>WAAD01020046.1:0-40250 GCA_013389945.1 Fregata magnificens | reverse complement strand
TGCCTATGCCTCAGGAAGTATCTTTCATAGCTGGCAATTTCATAATACATATATTTTTTTCTTTTAACTGCCAGCATCTGGCAATTTACGATAAAGACTTGGAATGGAGGCTGTGGGGTATTTACAACGGCTTTTATCTACACATTGATTACATCTACTTCTACTTCCTGAAAGCCACATAAAAAACCACACCACCACCAGAAAACCAAAAATTTGCTGTAAGGGCAATGTGATTCTTTATTTTGCACGATCTTTACGATAAGGGATAGCACTGCATGAGAAAGTCATAAAGACAAAAATTTGTGTTATTATTCAGTCAGAAGTGCTAACTGAAACAAAGTAAATATTTTTGAAAAATCTTTTACTGTGGAATATATATGACAAAACCATGTGACTTCTAGTAGTTTACAGAGAATCATGGCAGTACTCAAAAAGGACAGTATAATTCAGGCACCAGTCAGTTACACCTGGAAATAACTGGAACCACTGTGTATAAGAAATATGTGTAATATTACGAGATACTGTTATGTATGGTTTCTCTGAGGTGTAAACATACAGCTCCATTCTTTCAAACAGATTATTTATTATTGATCTTGCAGATTACAATTGCTTCTGCTTTATTCTGGGTCCTTCATGTGCAATTAGTTTTCTGTAAATAATCTAATGAGAAACACATTTTTGTGGGAAAATACCTGTTTTACTATACCTATAAGCTAACTGATATTGATGTATTTCACTGCTATTAGTAGAAACATGGCAATGGCACCATGGCTGCCATTTGCTTTTTTTTGCAAAAATGATTTATCTTAGTAGTCACGGAAGTACATGCTCTTATAATTGTCCCATGCTCCTTGAAAGGATAGGAAGTGGGAGGGAGGTGATTTGTTGCCTTCAGTACAATATGTTTGACATTATGACAGGAAAGTTAATGTTAGTTTGAAAGCAAGTAAGTGGAAATACTGCTTTTGCTGTCATACAAGATGCAGAAATGCATGTGATGTGGAGATTAAGGAGTCAAAAATATTTGAGGTGCTTTTCAAAATTTGGGATCTTGAGTTGTGAACTGAATTTTTCAGCATCTAAGAAAACACTCCTCATCTTTGAGTTCCTCTTTATATTTACCTCTAACAGAACTCATAATATCTCACCTTCTGTTTCAATGGTAATATTTCAAAAGGAATCTATTCAAAAGGAATCTTGATAATATACTCCAGGAGAGCAATATGGACAAAACATTGAAGTCTAAAAGCAGGAACAAGGATGTTTAGACCAGATTTGCCCATGGCCTCCACCTCTGCACAGGGCCCTTTTGCTGTAGGTGCCCCTACTGACACTTCCAAAATGGGAGGGACTGTTGAGTGACCTGTCTATGTGCTTGGGCTGAGCCAGGACAGACATTTTCATTACTGTCACAAACACATTTTCAAATGTACATATTATAGCCAGAATCTGACACCGAATCTGATTTATGAGAGAAAGTACTCATAGAGCAACTGTGTGATGTTACTGTGCATATTTAATGCATCTGTTGGGGGAAGCATGCTATATGTAACTCAACAAGATAAATACCAATTTCTATGGATTTTTATCAGCAGGAGGCTTGTTTCAGAGCAGCATGATTTTGGTAAGAAATTCCCCTAAAGGTGTGAGAAATTTTAGAAGAGGAATACAGTTTCCAAATCTCTCTCAGTGGAAATCAGAGATCCAAACAGTAAAATGGTGCCAGTAGAGAAAGTAACAGATGCACTTTCATTGTCTGATCCTTCCACTTACAGTTAGTCTTTCAACATGATGGACATCATCGCTAACATGGAAACGTGCAAATAAAAATGCATTGAAAGTGTTAAACATCAGCAATGTTAGTAGGGTCACTAGCTGCACACCAAATCTGGAAGCTGGTATGAAAGGGATTAGGGTTTTTTGCTTCACACCAAAGGAAAACATGTCTCCTCTTAAATACCCTGTCAAACAGAAAAAGCCACAGTCCCCTCTCCAGTACAAAGCATTGTTCTTTTATTAAAATTCATTTAGTTTCTAACTCAGTAACTGGAAAGAAAAGCAATATTTGTTTTGGAGTTCCCAATTGCTTTTGAATTTGACAAATGACTTAAATTATTTGCTTATCAGACTTAGTTTAGGAATGAATTGCATATTTTTTCCAGAGGGTGTTACAATTGCTAAAGAGTTTCATCAATTTTCCATTAATGTGTAAAAGTCAGTCTTAGTGATAATTACTAAAGCAGAGGCATCATATTAACCTCTTGGTACCAGAAAATGGGATTTAGCATATTAGCACTGAAGCAATGTAAGCCTTGGTCCATTGGTGACAAGAGATTAAACTGCAGCATGCTGTGCCTGCTGTGAATGAATTTACTACACCTGGTCAAATATATTTTCTGCAGTGCAAAAATCCTTACCCAGATCCACAGAACTCAGTTGGAATAGCCTCACTAACTTCATGAGCCAAAGGCCCATGTAAAGCAGGTGTCAGGGATCAAAATCCTACCTCACTTTTCTGTGTCTTAAACCAGCTCAAAAGAGTAAGCCTTTAGCTGTTTCTTAAGTTTTCTCTTTCTGCACTCTATACAGTAATTACTGGTGGGTTTTTTGCACAAGGTGGTAAATTTCAAGTTATTTAGATAGATACACTGAAGCGTAGAAGTTAGAGGTAGATAAGACCTACTAAAGCATGTGGAATACTGCTTTGATAATGTCACATAAATTAATATGGCTTTTGCTGGCTAACAATGCTGGAATTGACCAAATAGCTAAAACAAGAATATATTTGTGTGGCTGTAACATTACCAGCATAATATATACTTTCCTGATCAATAACTTATACATCAAGATATGCTTCAGAATCTGACCACCACAGTAATCCTAGCTGTAAGAGCCCCATTGCTTTAAACTAAAATCTTAAAAAAAATCCAACTTTAAAAATTAACTTGGTAGAATTATGGTAGCAGCAGTACAATTTTAAATTCATTGACTGAACAAATTTTTTGCAGTGAGATATCTGGCTTAAACAGTTATCATTCATTTTTTCTTGAAATAGTATTTAGACATTGCAAGTTAGAAAAGAAGCCGCAAATATATAGGCATAGATACCTTATATAAAATGCCAACATTTTCTATTATTTATTAAATATGTCAGAAGTTTCATGGGAATAAAGTTATGAAAGGAATTTGTTTTTCTGCATTACTATTGCCTTAAGCTCTGATGACCTCTGAGTTATCAAAACTTACAGTTAGGTCCTGAAAGTGAAAAACAGGTGGCCTTTCTAGACACAAGCTGTTTAATTTTCAAGAGACTCAAATGCAAAGAGCTCCTAGGGAAGGCTGTGGAATATCACATCTACAGCCTCACTTTTCCTAGCTAGAAGTTTCCTATTGTATAAAACTTTTACATAAAAACTACTGTATAATAGCTGCCAAATTTACATTGGTCTTATGAGGATCAATTAATTATATTTGGCATTCGATAAACTTTCAGAGATCAGTTCCCATTTAAATCACAGCATCTTGCTGGCTCTCTTTCTTACGCAGGAATGAAAGATGGGCTTATTGTTACTGTTATTGTAATTGTTCATGTCCTGCCACACAGGCACTCGGGGGTGTACTGGCCACAGTCTAAGGACTTGCATTGATATTCTTACTATCAATTTTAAAATGGTTCTGGAAATAATACCACACCGGACCAACTGTTAGCATTAACCACAACTGCGCTACCTCTCCAAACTACTGGTTTGCATGACATGATTTTGTGGCATTGGATAGCTTCTTTTCTTTGTAATTCCTTCTTTGCTACTATTTACATTGCATTGCTGGAAGAATGTAGTTCACTTTGAAGTGGGCTCTTTATAGACAATTGGCAGACTCTTGTTGGATCTCGATTAAACTTGATACTGAATGAACACAATAAATAAAATGGAAAGATAGGAAGATGGGGACACTATCTTCACTGGTCAAAGCTTAGTACCACACATTATCTACTTTGTATGGTTTTTATATGAGTGCCTTTAGAGGGAGTGAGGGCCTTTATGAACTCTAGGCACTGTGTAGCAGTAAGTGCTCTTTACATAGTTAAAAAATACAATTTATTATTTTCAATGATCATCAGTTTTACATATGATTTATATATGTAAGTCCTTTTTGCAACCATAAGAAAGGTAAAAAGTGCCCTTAGATTAAATAAGAATTGGGTTATCACATTAATAATCATTTTAATTTCCTCACAGTGAAATAAATACAATCCTCAAAGATAAGAGCAAGGCTTGAGACGGGTAAACTGGTCTAGGGGTCCAGAGTTTGTGTAGTTCAATTGGTTGGAGTGGCTTATATTAATTCTGTTCACTTTATCCCATGTCTCTAACAAATATCAGGTAATATTTCCAACAAATCATTGGCTTTTCCTTCTCTTCCCTCCTGAAAGGCACTTGTTTGCAGAAGTTCTGCCAAAAACATGAAAACATGAATAATGTATACATCTTCCATGGCAGAAAGAAACTCTACGTATCCCATTTGAAGAAAAGCCTGTTAACAAACTGGAAATGAAAAAATCCCCATTCTTTTCCTCTGCTCTCCACTAGCCTGCCAAGCTGGAAGACTGACGTTATCAGTTATTCTGACTGGAGCATCTTTTCACTACATTTTGTTAGTTCATTAAAATTTCTGTTTAACAATTTATAAGCTTCCCCTTCAGAAATGTGTATGAAGACATAATCTGCTTCTGCATGTATTTGTGTGTGGTTATCTGTCTTAACTACAGCATCTACAAAAGCAGAAACCTTAATGACCGTAATGTAATCAGGAAAGGAACTTCTGAATCCTTTCAATACAAATGCCTTATTAATGGCTTTTACAGCTGATCTGCCAACTGCTGAGTTGAAACATATGAGAGCAGCTGATATTATGCTGATAGGCAAGAGGTCAAATATCTACAGGGTCATGTATGTTACTGCTGAAAGCTTAGGCAATTGCTTGCACTCATGATTATTTATAGTGTTGAAGAGTGAACCAAGAGTATTGGTATCTGATCCATATCTCAGATACATAAAGCAAACTGAATGCCAACTGAGGGAACAACAGATGCCCATGAAGCTCGTCTGGTTGACAGATGTCATTTGAATAAAGTTTATTAAATATTAATGGCCACATAAGCAGGTTTCCTCTGCTAGTTTCTCTCTGGAACAGTCACCAATTCCCAAATGGTCTGGGCTGCATTATAGTCTGTGAAATATGCCTATGCTACTTCAAGGTCTAGGGAAGGTTGCATCTTAGGCCCTTCCATGAAGAACCTTCTTCTTTCTAGATCTCCACAGCTCTGGAAGTTAGCTCTCACTTGGAGCAGGAAGGGGTCCCAAGTAGCTGCAGAACAGGGATCGCTGGCTGTAAGAATCAAAACTTCATGGTAAGAATAAAACCAGCTCCAGACCATCAGAGGTCCTGGTTAGATCAGAAGTTCAAGTTCATGCATGACTTGTATCAGTTTCCCTTTAGCACATTTTTAGGGTTGATTATCCTACTTTAAAAATGGTTATTGGATGCAAACATATGTGGTTTGGTTATGAATAAAACAACAGTAAAAATACTATGCTTAGTTTATGAATAGAAGTAAAATGACTTTGCTTGGTCCAGGGGTTCTTAAACTATGTAACACTTAACTGCCATGAAAGATGCATAAATAATGCCTAGGAAGCCAACAGCTTCCTTCTGAGCAGAAATATGACTGGGAACTGCTGCTGTTGCTCCCAGCATTACCATAGAAATGGTACATGAGAAAAATAAAGTTGGGGACTTCCAGAAGCCTCTGTGTTTTGTAACAGATAAAACTATGCAGTTCAGAATAATGGCAGCATCTTTCCAGGACACATGCAGGAGGCTATGCAGTGTAGAAGCAGGAACTTTACCTATAATGAGCCACTTAGCATAGCAGATTTTGTGGTAGCCTTTTGTAACACAGTAAAATACATTTCCCCAGTGTGAGCTTAATTTTAAAAGACATCTGCTTACGACTGTAAGTGATAATATTTTGCAGTGATAGGGAGCATTTGAATCACAAGCAAGAGACCGGAGTATTGGCTGTGACTACCTGCAATTACCATTTCAGCTCTCTCTTACAAAGATTTCATTCCAGATCTTCACAGCTGTTCATATATTTGTGTACTGTACAAATGAGGAGGACAAAGATATCTGCTCAGACTACTTACCTCTCACAGTCTTTTAGGTACTTAGAGTAATGTAAAATGTACAAAATGTAGATCTAAAACAGCAGAACATTGTCGCAAGATTACAGACTCTGCAGCAAAGTCACCAAATCTCAGATTTACTCTTATACAAAACTGCCGTTTACAAATCCCTAGATCTCATGAGAGCAGCAGATGGTGAAAATACATTTCTAACTCATTTCTGCTCTATGCAGTGGGATGAATTCTTTTTGATCTCCTCATAAGTATCCTTCCAATACAATTCTAACATTATTTCCAAAAGCTGAAATTGGTTATGAGGTGGGGTTTTTTCTCCATTTCATTTTGTATTGTTTCTGAAGCAAAGAACAAGTAAAGCTTATTTTCACTTATATTTCAAATGGAGAACCTGCAGCATTCATAGATTCATAGAATCATTAAGGTTGGAAAAGACCTCTAAGATCATCAAGTCCAACCGTCAACCCAACAACACCATGCCTCCTAAACCATGTCCCGAAGTGCCACGTCTACATGTTTTTTGAACACCTCCAGGGACGGTGACTCCACCACCTCTCTGGGCAGCCCATTCCAATACTTGACCACTCTTTCAGTAAAAAAATTTTTCCTAATATCCAATCTAAACCCCCCTTGGCACAACTTGAGGCCATTTCCTCTCATCCTATTGCTTGTTACTTGGGAGAAGAGACCAACACCCACCTCACTACAACCTCCTTTCAGGTAGTTGTAGAGAGCGGGAAGGTCTCCCCTCAGCCTCCTTTCTCCAGACTAAACAACTCCAGTTCCTCAGCTGCTTCTCATGAGACTTGTGCTCTAGACCCTTCACCAGCTTTGTTGCCCTTCTCTGGACACACTCCAGCACCTCAATGTCTTTCTTGTAGTGAGGGGCCCAAAACTGAACACAGTATTCGAGGTGCGGCCTCACCAGTGCCGAGTACAGGGGCACGATCACTTCCCTACTCCTGCTGGTCACNCAATACTGAGCCCTGGGGAACACCACTCGTGACCGGCTGCCAATTGGATTTAAATCCATTCACCACAACTCTTTGGGCCCGGCCATCCAGCCAGTTTTTTACCCTCAGTACTCTCGGGTGGGTCCCATCTGGCCCCATAGACTTGTGTATATACATATACACGCATACAGACGTATACACATACATATATACATATATATGTCCACTTATAGAGAGAGAGATCGCTGTTAAACATCTTCAAATCTGAAAGACAAAGGCTTAATTTAGGAATATTTAGAGTTGTGGGCTACAGTGCTGGCATGGTGCTAAATGCAATTTGCTAAGCACTTTTTGTAATGTTTTATCACAAAAAAATTGCAGATGTGCCAAAAGTAACAAAGCGGATTGGTTTGGAAGATATAATGAATTTATGTCAGCTCTGAAAGCCTGAGTCAAACGTCATATTCCTGGAGCTTAATTTGGATTGCTAGTGCTTTTTAAAGTAATTAAGAGCATACAGTTAGGAGACATTTGAACTGGGCCGGAAATACTCTACTGGAAAATACAGTTTTGTTACACATCTTTTCTGCATTGTGTCATGTTGTGTTCCTGTTTTTTTACTGCACACTGCTTTGCCCAAGACTTGCACTTCCCGTTATGTCAATGTTTTCAGCCCCCACTGCTTCCTGCGAGAATCCCACCTATGGGAGAATGGCAAGAAGGAAAAGCTCAAAAATAACAATGTAAATGCATGTGTTCCATGTTAAAAATCCACAGGCTCTGAGGATTTCAGGTAGGTAGATACTTGTATAATAAATGCATACAGGGTGATTCTTTGTTCATTCATTATGATGAAATACCTGGAACAATCCCCTCCCTGAGTTCTGTTGTGTTTTTCCAAAAAAATCAATTCACCGTATTTCCTGATGTGCTTCACCAACCTGATCTCATTTCAACAGTTCTCTTTGTGAGGAAGATGGAATGGAGATCTTCTAACACAGTCAGTTCAGCTCCAAATTCAGTTATACAGAAATGTTTTTAATGTAATATTGTACTGTGATTTATACCCATTTAGCAAGGCCAAGCATTGATAGAATCAAGAGAAAGAGGAAAAGAATAAAATTATTACTAGACCTTACACTAGACCTTTTCTTTAGAAAAAGCAAAATAAAAGGGTCTCAAGACTGACTTGTATATTAGAACAGTTATCCACATAATATTGATATGTCAAAATTAGGAGTATCTACAGAATATTGAATGAAGCCTGGAGATACTTCACCAGTGCTTTAATGTTCTTTATGTATCATAAATATTGATCACTAGAACAGATGGGTAAGCATTTACTGCAGAAAATTTTAAGTGAAATGAAAATGAAATAAATATTTTTTCCATGCCTTTTCTTCTGTTTTAATGGTAAAAAAAGAGTATTTTTTAGAAACCAAATATCTCAGGTCTCCCCTCTACACTGAATTTAGGGGGATGCCATTGTGGCAACACTTTTTTAAAAGAGTTCATCAAAATTAAGGGTGTGAAGTTTAGGTGGAATGAATCTGAATTCTGATGTACATGACATTTCCTGATACTTCATGTAATCACTAATTTGCATATGATCTATAAAAAAATTAAGATTAAATAATAAGTACAGCATATTAACCTTCTCTTAGTTTGTAGATAATCTATATGGGAAGAGTACAATTAATTTTTCTAATTGCAAGGGAATTTCCTATTATTCAGTGGGGTATCCTCAGGCTAGATATGTGCAATGGCTTCTACTATTGAATCCTTCCCAAAACGAAGTCGAAAACAAAACTCACCAACCTGTGTCAGAACCAGGATTTTACAGAATCTTAGAATCACTAAGGTTGGAAAGGACCTCTGGATATCATCTAGTCCACCAGAACCATCCCCCCGCCCTCAAAGCAGGTCATGGTCAACTACAGCAGGTTGCTGAAGGCTGTGTCCAGTCAGATTTTGACTGTCTACAGGATGGAGACTCCACAGCCTCCCTGGGCAACCTGTTCTAGTGTTTGACCACTCTCACAGTAAAAAAGTTTCTTCTTATATTTAAAGGGAATATCCTGGTTTTTAACTACTGCTAATTGCCTCTTGTCCTGTCACTGGCCACCACTGAGAAGAGTCTGGCTCCATCTTCTTTACCCACTCCCCCAATCAGGTATTTGTATGTATTGATAAATTCCCCTTGAACCTTCTCTTCTCCAGGCTAAACAGCCCCAGCTCTCAGCCTCTCCTTCTATTACAGATGCTTTAATCCCTCAGTCATCTTTGTGGCCCTTTGAAGGACTCACTCCAGTCTGTCTGTGTCTCTCTTGCACTGGGGAGTCCAGGACTAGATACATGACTGCAGGTGTGGCCTCACCAGTGCTGAGTAGAGGAGAAGAATCACCTCCCTTGACCTGCTGGCAACACTCGTCCTAACACAGTCCAGATGCTGTTGGCTGCCTTTGCTGCAAAGGTACATTGCTGGCTCATGTTCAAGTTGGTGTCCACCAGGACCCCAAGTTCCTTTTCTGGAAAGCTGTTTTCCAGAGAGTCAGCCCCCAGCATGTACTGGTGCCTGGGGTTGTTTCTTCCCAGGTGCAGGTATTTGCATTTTTCTTTTGTTGAACTTCATGAGGTTTCTGTTGGCTCCCAACAGAGAGCCTGTCAAGGTCTCTCTGAATGGCAGCACAAGCCTCTGGTGTGTAAACCACTCTTTCCAATTTTTTATCATCCACAAACCTGCTGAGGATGTGCTCCTTCCCATCATCCAGGTCATTAATGAAGATGTCAAACAGTACTGGCCCCAGTATTGACCCCTGGGGTACACCACTTGTGACTGTCCTCCAGTTGGACTTTATACTGCTGATTACAACCCTTTGAGCCTGGCAGTTCAGCCAGTTTTCAGTTCACCTCACTGCCCACTTACCTAACTTGTATTTTATCAGCTTGTCAGCGAGGATGTTATGGCAGACAGTGTCAAAAGCCTTATTAACATCGACTAATCTCCTCACATCCACCAAGATAGTCATGTCATTGTAGAAAGCTATAAGGTTAGTTAAGCATGATTTCCCCTCTGTAAATCCATCTCTCAGTCACCTTCATGTCCTTAGTATAGTTGGAAAGAGCTTCCAGGATGATTTGCTCCATGACCTTCCCAGGGATTGAGGTGAGGCTGACCAGTCTGTATTTTCTCCTTCTTGCCCTTCTTGAAGATATGAGTGATATTTGCTTTCTTCCTGATCACCACAACTTTTCAAAGATAATTGAGAGTGGCCTTGTGGTGACATCACCTGCGTCCCCCAGCACTTGTGGGTTCATCCCAGCAGGTCCCATCGACTTGTGTATGTCCAGTTTCTTTAAATGTTCCTTAATCTGATTCTCCTCCACTGAGTGTAACTACTTCTTGCTCCAGTCTTTCCTGGGGTTCTCAGAGATCTCAGATTGCTGATGGTTGATCTTATCAGCAAAGACCCTCTATGCTGGCTCGAGCTGCAGCTTCAATGCTGCTAATGTGAATTGCACAATTTTTCACTAGTAGTGGATAGGTTAGAAATAATTTTTCTTGACATTTAAGTTCTAGGCTCATTTTTTATAGCCATTAGTCAGAAAAGCCTTATTTTTCACTACCAGCAGTGATTTGCATGTAGAACTCTGAAGTATTGTGCTGAAGATGTGGGGCTATCAACCTCAGGATACACAGCAACTTTGAAGGATTAGTTCTTTGGTAAACCTAATCCCATGCTACCACATCTTCAATGCTATTAGTTCTGAACTAACTAGATTAAAACCAGCAATTTCTATACATGCGACAATAACTTGTACTACTTTTCAGAATTCCCCCAACAAACAGAGAAAAGGAGAAGAGTGGCTCATAAATAAATAACATGTGGAAAGCAGTTACCATAATTTTTGGTTTTATTTTAGTACTGAAAAATTTCCACTCTGAAGACCAGTTTTATGTTCCATGTAGAAGAACATCTTGTTACCACAAAGTACTGGAAGTCACACCTTCTGACTTGCTAGATATGGCAGAAATTGATTTTAGCACAGAAAGTAAAAAGCCATAGCAAAATTATCGTAACTATAAATTTTATCTGAAGACCACCATTTCTTTTTTTGTGTGTCAAGTGGTAACACAGATAATAAATTCAAACGCACTTTGGAATGAAACGATTTAGCAGATAAGATGAATAACTCTTGAAAAGGTTTCCTGGAACTCAGAATGGCCAGAATGAAAATAAGAATGAAACACAATTATAATAAAAAAGACTACTCAGGAAATATCTGCTGTTTGGAATTTCCTGAGACTCTCTTATAGCTTTTTCCATGCTGTGCTAGGTTGATTGCTAACAAAATTTTTCTTTTTCTTAGAGACAGCTTTCTCTCACTGTTACTACCTGAAAACTGATAAGGAGAATATATTATATCAGGCAATGAAAAGTCTCTTCACCAAAAATATTTCCCAAGCATTTGTTTTGAGCTTTTCTAAGTTTAAACAAGAGAACAAAGTCCTACTGTGACAACGGCATAACTTTTGCATGCTCATTTTTCATAAGTTTTATTGATATTGTAGAAATAAATCACTGATAGACAAAAGGATACTGAGAAAGTCATGAGGAAATCGACTGAATACTTTTCTGGTATGCAGACCTGTGGCAGGGATCTGGGGGAACCGTGCTCACGGTGCTTCCGCAGCAGGGTTGTCTGAGTGGGTAGGCATGAAAGGAAGGAATCAGGTGCTAGGCTTCTGCACAGTCACAGAAAGCTTTTCCCTTTCAGTCTGGCTGTCCAGCAACAGTGGTTAATGCCAGCAGATAACAGCTATTAACGCAGCCTGGGATGAGCAGAGGGATTGACTGTGTTTGCTGAAGGGCAGAGATGAGTATGAGCTGAGAACAGATGAGGCTCAACAGAGAAAAAAATAGGAAGAGATATGCTGGGGCAGAGAGATGGGGTCTTTTAGAACAATATGCTATTTTTCTTTGAGATACAAAGAGGACCTGTTAGAAAAATTGAGGGCTTGATTGAAGTACCCTGTGTTTGAAGCAGGACTGAATGCTACTTGCTTACCACTGTATTCACTAAACAGCGCCTTTTAGCAACTTCTGGTTAGAAAAATAAATAACTGACATTTCTGAACTGCCATTGGTGCAGTATGATATTTCCCTATGGCATATAGACTTAGTAATGAGCTTGCTTGACATTGGCTGGAGCATACCCTTCATTTTCTGAGCCTTTGGATATATTTACATTGTAGGACTGTCACTCTACAGCACATACCTAAAGCCCCAAGGTCATTAATCATCTGATATGAAGGATATAAAGTTACTGGAATAGAAGACTGTCACCAGACAAATTACAGTATATTTCTGACCTTGTATCTTAAATATTTATCATTGCTGTAAGTAGATTTGCAGGACTGCTCGTTTTAAGAATATGAGGAAAGCTGCAATGAAGGGAAAATTGTCACTTGTTCTATGAATAAATAGAGCACTTCAAGATCCATCAACCCAATGCCTTCTCAAAGCAACAAACTCAGTTTCAAAAGGAAAAACCCTTCCACCTTCAGTTGCAGATTTAATTTGTCATCACTGTACACATATGTTGAGGTTGATGGTCTAAAGGAAATTCTTAGTGACATAATTTGGCAGTCAAAGTATTAAAAAATTATCCTTACAAAATATAATGCTGTGCTTCACTTTGATATCTACGTTGTTATGCTCACATCCATTTCCAGACTTTATTAGGGTGTGTGGTAGAGAAATTCCATCAAATCAATCAGAACTTCTGAAGATAGGTTTGTCACAGTTGTCATTCATCCTGCCTGGTTCTGACTCTGTTTCACATATGCCAGAGAAAACACCTTTATCCTTCAATGAAAACACCCCCACTCTTCCCCTCTTGGTTGCTTCTTTCAAGAACAGGAGGTACTTTCATGCCCTGTAGCACATCTCAGATATGAAAGACAACTATGTCATAAGACAATACACTGCAAAGGTCAGTCCCCATGGGAAAGGAGTGGTAAAATAATTAGAAAGGATATTGTATTTTTTGCAAGGGATTGTCGGCAAGAAAGCCAAGTCTAAGCTTTGAGTCCTATCAGATTTTCTCCTCTCTCAGTTGAACGACAAATTCTCTAATTAATCAGAAAGCTTCCTCATAGGCTTGATAGCTATTTGGACTACTATTTGAAGCACATTGTTAACATTTGCCAAAAGACACATGCTTAGAAAACCTTCTTGCTAGCATTAAAAGTTTGAATACAGCTGTATAAGGCTGTTAGATACAGACACACAGACACAGGTTCTGCTCTCAGTCACGCTGGAGGCTGCAGCACAGAGGCTGTGATATTAACAGAAGCAAAACTTGGTTCCTCATAATAATTTGCAAAATAGTTTGTAGCTTTGGTTAAATGAGAGCTCCACATGGCTCAACACCTCTGAAAAATACAGGTCCATAATCAAGCCATCATAAAAGGATAGATAGGAAACTACACTTTCTGCAGTTAGGAATAGAGGAAGGGAAGAGAGGAGAAAGTGGCGTTGGGCAGTCAGTGAACAGGGTGCAAGGGATAGCATGTGTGTGTGTGTATGCGTGTCTGGGTGACTTGGTGAGACTGCTGAAGAGATCAGGAGCAAGAGCAGGAAGCCACAAATATTTGACATTTAATTTAGGTTGGAGGGTTAACAAATCAAAATTAATTGCCTTTTTAAAAAAAAAAAATCTGTTGTCAGTTGTGATTACAAGCCAAAATGAGCAGTCCTGATTGGGAACTTATCCCTACACCTTTGCCTGATGATCAGGCCTCTCTATGTACCCGCAGTGCACACGCACAGCTCGCACGCCTGCAGTGGCAGCTAGCTGTTCTGCAAGAAGAGCTCTGAACAGTGGCAGGTGCCGTTTAATGCAACCCCACAGTCCTGTGAAGGTCTGAAACTTAAAGTTGACTGGCTACAAACATGACAACACAGGAGAGAGAAACTGGAATGGCATATTACTATGCACACCAAAGAGGCATTTTGTGTGATTTACATGTAACTAATAGAAGCATATTCTATTTTGACAGCTCATGCAAATCAAATGGATCTTCCTATGTCACATAGTTTGTGATTCAAAAGCACGAATAAACAACATAAAATTAACAATCCTGAAATACCGTCATGGAAAGGATAGACATGCACAGTCAATATAAGACACCTAGTTTCACAGAATATCTTTATCATTCAATAGCATGTACATTTGCTGGGATCAGACTTCATATCCTCCAGGCTTGCACTAAGCACAGCTGCAGCAAGGAGTTAGTTGCCAAACTGATAAGCTATGTTTTTAACGTCTTACAGAATCAGAAACATCATCCTCTATAATATAATACAATGACAAATTCCCACCCCTCATGTCTTTTGAGTACTCCCTTTGATCGTTCCCTCCAATGCTGAGTAGTATTCACAAGCACATTAGTTGATGCATTTTTGTATGTGTTTGTGTAAAAAAGCAGCCGGAAAGTTATATATACTCTGCAGTGATACCAGTGAAACTCTTGTCCTCCTGTTCTCTGTTCTCCTGTGCTCTATCATGGCTTTAAGGTGCTACACCTCATTACAATTTTAGCCTCTTCAGATCAGCAGGTGACCTTTTCCTTTGTCATGGAAAACTCCATGCATATTCCTGGAGCTATCCAAATGATAAATAAAAATCACTTAGTCCCTAGCTGGTGCACAGCAGAAACTCTCCATGCTAAATTTTCTAAAATCATAATCTGCCCCTAGGTATTCATTGCTGTTAGCAGCCAATGATCAGGCCATAACCTGGATAAGCTTCGTGGAAGGATATCTTTTAAGCAGTTGAGAGTAAATACATAAATAACTTAATTTCCAGGTTCAGGTAACAGGAAAAATAATCTGTACAGAAATCTTGCTTTACCTCTCTAGCTCTACCTCTACCTCTATTCTTTTAGGCTCTGCTTCTTGAACTTTTAAAATTCATCCTCATATCCATGATCTGTGTTTGTTTCAATGGCCTACTATCTAATGCATGACATTTAATAAAGTAATAATCTAATAAAGCCTAAAAATGGTTCTCTTCTAAAATGCTCTTGAAGAAACATCAGACGGTTTGTCATCCTGTAACCAGGAAAGAATGAGTAAGTGCTAAAAGTGGCTTCACATCCTTACTATATATAGAAATCCTATTACAATTACCCTTAACTGTCCTTTGCCTTCCTGTAGTAGTTTCCTCTGTCCTCTGTACCTCCATAGGTAAATACAGTAAGATGCCATGGTTTGTCTGTGTATATAGAAAGCAGAGGCAATCCCAATCCACTTTTAGTGTATAGTTCATTTCCAAGCAAATGAGTACTATCCTCATCCTCATCTTCACGTTTGCTTCACAATTTGTATGTGCAATAACAGTTCCTTATGCTGTACCTATTTTTACATTTTGTCAACTGAACTGTTGCTCAGAGTATCCTCCATTGACAGATCTCATATCTGGAGTACGAAATATTCAGAAAAGAGTCGGGCAGCATTAATACCTTCAGAAAGCAAATCTGTGCAGAATTCATGGTCTGTGTAAGGAATGAAGGTAGATTTTAGTGAAGGAATGTTAGCACATGCCACAGATGGATAATGGTTATAATAATCATCAGTGCATCTAATCACATTTTTTAGCAGTTCTTTAAAAGCCTTCTTTGTTGCCAAAATTTTTTCTTCCCCTCGCTGTAAGTGTAGAGTCTGCCCCTTTCCTTCTGAAGATTAATGGTCAGTTAACTGCTCATGGCTGAGCAAGGCTCATTAAAGCAATATTCTCTAATCATCCACAACACTGCCAGTCTCTCCTTATTCTAAGCATATAATTTTGTAGAAACAGGATCAGAGATTAATTGAGTCAATTAGCAGCTAGATTTGCAGACAGTTTGGGAGACCTGAGATTTCCCACTTACTGTATTGATTTGTGTGCAAAATGGCATCTAATTTTCCACACTTCTAGGACTGGCAGGCATCCAGTCTGTTCTTTTTCCATCCTAATGGCTAAGAAAATGTCACGTGATCTTTGCCAATAAATTGCATTTTTTTAATCTTCCTTCTAATCCAGTCATTCTATTTAGGTACTTGGGGGTTTGTTTAACATATTTTTCAAAAATCAAGCTTTGTTGCTAAAATACATGCCTGGCCAAGCTTAGACATTAGCTGTAAATCAGCAAGCTATATTGGTTTTTTAACTGCAAATGGGCCAACATTTGTACTAACTGATAACCTGTACCTTTGTGGTGAATCATTGCTTTTTGCAGAAAAGGATTAACTAACATAAAATTCCTCAGTATGTATATATATTTTAAAAGTTTTGGCTCGGAGAAAATATGCTGTTCTTTTTCCAAGCTTCCCTCTGCTCTCTCTCCCCAGATGTGGTCTCTGTTATTCTTTATCTCAAGGCAGAGCTGACACAACTGATGGATAGCTTTCAGCCATTGACAAGGATCAGGACCTGGGACTGGGTTTTGAGCATCCAGAAAAGCACTGCTACCATTGTCCTGGTGTGCTTAAATGTATGTAAGAACAATTTCATGAAGCTAAACACTGCTGCTTTAAGGGTGAAAACTGAAGCAGAGAAAGTCCTTTCTATTTAATCTTTTGTTTTCCATCCTAATAGTGCTTAAGTACTTCCCAATCATTAACAGGAAAAAGCTCTTATTATGTCTTTACAGGATGCAGCAGAAATCAACCATTTAAACTGTAGGCCTGTTTGTGAAAATAAATGATGGGGAGCTTTCACATGGCAGAATAAATAGTTTTGTGGCTAGCTCTGAAAGCACTAAGGTTGCGGGTTCTTCTCTTATGGGGTTGATCTTCCTGGGCTGTGTGGGGCCTTCGTCTACCTCCACCTCTTCCTCCTGGCCAGTGCCAAGTGAGGGTGGTTGCGGCAGGAGAAGGTCAGGGATCCATAAGCACAGCTTATCCTCGGTTCAAAGTAGAAACCAGACCCTGACAGTACTGGTGAGCTGGCATGGCACCCTGTTAAACTGCTCCTGCTGAACTATGTGGCTTCCCATATTGCTTCCTCCTTTCTTCAGCCATACATGTGAGACGCTCTGCCTTGCCCTGCCCATCATGCCAGGCAAGCCCTGCTATTTGCTTTCTCTCTCCACTGGAAATCAGTTGCTCTTTTCCCCCTTCTCTGGGGTCCTGTTGCCTTTTCCTGATGGAATTCAGGTGCTCACCTCAGCTCTATTGTTGTCGCCAGCTGACACATAAGGAAGAGCTGCTACCTCCTTCCTTCTTGCCTTTGCTCTCCTCACACTTCCCCCTTTCCTCCACGCTCCCACGTGCTTTATGAATGCTCACTTTGCTCTGTCATGTAACCAGCCACTGCAGGACAGCTGAAGGACCCTTTCCCAGCTCTCCTTAATCCAACCCCATGCTGTCTCAGGTGTTAACACTGTTGTGCATAACCTACTAATAGGCAAGGTGAGACCTCCTCACTGCTGAGGAAGACCATCTCAGCCAAACCATATTCTCCTCTTGCACAGGCAGAAGTTGTACACTTACTGATGACTCTCTGCATTTCTGTAGACTTGTTTGACCTGATATCTCAGGAAAATGGTTTTGGACACAACTTTTCCTGTAGGCAGCAGAATATTGTGAAGACCAGCTTGTTATGTTGATGAGTAAAGGAGTGGACTTTCATGTGTTTCTATGAGGGACTGCCACACTACTCCATTTATTTCTGTCTTAAAATAGAAGCTAGTGAAACAGAAACGAAGGAAGGAGGAGAACAAACTTCAGAGTCTGATCCAGATAGCATTTAAATTATTGAGAAGTGGCTGACTGCTCTGAATGGGCTTTCATAGGGATGAAGGAACCCTGACTACAGAACTGAAACACCTCCAAAGTCATAGCGCATGATCACCTGCTACACCTACACATGGGACTATGCTTCATTAGGGGATCAGGCTCCACCTACACCAGGTCATATTCTTTGTTCCCACTGTTCCTGCTGGGATGATAGTCCTGAGCATTACAGCTCTGATAGAAACGTTCTTCTAGTTTTCAGTTTAAATTCGTGGTTAACAAGTGTATAGAAATTCATTCTTGTGCCAACATGGTTAAAGTAGCTGTCTTCCTCCCTGACATTTACTTTTGTTATTTCCTTATAGATAGTCTTGGAAGGCTAAGCAAGCCTTTTTGAAGCTAGGGGAGTCCTTTAGTCTCTTGCAATAGAATAGGCTCTCTATCGCTCAGATTATAATAGTAACCCTTCCTTGCCCTTACTTCAATTACTCTTGCTTGAGCAAGGAATCAGATCCTCAGTGTCCAACATTTTCATCTAGAAGCTTTTTGCTGTTCATGTATCCAAAAAGAAATCGAGAGTTTTAATCTGCTTGCTTAGTAAGGTTCCTTAACAGCCTTATTATCCACCTCCTCAGTTTTCCATTGGCAGGTGCTACTATTCAGCAGAGTGGAGAACGAACAGAGCTAATTGCTTGAAAGAAAGAAAACACAAATAATGCAAGATTGCGTGAGCTGGTTCATTAGTGAGTTTCCTCTTCAGTTCCAAAGTGCAATTCAAAGCTCTGGGCTGGTTATGCACAGAAGTTTTTGATCCCTGGGGATTATTTAGTGAAGGTGGTGGGAAATATGCTATTGTAAGAAAGCACAGCTTTCATTTACTTAGCGGGTATAACAGATTCTCAGCTACATTGTGTAATCAGATTTGCTTCTTTAGCTAAATCACGGTATCATGTTAGCTTTAAAAAAGATGTGAAACCTTGTTTCTAACCCCAGCAGTTTTCTGTCTTTTCCTCATGTGTTAGAAAAGATTACCTGCTTGCCATTTTCCTTTCAAGCCTGCGATAGGAAAGCATCTTCTGTGCCGGTTTCTTTGAAAGAAGCGTTTGTAACTGACTCTTTCTGTTTCCTCTTATTGACCCCTGTTATAAACTGCCCTTTTGCTCCATGGCAGGCAGGTATTCTTCAAAGTGAGAAAGCACTGTAAGAGGAGCACTAGGGAAGTGGGAAACTTTCAGTGGGATGAACGAACCTGAGTCAGGTGCAGCAGAAGTTCTGGTGAAAGTTGACCCCATAGTTGCCATAGGACAGAGAGCTGAGTAGCCACTTATTAAAAATAGCATGATTAGCCTCTGTTTTTCTCAAAAGAGAATCAGCAATTGTATGAGGAAGGTATCTGAAGTCTTGACATTATACTGAAGAACAGCAAAAAGCAAACCTTTCCAAAATTATGCAGCTTGTAACGGAAACAAGATTCTTACTCATTGTAACCTCCCATGTCCATGTTATATTTTCCAGTACACAACAAAGTTAAAAGTTTTCTATTCAGTGAAGCTGACTATCATACACAAGATTAAGGGTTCTGAGGATCAGGAATACTAAATTCTATTTTGTATAATATTTGGGTCACAGTAGACATTCAATATTACAGGCAAAGAAGAGAAGATCCTTTAGGTAAAAGACCTCAGTGTATGAATAAAGGTTCTAAACAAAGTGCAAATTCCCCTTTCAGGCTCTTTAAACTACTCACACCCTCCAAAGTTGTAGCAAAGACCATAAGCCTCAAGTTTGTAGCTATCTCTGGAAATGTTATTTCTCTCTTATTTCTAAGCTAATCTTTGCTATTGTGCTTCACTGCTAATGGGGTACCAATTCAGTAATACACTTGAGCACATCTGGTGTGAGGGAGGTACATAAGCCTCTCTCAAATCAGTGGGATGTAAGGATTTTTCTGAAGTGAAATGAATTCAGGAGTTTTACCCAGTTGTACTGTATGAGAGTGGATATTAGTGGTGAATTAGAGCACATGGCCAGAGCCAAAAAAACCCATCTGCAACTGGATTTAGGTAGATATTAGTCACTGAAGTCCCAAATGACTTAAAAAATACACGGCTTAACGAACTACCTGGAGGTACCTGACTCTTTCGCTGCCTTCCCTTCCACTTCAAAGTCTCCTTGGAGAGATAGCACATGCATACAATGACCCTGTGTGAACTGCTACACTAAGCTGCCTCTAAAGAAACTAAGGAGACCAAAGCTTAAGAACAGCAAGGCCAGGATGAGAGTGTCACAATGTGCCCTGCTGTCCTGCCTCTCTGCCAGCTGTGACTGAGAGACCTACTGGAATTTTTCTTCTGGTAGAAACCAAGGCACAGGGGACCTGTGATGCAGGGAGATGGAGGGAAGGCTGTGGGCACCCTGGTCTCATGCTGATAGGCAGTCGGGCTGTAGCTGGGATGCACACCCAAACCTGAGGGCAGGACACTGCTTTTGCATCCCACAGCTGAGTTGCAGTCTGAGGTCCAGAGCTGCCAGGCAGCTTTTCTTTATTCTAACAAGAGGCATCTCCTCTGTTATACAAATGCTATAAAGCAGCAAATGTGTGTCCTTTGTTGTGATCTCTCTGTTTAAGGGTCTCCTGTTTAGAAGCTGATGAAATGGTTTGGGGTAGCTTGTCATAGCTCTAATTTTCTAAACTGAACCAACCTCTTAGCAACACAAGTAACACAAGGAATTCAAAACTCAGCTGCACTTATTTGCCCATCTTAAAAAGTACGCTGCTAAACACACTGTAATGTAAATGAGAGGACAAATTAGCATATCTGACCACAGACAGTCATTCTCCGAAGAGTCGTGTGTTTAGATACAAATGATTACTCAGTAATGAAACAGCAGCAGTAGCAATGAACCTATTTCCTCAGTTCTAATTACATAGGCTCCAAAAAGGTGTAAGCTATGTTCCCTGAAAAGCTAATTATTCTAGCAAGAGCACTTTCTGCATTACAAATAACTTAATCCCTACAGCAATAACTGAGCTGATGTAAATGTGACAATGTTTTTCCCATAGGGAAAGGCATTTGCTCCAGAATTTTTAACCATTCAAATACTGGAAAAGCTCATTTTGCCCCCTTGCAAATAAATACATTTTGATAAATAATTCAGATTTTGCAAGGTTCTTGACCTCTCTCTATTTAGTTATTCATTAGAATGACCATTTTAATCCCTTTCAGATTTTTCAGAAGACATCGCTTCTGATTTTCTATCTAAAGTTAGTTACTCATTACCTTTAAAGCACCTTAATAAATGCTTTAATATTCCTTATAAAAGGACTTTAAAAAAAAGCCCTAAAACTGCAACAGGTAGTGGACTGAACAGTTCTTCATATAACCTTAATGTAGTAATAAAAATTAATAAAATAAAAATGATCCAAAGTACATTGCTGTGTTATAGCCTATTGCCTAGAAGTAAGAGAAATGCTTACCAAGAGCTCAAAGGCTCCTCAAAGTCAAGAGGTACAAAGGGGAATCTGGCACTTGTGCTCTAAGCCCTCTGATTAGATACACCCTGCACAAGACTGGGCAATGTTTTAAGACTGCTACTTTTCAACTGCTAAAAGGCAGGATGCTGAAGCAGGCAGACTTGTCTGGGGTCATATGGAAGACACTGACAAACCAAAGTCTACAGAAACCGAAGAAGGTTTTTTGTCCCAGCTTGCTTCACTCTTGAATGCTAAAATAAGATAGAATTGATTTTATTTATAAAGATATCCTCCCTCTTTCAGCTCATATGCTCTAGCCCAGGCACTCAAGTGACTGGACAAAGTGCCGTTATGTGAAGAGCCCAAGTACCCTTGTGGGGCATGCTGAGAAACAGCCTGGCAGCCTCTTCCAAACAGCAAGAGCAGTTATATATAAATCATCACCATGTCCAAATTCTCAGAAGAGATGCCTGCCAGCCTACAGAGTGAAGTTAACAGCTACCACAGAGCGAAAGAGAAATGTTTTCTGGTGGTGTGAGCTCAGCATGAGAGATAAACTATGCTCATCTTACAGAGTAGCTGCCACCACCCAAAGTCTCTAAGTGTTATTCTGTTCCCCCCTGGAATTAGCTTTCTGGTTTTCAGCAAGCCGCATGACCTCTCTGTTTCCCACTCTTCAGAGCACAGATAAATACTCTTTTATCTGTATCGCAGAGATGCTGAAAGGACTAATTAATAAAACTGTTTACCAATCAAATATTTTTAAGGTGAGAAGCACACGGGGCCCTTATTCACACTCTCAGCTATACATGTTCTTAAGTTGGAAATGTTCTTAATTGGAAATTATGAGTAGAGACTATTTTAAAATAAGCAAACCAGCTTGTCTGCAGCTTTTCTGCCTGAGGTACTAACTATGCATCCTTCCTCCTCCCACCTCTTCCTGAGACTAGCAGCAACACAGGTGGAAATGGAGGGAAGGTCCAAAGTCCTTGAGGCTTGCAGTACCTCAAATTTCCACTTCAGGTCCTACTGGTAGGAAGATAAATGTACTTTGTCCCCACGTACCTAAATGGAGAGGCCAACACATCCTAGCAGGGTCAAAGAGAATTGTCACACTCTGTTCTAGGAGCATCTTGAGAGTCCTTCCCCTTTCTAATTTCTGTTTCATTTCTCAGCTTTGTGTGTGGAAGAAACCCACCAACTCTGGATTGAAGTATGACAGTCACAGATACTATCTTCTTGTATCTAAAAGGCTAGCTTACCTTAAGATAAGCTTAAGAAATTTCTTGAGACAAATAACCACCAACCCACTCTGCAGCTAAGAGGAAGAGAGTGAGCAAGATACTCCTTTGGCTTGTTAAAGAACACATTCCTATGGAAAAGCAGACCCATCTAAAGTGACACTGTACTGCACTAGTTACACACTGAAAAGTTGCCATAATATATGTTAACTGGGCAAGTTATAATATGATCAGAATGGTAACTGGATTCAAATATTTAAATTTCAGCTGGCAGATTGAGGAAGAGGGCTTATATTCACTGGACGTGAAGGTTTTATAGTACCTAATTTTCATACTTAGCATTATAAAGAGGATTGATAGAACTAATCCAAACTCTTCATATACAGTTAAACAACATGAAAATGAGAGGACATATGATTTATAAATTATGAAATTATGAATAAGGTTAGAGCTTTATGCCTAGGGTAATAAGCACAAGAAATACTTACTTTCAAACAAAAGGGACCAAAGGGCATGACGGAAAAAATAAGATAATGAAAATAGTTGGGAAAAGAGTTCGGTGCTCCTTTGTTCCTCCGACATATAGTCCTTATGGATCCATCTGGGATATTTGACATAACTGCCCATGATAAAGAAAAGAAACAGCAGTTTGTTGAGAGGTTATAGGCTTTTCATAACATTGGCATGCTGCACTTGGTTTTTAGTATGGCAATTAGACCAATGTAAAACTTGAACTGAGATGGATGAGACTTTCATTTAGTTTTCTCTTTTACAATCTGATCCCTATTTCTTAATGGAAAAACAGTAAAAATAAAGAAAAACAGAACAAGGTAATTGTTTTGCAATCCATTAGATGAAGAAATATGTACGCCATTGGCTAGGTAATAGCCTTCTGGGAACTAATAAATATTCAAGATTCACCCTGGTGGTGATGCAGCATAGGAATATGTCAAGGAAAGAAAATACTAAATGCAATGTGGAAAACAAACACTTGAGGCGAAAGCAGAGGGAATTTTAAAAACAATGAATACGTTAGTGAAATGGCAGATGCAGTCTCCTGTAAAAACAAACTTTCACTGGTTAAATTTAAGAGTGTATTTTAAAATCACTTTACTTAAAACAGTGAAAAGCTGTGAGGAAAAACATACTTTGATGTGCTTCAGGCTTAATCCAACAAGCTGTTTAGATAAATCAGTGCAAGTTTTTGAGCAGACCTAAGTGCCATGCTTATGATTTACAGTCCACCTTCAGCTTTCAAGCCTTTGTTCCCCACAGGCCTTGACTATGGAAATTCCTGATATCTCCATAACAAGCTTTAGCACTCGATGCCAGCTAAAGCAGGATGCAGAGGCATGTTTTCCTCAGCATCACAGCCACTGCAAATGCATCAAGCCTGGCTGCTGTGCTTTACACTGTTCCCTGTACGACACAGAACCAAGTGATGGTCACAGTCTTCATCTTCAAGGCATCTCCTCACTGAAACTGAGTATTCAAAAGTTGACTTAAGCACATGGATGTAGACCACAGCTGATAACTCTTCTCCTCAGGTGGAAAGGAATAATATGGCTAAAGCTCATTTCTACAGAGAATAGGGCTGGCACATTCAGACATTTAAATAAGAGTATCAGACAACTCCAACCTCAAATAGAAAGCAAATTTCTTTCACCTTGTCTTCTTACATGGGTATTACCGATGTCTCTTAGTTAATGTATATGACTTTTCAAAACAAAACTCTCAAGTACTCACTGCTATCTCTGGGGAAAGGGTAGGAGAACAAACACTGCCTGTCAGGTATTAGGTACAGTACTTAATGCAAGGTAATGAGATATTTCAATACAATGAAAAACATAGTCTGAAAACCTATAGAGAGCCAACAGAGAGGAGGTTAAGATGTAAAACTCTTGGAAGAAAATTACATGCAAAGTTATTGGGATGGAGGAGGAGGAGGGCAGAGAGGGAAGAAAAAGAGTGAAGGAAGGGATTGAGAAAAGCATTTTTAAATAGCTTCCCTGTATTTCTCTGATTTTCTGCTTTCTCCATTCATTATCCTTTCTTTTAACTGACGCAAGAAGCATTTGACTGTGCAGAACATGGAATGGGAGGAATGAAGAGAAGTGCCCTTGAACCATACTCAGCTGCAGAAATCACCTACATCTGGCTTCTGTTTTTCAGTATCAGTTACCAAGAACAAGTAGGTAGGTTTTTGCCATCCCTGGTTAGACAGTTCTATTAAAAATGGCTTGTTCGTTTCACAATGCATAGTCCACTTTCTATAAGAAAGGGCTGGATGGCTCTGAACAGTGAGCAATTCCATCTCAACCTTGAATGTGTTTTGCTAGTAGGGCGAGGCAGATTGCTAGTCTAGCATTACAGGCAAACAAAGAATTGTTTGACAAAAGAAGTCACCTCTTTTCCATGGTACTTACAAGGGGACCAACCTTGATAATTAAGGAGATGGCAACTGTTCCTCCCCTGAGCTACCGGTAGAATTCCTCCCAAAACCCCATCTTCTGCGGGGCCACCCAACAGCGTGCCCAGGGGCTGGGAGCTGCTCATCTGTGGGACTGAGCTTTTAGCAGAAGATCATCATTTTGTGCATTGGCCCTCTTTGCTATGAGGGCATGTAAGGTGATCTTTGGCTTTAGCCAGTGCAGACTTAGAAACCGATTCTATTATTAGCAACAGAGAAATGACAGTGAATGCATGTAAGATTTATTGCAGGTCATTAATTCACTTATATATGACTGTGTAGAAAGGTACTCAACATTTTTTAGGAAAAGGCGAGTATCTCACCATTTGGGAAGATCTATGGCATTACACTGCATCTCTGAAGACTTGACAGATGAAATCTAAAGTGATGAATATTTCCCAACAAGAATTTATCACCTTAAGCAACAGTTACTGAAGAATGAGGAAAAAGAGAAAATTATACTGATTCATGAAGCAACTTCTTTGGAGGAACTTGTGATTCTTCAGAGGTTAAATCAGTCAAATGACAGGGATCCTCTAAAATCTTTATTCCAAGTGCTTGCTCCCACCAAATTGTGATAAAAATCTGACAGTTAAAAGCTTTACAGGATGGCTTTAATGGAAGAACAGCCTCTCTTCTGATGATCCCACATTTTAAATTCAAGTTCAATGGTATACAAGACAGAAAATAGTTTTTCCACAGACTTTAATAAGCTTACATTATACTTTCGGGATGCGCAAGATCAGAGTCTAGTTGTGGCAGATATGATTGCGGCAGATTTAAATCTATTCTGGCTAATTTTAACCAGGTTTAGCAAACTTTTGAGTCTGAGGCTTTCCAAAAAGTAGCAGCAGAATTGAAGGGAAACGAAAGCAGTAGAAATACTTCATGAACATCACTTTTCAGTATTTTGGTTTCTTGCCTAAGATGCTGGAAAAACATGGAAGCCAGTTATGTGAGGCAAAAGAATAAACTATGGAGTTGCTGGAAAATAATTATTTCTGATGATAAAATGTTTTATATTGCCCCCTTGCAATTCTAGCACATACGTGCTTTCTACTGTAGTAGCCAGTTCTTTGCTTTGATTAATGTCAACAAAACTGAGCTGCCAAGAACTTTTCCTCAGATAACTGAACTTATCATTTCAGAGTGGCATTCATCTGGGCATGTTCTGCTCTTTGGCTTTTTTGCAGAGGACCAGTAGGGCCAACAAGCCACAGGAACACCGGGGAGCAGCTGCAGCCACGTTGCCCGGGCACGTTTCTGCCCAGCACAGTCTGCTCTGGGGGTTCTGCTGGCTCCATCTCTGCTCACTCCTGGTCCTCTCACCCACTGCTGGAGTCTCCCCAAGAAATTCCCCAAGCATCCCTGCTAGCACCAGCTGCTGGGGAACCAAACAGATTCAGGCAATCTGTTCTATCACCAGAGATTATGATTCATTTAAAAGCACAGAGGTGAAAGGCAATTAGTACTAGTGGTGACATTAAAGTGAAATTCTTCTGGAGAGGCAACACTAGGCGAGAAACACATTTTTGCCTGATGTTTTTCAGCTACTAAGACTATTTCTAGATAAAAATAAGTGATTCACCCTAAGCATTTTTGTCACTTGTTATTTAAAAGGAATTATCGTGGCTTGGCATTACTTTTGAGGTATAATTCACAATGTTTAACATAATAAATACGTAAGATCCTCTTGGAACACAGGTCCATAGAAAGGGCAGGCAGATGGAGGTCTGCGTGCTATTTTGTTATGTGTCCAGCATTACTTACATTTGGTAACTACTGAAACTCTTAAGCTTTAAACCTGCTCTTTCTCTTATAAAATATGTGAGATTAGGAGGGCTGCACTAATCAAGTGCCAACATTAAAAAAACAACACCCATTGTGAAGCATCCCATGAGGGCCAAGTGAAAGATGAAGGAATTGCCCCAAATCCTCAAAGATAGACCTTAAGTATATTTTTCTCTGGTTAATATGATTTATAAAATATCAAGGTAAAGGTGTTTCTCTGTACCTCAGTAACTGCTCCACAAGAGAATAATGCATTAGTTAACATGAACAAAAAGACCTAGTTCATTTGATCTCTTCAGAGTCTGTGGAATTCATACTCAGATTATCTCTAATGCATTGTGAAAACAAATATTTGTTTTATTTTTTTAAAGATTCTTCATCTTACAGTTGGGGTAGACTAAGTGACCTGGGTGTAGATGCACAAAGAAGCAGAAAATAGCAGATGAATCTCTAATTTTCAAAGGTATCTATTACAAGTGCAGTTGTGAGTTGGAGACATAACTTGTTCACACATTTTTTAAACGTCACAAAGCATTTATCTACACTCTTCTGTGCCTAAATACCTTTGCCAGTTTTCTTATTTGCCAAGAAACACAGCAACAGGACTCTTAAAATATTCAGAGTTGCACTGGTTTTGTAAAAAATCCAGTTTTCATTTCTTGAAAGCCTTTCTTTCTGACATTTTCTAAGGAAGTGCTTTAATTTGGTATTTGGAAGTTACACTTTAAAATAATAAAAAATATACAATGAGGTGCATCTTTTTAAGCCAAACAGAACATCTCTTTCATTCAAGATGACTTTTTTCACTTTAATATTTTCAAACATGAAATAGAAAAATCTACAGCTACTAAATTTTTATATATATTTATACATATATGTATATATATATATATATATATTCACAAAGTCCCAGTGACTGTATTGATATTTACGTTTCTAACTTGCTTGGCTTAGTGGAAAATCTATATCCTCTTTCTCAGTTCTCCAGAGATAAAAGAGAATATTACTTAGAGAAGTGCTAATGTTAGTTCATTAGATTCTCGTGACTGAGGGCCTTAAGCTGAATATGTGGTACATTTTACCCTTGAAAAGATTACCCCATATTAATAGAATTTCCTAAATATCCTTTAAGGAATATCACTTCTATCACTATTATCTTATCTCTTTATTGAAGGCAAAGCCCATGAGTGTTTAAAATGAGGCCAATTTTGGTACATTAAAAATAATAATTATCAGCTATATTGAGGATAAGACTATGCCACCTTACCTTAGCTACTTGAGAAAGAATAATAGAATTAACAAGGCTTCCTCTTCTCTGAGCCTAATTATGTCAATATAATATAATTTGATTTAAAATTGCCATTTTTTTAGTCTTACGAGCCAGAAGCTGGCTGGGTGGCTGGAATTTGGGAGAAAAATCTTTAGTGTGATATATATGCCATAAACGGGATGTGCTGAAGCCAACAGGAGCTCTGTAACACTCAACTGAGAAGTATGCTCCAACTGTGAATGAAGTTGAAGGTTGTTTACTGGCCTCTTGGCTAGTAAACATGAGCTGGATTCTACCATGTAGCAGGGCATAACATTCAGAACATTGCAGAAGTCATCAAGGAAAAGAAGTACAGCACAGAATTGGTCATTGACTAAACATTCATTTCAGTTTTGTTTTAAGCATGAGCATGATTAAGATGTAATTATCAGAACAAACAACTAGAAATGGAAAATAAAGATCTGGAACTCCCCTCATCACTCTCCTGTGCTCCCCTCACTACAAAATGTTCTGGGACTGGAAGTCAGCTATAAGCAAAAGTTACAAAGCAAGAACTGTTTTGTTTTGGTTTTTTTTTTCCACGCAAATGATCATCAAGACATAATGGAGAAATCCCCAGAATATCTCCACCCATGGCATACTCATTTCAGCAGAATGCCAGAGGGCTAGTGGAAGATGGAGGTGAATGAGTTTGTAAGCCCACTGTGGATTTTCTTGTGTCTTTTACAAAGGTTGAAACAAAATTCAATGGAAACTGCAAAAGCCAAGAGTCATCTGAAAGGCTGATATTTTGAAGGCAGGAGTGTCCATAGAGTATAGTATTTTAGAACCTGAAAGTATAAAAGCATATTCTCAGTCCCCCATAAAAACCACTGCTTTTCAGAGGTACAAGCAGTTTCATCTCACCTTTGCAGTTAAGAGACCTTAGCAGCTTTGAAATTTGGAAGAGGGGATTTTGTCTTGGGCATGAAACATACAAGAAATGAACATTTAAAATGCAGGTTCAGAAAAAGATCTTAGCAGGGCTGGATCTGAAACCCATTTATATTAATTCCCGATTCAGAAACACATCTGCAAGGCTGTTCTCTCATTTAAAACCAAG
This sequence comes from Fregata magnificens, assembly GCA_013389945.1. Taxonomy (NCBI): domain Eukaryota; kingdom Metazoa; phylum Chordata; class Aves; order Suliformes; family Fregatidae; genus Fregata; species Fregata magnificens. Next base: position 10,961 of record WAAD01020046.1, on the reverse strand, counting down.
GACTTACTTAGAAGCAAGTGTGTGATGGATATACCACAGGAATAGTTACAGAAAGTTTTCCAGAGAGGTCAGCTTTTGGGCCCAGCAGTCTTGAAACTGTTGCTTTGAGCAGCAAGGATTATCAAACATTTCAAGATATTCCCTGTAAAGATGCAGCTTTTGATGCCAGTCAAATACATGCAAGTGACAGCTTTCACTGGCTTTTAACCTTCACAATTATAATGAACAGCTTGGAAATGTGACAGTCAGAGCATGATTCAGTGACCTAAACACAGGCATCTAGTGTCATTTTGGATGCCCTACAGGACCCTGACTGGCCTGCAGCTACTGCTGTAGAAGGGCACGGGTCTTCTGTTACTCCAATGTCACATCTGCGGGACTCATGCAGATGCCCTGGATACCCCCTCCAGGGCATCTCAAATGATACTAGATGTCTATATTCAGGCAACTGAATGGCGTCCTCTGTGTAAAAAGAATGCAAGCAAAAGGATCCAAAACAGATTCCTCAGATCCATAATTATTTTTAAATTGTTATAATTATGAGAAGCTCACCAGTGATTTCAGAGTGCTTCAGCTGGCAATACTGGAGTATGCAAAGTGATTTTTCAGATGTTTGCAATTAATTAGGCACTGGAAGTATTCAGCAAATTGTCCCCTCTGATAAGCATTTACAGAGAGGATAGCATTTTGGTGCAATTCTTCCACTAACAGGCTGCTTGGGAAACTGCAGTGTTTTGTGATAATTTTGGACTGACTGCTTCAAAACCTTGACAATATGTTTAGTCTGCATAAATGAGGGAAAACATATTTTGTTTTGTTCAGCATGCTCTGAACTTTCACAGTTACATAATTATCTGCTCAGATGGTCCCACAGTCTTATTTTGACTGAAAGGGAAATTGGAAATGTTGATAAAATAAACCCAGGCTGAAAGCTTGGCAGCTCTGCCATTTGTTAGAGAGAAAAAGACCCAGGTTCAGGACTTTCTTTAGTGTGGGATATTTTTCACTGCAAACCATTCCCCGACACAATGACAGTTAGCTGCTATAAGGTATAAGAAACTGCTGGATTATGCTTTTCTGGTCTTCTCCTGAGGAGAGATATTATGAGATGGTTGAGCTGCATCCTGTGGGGCATGCTGAGATGCTGGCACTTCATGCTGCCCAGAATCTGAATGAAAGTGCTTGATCTGACTTTTGAAATGAAACATCCCAGGGTTTTGTTTCAAAACTTTAAACTCTCTGAGTCTCATTTTCTCTTTCGCAGTACCTTGTATGTAAAAGTATGGTGACAATGATTTCCTTTGCAAAGCACTTAGGTGATACTAATGTTATGGACTGTTTAAGAGACAGGTATGATGAGTCAAAAGGGACAGGTATGATCTGAGTCAAAACAAAACAATAAAAATGAAATTGAATGAAAAATTTCAGATGCTTTCCTGTCAAATATTTTGACACACTCAGTCCATGCCCATGAAATGGATTTCAGAGTTGCCCTATGGGAAACTTTCTGCTGGGAATTCTCCAAAAATTATTGTCACTCATTTCTTCTGCACAAGCCCATACATTAAGGTGTAGTTGTATAGGAAATGAAAGCTTTCCCTCTCCAGCTCTTTGCTTCAAGACTCAGTTACAGCAGAGGTGTCTAGTTTCATATCAGCCAAAACAAATACGGTCCGAAAGTACAGCTGCCCTGCATCTGTACTCATTTTATACCCTAGCAAAGAGTGAAATCTGCTTCTGAAACTCCAGTTGTAAAAGCATTATCTTACATCCCTTGTCCCAAGGTGTAAACGCCACCATGGCGCCCCAGGCAGCTGAGGCTTGCATCATTAATTTTTTATGTGTGCACCAACATGTCTAGTCTTGCTGCTTACAATTTCACGGATGGGCTCTTGACAGACAATTTATTCACAGAAAAATCCAAACCGTCTCCTACGGAAGCAGCAAGGCAGAGGTAGGCTTTAGGCAAATCTAGAAGGGTATGCAAACACTGTATTTTCCCTTGCACATATGCAGCAGTGTGACTGCTCAGTATTCATGGGTGTGAAAGTGTGATTTGATACAGACTTCTTAACTTCTAGGACTGCTAAAGAAATGCATTGCTTTTGGCTCCTCGCATCTTAGGTTTCACAGTGAAACTTCTCTGCTTACTTCAGATTCTGCCGGTTTCATACCTTCTTCCTTATCAGAGAGACTGAATAAAACTATCAAGGCCATGAGGCACCATCAGCCCTGCCTGCCCCTGCTCAGCCTCCCCAGGACCCCCTGTCATCCTGCCCCCCAGCTGCCCTGCTCCTGGCTGGGGTGGGATGGGACGAGCTGCCAGGCCCTGCCCTGCCACCCTTGCGGTGCCCTGACAAGAACTTCTAAACTATTAATAACCGAAACCATGACAGAGTGAATCAACACCTTCGTATGTTATTTATTTGGGAACCCCTCATTCTTGAAATGGTTTAACACATAATGGTCCCAGTGGATAATCACTTCAGTCACGTTAGTGGAATACCAGCCTTTTGTGCCATTACTACACGTCGTTTAACTGAGGCCAGGAAATAAAGTTCACTTTCTTACAAAATCCCCTGTGTATCCCTGGTCTCAGGAGAACACTAAAACTTTGGTGAAAACTATATAGTGTTCCTGTATAAAGAAAATTAAGATTATGGGGAATGGAGAAGAGTGGAGTCGGGGGCCTTCTGGATATGAGTTGAACATGACTTTTCAGAGGCAGGCGGCCAGGTGTACGTATGGCGTGTCTCTCAGTGGCTTTCTCTGGTGTATTGACTCTTCATCGTTCTCAGACTAAGCTTAGGACAAGAGGCTGTGCTCACCCTGCTGCACAGATCAGCCTGTGATGGACAGACCCACCGCGTCTACTTGTTGGAGACCCTGCCACTCAGGACGCAACCATGCACAGGCTGTGCCTTAGACCGCGGTGACCACCCCACGGTACCTGCCAGTAGCTTTCCACCCTTCTGCAGCCCTTCTGTGTAGACTTCTTATAATTTTATAGACCTGTGCATTCAATATTAATAGAAAGCTTTAAGATCTTGAAGATCTTAAAAGCTTTTCAGAAATCAAAGTTTGAATATTTTCCAACGTGTACCTCTGGACCTATACCATGTCCTTTCTGATGATCAAAACAGTTAACCCTGAACACTAGCATGGAGGAACTTATTACCAAGAAGAGCTCTGCGCTGAGAGCACCAACAGTTTCACGCTGCTCAGGACCTCCAGAGCAGTGGAGCTATACTTTCTTGCAGATATCCAGTGCTAAAAGGATCATACTTTTGGTGGACTGGGGAACCCCAGGAAATGTTTCTCTGTCCCAGTGCAGCCTGCAAACTGGCCTCAGTGGCTTTTTTATGCCAGATATCCTGCAGGTCCAGAGATGGTGTTTCCAGATTAAAGACACACTTTTTCTTACATGGGCCTGGATTTAAGGGATAAAGGCTTTAAACTTCTCATCTAGAAGTTTTTCTGTCAGTGGGACACAAACGTCAGGGCTGCAGGAACACATCAGGACATGCTTTTGCAGGACACTGCCCTTTCCTCAGAGCAGGATAAAGTTAACTTTAAAAATACAATCTGTTTTCATACTGCATAATGCTCATGATTAAACATTAATTGCTCATAGTTGTTAGAGCCTGGGGCAGTCACCAAGCCCCAGCTGATAAATGTTGCTTAAATGAAAAGACATTTTTTTGTTATGCTCCTGGCAATTAAATAATGATGTGGACAAATCTTTGGCAGGGTTACTGCCAGACCCTACAGACTTTCAAATAGCATTTTTTTCAAATGGAAAGATAACAATAGGTCAAATCAGTAGTTTTTGGCCCAGAATCATATCCCACAAGGATAAGGCTCATTTCGTTATAACTCCTACGTGCCACTGAAAAATTTTCTGTTTGATTTTGAAAAGCGTACCAGGAACACACAGAGCTGAAGTAAAAAATGTATAGACCCTGATACATGGCATGACTGATGAGCTGTTTTGTTGTGTGAAACCGCCTCAGGGCCTCTGACGGGACTGGGTCCTGTGGTGCTAGGTGCTATGAGCATGTAACGATATAATCGCATCTGCTCGAAGATTTTGCAGTCAGAAAAGGAGTTTGCAACACAAAGCACAATAAAATCCCTGTTCCACATCCTGATGAGTTAGGCCTAAGAAGTGCCTTGGGTAAGGGTGAGAGGGGAATAGCTTACTTCACTTGTGTGGAGGTTCTAGTATTATTAGTAGTATTATTACTAGTAAATGCCATGTCATGACCCAGGATGTTACATAGGCAAGTTCGCTCATATATCCAGTTGCTGGAACTGGGAAAACTCTTCTTGATGAGTAAGTTAAATTCTTTAGCAGTTTTCACTTTAGTATTAGTCACAATGTTAATGATAATAAAGTTCATGCTAATAGCAGCATTCTATAATTTAGGGATCTAAATATAGCAATTTCCTGAGGCTCTGACAGTGTGAGGTATTAGTCTTTCCTGACTGGTATACTGAATGGGACTTTCTGCTGGGAGCAGTATGAATCATGGATTTAATATATGTAAATTCTTTAGTGTAAATCTTTTCGTGGTTTACAACCTGGCTGCTTAGACTCACAATCCACATTTGATGCAGCTATAATAAGCAGTTATGCAATATTTTTTATGGTGGCATACCATAAAGGGAAAGGGTTGTTACATGTTACAGGCAAAAGGTAGAAGTTACATGTTCCTCCTTGCGATACGGTATTAATGAAAATGAAAAACAAAAGCAATCTCTACAGCACTATCATTTTAAATTTCTGAGTCATTAGCTTTCTAGTACAGTAAGGAATAAACATCATTTAATAGGCAAAGCATAACAAAGGGATCTTGCTGATACATGTTCAAGTGATTAAACAGCAGTGATCAGCAGGTTTCAAAATGAGAAATCATTTAAAATAATAGTTTAAACAGAGTTGCTTCACGCATTAGCTTAAAATTTCTATTCCCAAGACATTATGTCTCACTTCCCAAAGCAGACGTATTTGGAGAAGATATACATGCTGTTTCTGCCACGGTGAAAACTGGGAAAAAGATGCCCAAACCTCTGCCTTATGTATTGGCTATTGCCTAGCAAAAAAAAGAACAGACTGTTTCTGTTACAGCTGTAATGTGCTGTTCCCAAAGAGGTGACAGGAACATGTTTGCAGAACGTACAGCATGCCTGTGGAAAACAATAATCCCCTTTACTTCTTAATCTTAGGGAGAAAGTCTAGAGCTAAGAATGCAGACTTAAATGTAACCAGACTGGAGAATTTAATCAATTTTGGGTAAGTTTAGATCTCCCCCCATGTAATCTGGTGGCAGGGTGGTCAGACAGCAGTCTTATGAAAGGACATGGACTACTGAAGTAATGAGTTGGTGACCACAGCCTGACCTCAGATTGCTTCTACATAAGTGACATTCTCTCCTGGATGCTGGTTTCTGTAACACAGAAATGAATCCAACAAATCTCACCTCCAACCTGCTGTTCACTGTTCCTAACTGAGGGTAGCACAGGGCTTCTCACCCTTCAGTCCCAGGGAGGGACGCAGGCACCATCGGGGCATGCTCCCTGCGCTGTTACCCAGAAGCCGCTCAGAGGCACATGAGAGATCCTCAGTGTGCGGTGAGCATTGACTGGTTCCAGGGTCCTACTAAAAACAAAATTATGGCCATCAGCTCTGGAACTGCATGGCCTCTTTCTCCTTCCTTACATGCGGAGGACAATTTCTCCATTCTACTATATCCTTTTTTCAAGAATCTGACCCAGCTTCACAGAGTATTTGTGGTAGTGATAACAGCGGGCATTAGCAGCTTTGCCTGGATGCTCTCTGGATAACAAACAGTGTATGGGACTCCTGCTGGGAGGCTTTTACTCCTTACCCAAGCAGAGTTTGTTCACAGTAGTCACAAGAGAGCAAAGGTACGACTCCCCAGCTAGTAGCACGAATGCTAGCCGAGATGCCTGCAAAGCGCAGACCCTACAGCTTGGTCAGCTAGTGGTATTTTGGTTCCCCCTGCATGAAGCATTAGGACAGAGGACAGAGGAGCACAGGGAGAGCAGATGTTATTGTGGTGAACATATGGATAAAATCTAGGGGACTGTTCCCTCATTTGCTGGGGAAGGATGGACAATTAATGCCAAGAATATGTTTATTACTGTATGTATATATGAGAGCGCATCCTGGTATGCTGGCTGCTCTCCAAGACTCCCAAGGTCTGTGGGTGATTACAGTACACACAGAAGGGTGACCCTAACTACAGGTCCTGTAAATTATCCTGTTGCATAGTTTGATTAATATTTTTCTTTATGTTTTATGTATATACTACATGTAAAATTATAGAAAATATATTTATCTTATACCAGCATTTTATTAGTAGAAAGAGTGGAAAAAAGAATAAAAAAAACAAGATCAAGAACTATTATTTTCGTAACAATTACTTTTCCTACATGTACCTACCGCTCTATTTAAACTTGTAAACTATTAGCTTTCCTGGATAAATGTGTACACTGCACAGATGTACCTGTTTTGTTAGTTCTCTGTACGTAAGATAATCTAAGAAATGAAGTTCAAAAGCATTTTTACTTCTGAATAGGGGTGGGTCAAGTGAAAAGTTGAAACATTATTTTAGGGTGATCAAAATCAAAATGCAGAGCTGGACTTTTGAAAATGATCAAACCTGAAGAAATACGAACTATTCAAACCCCTGATCTAGAAGTGAGTTTTGAGTTCTGAGCCAATTTCTAGAAATTTCTAAATCTTATCACCATAAGTAAATAACAAATTCCCCATTCTTTTAAAACAGTCTTTTTTTGAGAGAGTGAGAAAGTAGAAGTGGCACAAAGTGCTTTTCTTCCTCCTTTCCTATAAATCTACGAGATGCTACAGAGAGCAGTTTAGGTGGAACTACGTTAGCATGCAAAATCTTTTTTTATCATAATCATTATCCTCTCCATAAAATACAGTGCTTTGTATCCTTCTGAGTAATATTACGTGAAGTTTGCAGGACATAATAGTGCTACATCAGTCATAACCTCAATACAAACGTAGAAACTCAGTTTGGTCTAAATTGTCTACTCTAGTAACATAGCCAGTGGCATTTTGCCGGAGCTACACCAGGAATATGTGTTCTTTATGATTCAATAACAAACTGGTTTTTTTCTCTTCTTTTGTCAGCAATGGGCTAAAGTGCTTGATAAATAGAATAGAAAGTAGTCTCTGCAGTACTTCTGTGATGGGGCTTGACAGATATAGCTGTGGAATAAAGTCAAGATCTAGTGAAGAGTCTATAAATCCAGTAGATTTCTGACTTCATATTAAAATCTGTCTGTTCACAGATGAGGACTAGCACACCTTCAGAAACAGAGAAGCTTTGTCTGTGGACAGAAGACGTGTGGGAAGCCAGCACCTGAGAGAATGTGTTCTAGAGATATAAGGCAAGGTGGAGAAAGTAGGAGGTTTGGGACAATGAAACAACTGACTACCTAATTCAGGAATGAAGCCCAAAGTACAAACATTCAGCTTGAAGTCAGCCTCCAACTACAGCTTTGCTAATGGTTTGAACTTTACCATATTCATTGCTCTGTTTTATGTGAATCCCTATCAAAGTCTTCTCAGCAGCTGTGGGGATCTAAAGTTATCAAAAGGAGCCCAACCACGTGAAACAAGAACTCTGTATTGCATTAAGAGTGCACGCTTCTGCTCTGTGATCTAACGCATTGTTGAATGTGTCATCCTTCACTTTTCTAATGCTGGTTTTAAGTTTTATTTTAAATATCATTAAATTTTTAATGTAATTTACCTCAAATATTCTTAGTAGCAACAGCAGCAACAACAGAAACAATGACAGCAATGTGAATTTTGAACTGATAATAATGGGGTCGCGTTATATCAGTCTATGCAACAAGAGAATAGTAATCAATCCTTACTAAAAAGTAGTTATAGATCTACGCCATCTCTATCACATTTATCACTTATTTGGAGCAAATAGTTTGGTTTTACTTCTTCCACTGAAAAAATAACAATTCTTACAGTGTGTTTTCTTTTTGTAACTAATTTTTCAATATGCCTTTATGCCACAGCCATCTGAACTGCTCTGTGCGTGCCATTAGCCAATGCTGGTAAGGAACAATGATCAGTGTCTTCTATTTCAAGTCATACAGGTGATTAAGAATGGGTCCTGATGGTCTTAGGCCCAGTAAAGAATCAGAAAATTACAGGTGGTTTCCTTTAGTTTATCTCATAAGGACCTGTGGCAGGACAAGAGATGTTCAGTCCACATGGTTGCTATGAAAGTTACATCTCCACAGACTATGCAATTTAAAATACAGCAAAACTTGTTATATCCTGGAGGTAGGAACTTGTTCTAGCCTTGTTCTCTGAAAACATTTTGTAGAAGCAGTTTCAGCAGCAAAAGGATTTTGCTGCTTCTAAAATATGACAAGCAGTTTGGGAATTCAATTCATACATTTGTTAATACAACTGCTCAAAAACCAGATTTTCTTTGTTTCCTAGAACTTTTTAGAAGAAAGCACTCTGGTACCAATGCATGAGCCCTGTGTCCACTGAAATGCATGGCAATCCCAGCTGAATGAGTTTTAGCTGGATCACCATGTCTCTGTAATGTCTGCAGAGAGGACACCTCATACTTGCAGAGCCTCAAGTGTCCTTACCCCAACAAATGAGCTAACAAATTACTGCCCTGCAAAGCGAAAGACAAGCCTGGAAAAACAGGGTGTCTTTGGGCAGGGTGACAGCGTACTGCATGAGTGCCCCAGCACTCATAGCTGTCGTAAGGGGTTTTTAGGCTTTAATCACAAACTTAACATCTGCTTCCTCCAAAGATCACTTGGGCTTTGCACGATTTCTTCCAAAGCCAAACCCCCCCAGCCCAACCTCCCCTTTGGTTCTAGCAACAGTATCTTTCTCACATTTTCTTTTAGGCAGACAAAATGGAAGTTTCAGGGAATGAGCTTTGGAAGGAAGCAGTGCTGCCTCCTGAGAAGAAAAAATTCAGGAAGGAGTGGCACCTCCAACCATGAAGCCCAGATAGTCTTCTACCCAGTAAATGCTTTAGATTCCTAGCAAAAAAGGAACACCACCACCCCCTCCAATTCCACACTGCTAAATCACTTTTTGTCTTGGAACAGTTTATTCTGGGGTGTTACAGCCTTGAAATCATTAAGGTATTACACGACGGAGCAGTGGTGTTACTGTAGCTGTGACAGTCTAAAGACACATGGCCCAGGGTTTGCGGGGAGAGATGGCATCTCCTACTAGATCAACCAACACAGTGTGAAAAAAAAGGATAAGCTATTGAGTGAAAAAAATGCTTTTTTTGATGACTTGATATAACCTTCTTTTCAGCCTCTAAGAACTGCTATAACAGAAAAGTGTTTGCCTAAGGATGATCACATTTCTTGATACTTGATTATCCTGTGGTCACACAATAGTTATTTCTACAGATCATTTAGTAATACATCATCCTTTAATGACAACGATAAGAACAAACATTTAATGAAACATTACAAATCAAAGGAAGTGTTGCCATTTATCCTGTCATTGCCAAGATTTGATCCAGTTTTCCACTGTTCTTACTACTTCCAAAGGATTTGTTCAATGTTTCATTATTTTCTTATCTCAGACTGTGGTTCATGACTGAAGGATCAGGAAGATAATAAGAGAACAAAAAGGGGAAGATAATCTTTTTTGAAACAGGGGTCAATTATTTGTTTGGGTCAGCTGTTGTAATGAATGATGTCATGTATATCTCACTGAGCAACATAATACAAATAGCAGATATTGTTCCACCAAGTGCAAAATACTGTAAATTGTGTAGATAACGAGTTTTTAATGACTAAGCTCACTTGGTGCAGAGTCTTAGAAATGTTCCAGTAAATGTTGTTTACATCATGAAAAGTGCACATTAAGTACAGTACAGTTTACCACTGTGTACTCACTCCCTGCACTTACAGGAACACCATTAGAGAAGAGATTTGAAGAGATTTGAATCCTGTTGTAATGTGGGGCTTGAAGGGTTGAGATAACAACAGATCTGACCAGGGCGTGTTAAAACAAATTTGTTATAAGAATTCATTATTAGGTTAATAGTCGCCGATCGCAATGTTGATTTACTTGCTCTCAGAGTTGGTGTGCTTGTTCTCAGAGTTCTGTTATGTCACACACCTTACTTGCTGTATATGTTCCCTGTTGTGCTGTTTATCACCTCTGAGGGCTGGATTAAGGTTATTGTTTTGCTGGACTGTGTAACACTGGCTTATGATATGCTAAAATTACTGGTCATGAGACTAATCTGGTATTTGTACTCAGCATTGCTGTCATCTCTGGACTTCAGGAACCATCTCTGGGAAACTACTAATAATTACACTCTTTACCTTTTCTCCTCAGTGAGCCAATTTATGGGGGGGACGGGGGGGGGGCACTTTCCCCCGCTTCACTTTCCCCTTCTCCTCCAGGCTAGTTACAATAGCTCTTGAGAATTTTGAATATCCTGGGGATGTTCAAACTAGCATGTTCCTATTGCTATGTCTCCTGGATGTGTTTCAGGTCTTCTTTAAGGTTAAAGAACTATTTAAGAATACCACCCAGAGATGTGCCCCGAGGCTGGATAGTGATGAGTGGCAGGGTGTGTGGGATAGTATGGGCAAGTACCTACGACAGTGGGCTGGCTATAGCCTAGTGGTTACTTCGGTGTTTCACAAGCTCATTGTGTCTCACCCCATGTTGGGCACCAAAAAGACTGTTGTGCTTTAACCTGGCAGCAAGCTAAACATCACACAGCCGTTTGCTCACTCCTCCCCAGTGGGATGGGGGAGAGAATTGGTAAAAAAAGGTAAAATGTGTGGGTTGAGCTAAAGCCAATTTAATAGGACAGAAAAGAAAGGAATAGTAATAATATGATAAAAGGATATACAAAACAAGTGATGCACAA
>WAAD01020045.1:200676-230300 GCA_013389945.1 Fregata magnificens | reverse complement strand
GGGGGGGGGCGGGCATGGCGGTCGGCTCCTGCGTCCCCACGGCGTCAAGCGCCCCACAGCCCGCGAAACAAAACCAAACCAAACTCGGCGCTGTGAAGGCACCGCTCTTCTGAGCGTGGCGCAACGCGCCCCCGCCGTTTTTAACGGCGCTGCCGCTGTTCGTCAGGCAAGGGCAGCAAGTGGCGCCTCTCCCTGCAAAGCGCAGCCGAGTTTGCACCGGAGACACCGGCGCTAAACCTCAGCGCGCTCACGGGCGGAGGGTCACGGCCTCCGGGAGTAGGAGGGAAAGCTTTTTGTTGGTCTTGGGTTGTTGTTTTCCACGTGGGGTTCATTTTAACGTGCTTTAAAAATCATCAGTGCCTCATATGATTTTTCCTCCTGCGTCAGAATGACTGATGTGAAAATTCACATCATCGCAACCTTTGGTTCACACTCTTTGTGCAATTCAGGAAGAGCTGCTTCACAAAACAGCTGGTGGGTTATGTTGAAACAAATTTCCTTTAAAAACTAACTCTGTCAGAAGGATTAGCATGTGATATACAAGGTAACGCTTAGGCAGTTCTGACTTAGCACCGTTACAGCCTATAACTAGACTGAAACCGCAAGCTACTCCCTGCCAGGCTTACACTCAAACCACACTGGAATGCTGAACGCCTTCCTTCAAACTCTTTAAAAGATAAAAAGTTTCCCACGGAGTCGACAGCCACTCAGGCACAGTGTGCAGCTGTTGTTTAATACTCGAAAATATTAAAATAAAGGGGATGACTATTTCTATAACGAGTGATTTTATCTTGACAGTGACCTTTCCAGTCTAATCCTAATTTAGGCACAGATTTAGCAACTCACCGAGAACACTTGCTGAAATGATCCTTTGGCTTCCAGCAGCAGCACTAGCTAACCTGGGAGGATTTCCAGGAGAGCAGGGCAGTCTGCTTTTCCTTACCTTAGTCTGAGCACCTCACATCATCTCTGCTTGCTTGGAAATCCTTGGTAATTCTACACCGTCTCCTTCCTCGCTGCTGCAAAACCAGTCAATTTGGGCAGGAGGATTTCTCACGAGGAAGTCTCCAGGTTTATCTGTGAGGTGGGTTTTTTTCTTGTGAATGAACATAGTGTGCTGCCTTTGTTACCTGTGCTTCCTTCCAGACGCAGCTAAACCAAATCGCATTCAACTTGTGAGACGCAAGTGTAGCTAATGCTGAGTAGTTTCTCAAAATACATATATAATTTTACTGGTTTTAACTAGTCTAGGGAACTCTACCAGCTCTTTTGGCAACTTTTATTTGCATACAATGTGTCTGGTTTTATCTGCCTCTTTCTCTTTGGTTTGAGGGAGTGATTCTCTCAGATTTTCTCCCATTGTTTTCCCATTTTTACTTCTCCAGCCTTCTCAAGGCCCTTCAGTGACATTCCTTTGAGTCCAGTGCCATCTAGTATAGTATTTAAATCCCCAAATGAGAATGAAATGGCATTTTCAAGGAGAATCCTCATAGGTATCAAGCCACACGCTGCTCCTCAGCACCCAGCTGAACAAAACTGATCTGTTGGTGCATATCAGTCGCTGCCCTCCCTTACCACCGTGCTGAACATCAACAGACTGGCTCGAGGTAGGCTTTGATTGCACACAAACCAGGGCCAGGGCAACTGCTCGGGTATTTATTTCACAGTTTTATGCCCTTACGCTCCAAATCTCATGCAAGCCCCAAAGCTCAGTGGAGAATGTAGGCTTCTAACTTACAATAATGAAAACAGTTGTTGCTGTAACCTGGGGAGAATTTGAGTTTCCAAACACTGCACTGCTCTGGCCTGCGAACAGCTTGGCCGTTCCTGCCCTCTCAGAGGAAAACAACTTCTATCCACAGAAGTCCAAATGGCAACGCATAAATGAAAACCATGGTCAAAACCTTCATTTCTGAAACGTCTCCGGTTCCCTTGAAGCGTTTGCTGATGACATTTCAGGGCTACCCTATAACTCGGTAGTGGTTTGAGTTGTCGTTTTTGGCTGATAGCCAGCCTGCAAATAAATAAGAGGCACTTAAATAGCTAACGAGCTTTCATCAAGGTTCCTCTAGCCCCTTCCCCTTGAGCAAGCCACTTGTGCTCCCCACACCATCAGAAGGACACCTTGTCTGACCTCATTGTGTAGAAAGAGGGTGATGAAAAATAGCCCCAAACTTGGAACAAGCCTAAGGAGTTTAATTTGGAAAATGCAGACATCTGAAACAACGCATGCGCCTTTATACTACAAGTGAAGCCTCATTTGCCAAGGCTGTTTTTAAAAAATTAAGCATCTTCCTTTCCACTCAGAGCTTGGTACAAACGAGGAATATGGGATTTCATGGAGATCACAGGTGACCTGGAGTATGAGCTTTAGACCAGAGGATTTGTTCTCATCCAGGTCAGTTCTAAAAAACATTTACTCTAAGAATGTGTGTGGTCTCTCGAAAACTAATGGGACCGTTGCTGCGTTCCGGTTAAACTGGTACCTTTCCTGCGTGGGATCTTAATTATTTTATCTGAGAAGCTAAATTGGTGTAATAATAAAGCTAACCACAAGGGGTTTTTAAATATAAAACACACATGTATCATGAATGCTGAGGCAGAGGCGCTAACACAGAGGAAAAGTAGGGCATTTGCCAGCTAAGACATCTGATCCTATTGTGGTATTTTTCAATATTAATGAATAAGTAAACACAAACAGGCTACTTGTTAGGTGAAGAGCAGCTGTCAAAACCAAACCCAGGCAGCTGTTCCCGCTTTGAGATTTCACTGTAAAATGTTTTTTACAGCTTGAGTAATTCAAAAGTTTGCTTTAGTGGCTAAATGCCTGGCCAAAAGATTTTGAAAAAATTACCAGGAGTTCTTGCAGGGAAAAAAGTGTGGCTTGACTTACAATTGTAAACAAGATTTTGCTAAGGAGTACAATTTCAGAGGGAGGTATCATCAAGACATCAGTTCTTTAGCTCCTGCTTGTACCAGTTGTCCATAGGAGTAACAGCATCTTAATTTTCGAAGGTTCAAATGCTCACAGAACTGGTAGTTTAAAGCAAACAGGTTAATAAAGAAATGTGATTTTTCCCTCTGTTTTATGTTTTAGGCGAAATGATAGATGGCCACAAATAAACACTGACAGCAAAGTTTGATGATAATAAAAACAGATATTATGGTATTCATGCTGCCAGAATGAAGTACCCAAGTTATGCAGCTCAGCGAGCCAGGACCCTGAACTGGTTTACTCCTAGGGACAAGGGAGATAATTTATAGGCCAGCTGAAGTAAGAAAGCAATCAGGGCTTAACAGAGAATAATAACCTTTCTGAAGAGTTTTTAATTGATATTTCAAATTCCTTAAGAGGAAGATAATTCTCTTAAATTCTTAAGGATTGCTCAAATTCTACAGCAAAATGATAATTTCCTATTACTGCTTAAACACCTTTAGTGCAGCTTCTCAAGTGCTACTCATTTCTTTGCAGCACTATTGCTTTCATCCCTATTAAAGCCAATAAGACTATTCTATGAGGATTTACATTAAGGTGATTTGAAGACACCATTAAGAAGATCAGCGCTCTCTGCCTCCCAGGCTGTTTCCTGTCAAGAAAGTTATTCCCCCCTCATCCTGTCATTTGGAGCAGTTCTGAAAATGGAGACCAAATATTTGGAAACCCAAGAGAAATCTCTCCTCTGAACTGAGACCCTCATCTTTCTCAACAGTCTGGGGAGAAGTTCCAGATTTTATATTGACAATTTCAGAGTAATCTTCAGGGAAGATAAAGTTATGAACTGCTTTGGAGAGTGCTGTATAGGCCTGGTCTCACATGGGATCATTTAGGGGACAGAATTTGCTCTTTGAAGCTTCTTACAGAACCTAAGACTCCTGACCAAGTGCATCCATCTCCTTAACCCTGTTTGCCACTGCATGGCCCTGAACGCAGACATAGCTGGCTGGGAAAGAGAGAAAAGCAAGGCTAGGTGGTTGGGAGAGCATCCATGGTGGCTAGGAAGCAATGCTTCAGTGTGACAGGCTTTTTCTCTTGACCTCTTTCTCGACAGGAATCAAACAGGTACATAGGGATGCCTGGGAATAGAAAGACCTAGGGAAGTTCATTGATTTTTGTTGTGTCTTGGGAACGAGGTCATATCCTGATGCCTGAAATCCTCTGCTAGGGAACAGCCAGCATGGCCAGTGTGGGGGGCAACAGGACTCCTGGGGGAGCTGCCAGGAGGGATTTTCTTACAGGTGTAGGTGCTCCAGGCTCATACCCAGAACTTTCCTAAATAAAAACAAGCAACCTGAGGCGTTATCTTTCTAGGTTAAAGTCTTCACCCATCACCATCCCTTCTTTGGAGATTTTCTAGCCTACAGGTCTGTTCTCAGTGACACTGCTTTTCAGTCTACAGTAGCAGCAGACAGGACAAAGGTCCAAAGGTTCCCTTTTGTGGGGGGGGGGCGGGGGCGGGGAGCTGTTCCCAGATCAAGGAGGAGCTAGCTGAAGAATGAGATCAACCTAACACTGAGATAGCCCCAGGAAAGGAAAAAGGCACTTTGAGGAGGTGGCAGAGTTTCAGATTTAAGACTTTGACTGCAGGGAGCCACAGAAACTATGGAGAAAACACATCTCTCTGCGGGCAGAGTTTTTGCTCAGCCAAAGCGAGGAAGAGGGTAGTGATACCTCACCGAGCTCAAGTACAAGTGACTAGTCTCATGAGGGGATAGCATCTTGCTGACCTTATTGCCAAGCTGCCAAAGACAGACACAGTACAAGGCTTCTGGCGAGGAAGAAGAGCTGTGGGCAGACTTGGCTAACCAGGGGAAAGAGGTGGTAGGAGGAGATGGTCCCTGCAGGAAATTTGCAGAACCTGGAGTCCCGATCACAAGCTTTGAACAAGCAGCCAAGAACCAAGTGGAAATCTACCACTGAGATCTGGAGGGAGAAGCTGGAGGCAAAAATTTTTGCAAGGGTAAGAGGGAATGGAATTGGCTAACAAAACCACCACATTGCACGGATAACTTCAGATAGCTTAATTGGATTGAATCAGCTAATTGGACTGCAACAAATCAACCAAATTTGATGCTTAACATCCTCTAGAAAAGAAGCCAAGGGCAGATATAGGAAAAGGGCAGGCAGGGAGAAAGCAGCATGAAGGGAGGAGGCAGTGGGGACGCTGTAGGATACATCCCCTCCTCCTCAGGGCAGAGGCATCCCATTCTGAAAATGAAAAGAAGGTAAGGAAAGGTGAAAGACTTCCCAGGAGGAAGTCTTCACTCACAAAACCATGTAGATAAGGGGAGGGCAGAAGCAGGATGCGCAAGCTTCGGGCAAAATTTGAGTAGACATTGATCACAGGGATCCCCAAAACAAGCTGGGTCCCATAATGGATGTTCATGGTCAGGAATTAGCCCTACAAGGTGATGAAAGAGACTTAAACAAACCCAAAACAGGACACACATCTGACCTTAGTGACTTCTCTCAGGTCTGACTGCCTGTTCATATTGCAAATTACAGAATGCAGAGAAGTCAAGGGACCCAGATGCTGCCTCCAAGGCAGAAGTGGCAGAGCCCTGAGCCATAGAGCTAGTGTGCAGCATGAGCCCTGTGCTACACAGGTACAGAGTGAACTGATGGAGATCTCATGGCCAGCAGGAAAGTTGCTTTGTCTTCACTAACCCCATGACACAGAGACCACCAAGGAAGCTAGCACCAGTGCCATATGGGTATGGAAGAGAAGGGATGCAAGAGGGTACTGACCCTGCAGGGCCAGAGGAGGTATTTTGCAACTTATCTGTGTCTCCAGGAAAGCTGTATGAAGCCTCTCAGCAAGGACAGGACAGTTTTTGAAGCAGGAGAGTTCAGGACTTCCATGCCACATACCTTTCAGCTTCCAGAGAAACGTCTTTAAAGAGTGGTTAGAGCCACAGTTGGGCTTTTCTCTTTCCCTCTGGCCTAGACTGGGGTGACTGGGCTTATGTGGGAGGCGTTAAGGCTGATTAGGTGCTGTGGCAGGGGACATACTGCAGCTGGAACTGAGCTCACCTGAGCAGGTTGGGGCCCCAATCAAGCAGCAGTGCCCTGAAGCATGCAGGAAGCCTAGCCTCATAGGGGAAGGCAGGTGAACACATGTGGGGTGGCTCCTTGGGTGATGGCATCCCCAAGTGAGTTCCTGCTCCTCTTACGAGCCCCAGGGGCTCCTGGGGAAGCTGAACGAGAGCAACCTGCAAGGATGGTTAGGTTGTGAAGAGGTGCCCTAGGATGGCATTTTCCTTCAGGCATGGGTGCTTTTCAAAAAAACAGCTAAACAAAGTGATTGCTATTTACAGAGTAGCGAGCTGACCGGTTAGAGACACTTCAAAAACTGGCCTTTCTAAAACCAGCTAGCTTTGTGGTTTCTGAGATGCTATTTTCAGCATGCCGTCAAAACAAATCTCTATCCATAGCTGAACTGACTGACCCTTAGCAGTGGCTGAACCAGTCCTAACACAAGGTTTCAAAAATGAGAGCAATATTTACTGGTTGATTTGTGTTATCTGCAGGAGGGAAGTGGGAAAACTGGATAGCTATGAAAGTGACCTCTTGAGCTGATCCTTCTTTGCCCTGTGAATGCTGGGGCTGAGTACTTGCTCTCAGAGTTGCTTGGGGAATCATGAACATCTAATTCACACCGTCTAATAAAAAAAAAAAGAAAAGTTTGGGCAAGGGCTAAATTCCTTCCGCTTAGGCCAATTGCTAACTGCTCGATGGCGAGCAAAACAGTTCAAGGTTTCAGGCACTTTTCTCTGTGACATCTAGTACCAGCCATGGTCCCAGACAGACCTGAGACTGCAGGTCTGAGCAGCCTGGTGTTTCCTTTACTTGTAGATCCTCAAGCTGTTTCGGAACAGAGAGGCCCAACACATTTAGACACAGAAAGAAGGCAGGAGGAGCGGCTCAACTGCAACATTCAGGTGCAAGGATGTTGGTGCCTGTCAAGCAGAGATATCTGTCTGTGCTGTGAAGGCCCAGGTCTTTCCCAGTTGTGTGTGTGTAAGTGTTCAAATGTTTCTCACTTAAATAGTTGGGCCAAGTTTACCCTGTTATAAAACACATTCTGCTGTAAATTAGAATAAGTAGCACTGGAAACAACATTTTGAGGGTGGGCTGGGACGCTTGGGGGACAGATACCAATTGCTAAGCTCAAGAGTCGACTTCAAATTGGTAGCACCTTTCTATCCCTAGACAGACCAGGATGTCAGGTGTGAACGTCGTGCAGGCACAGCATGCCAGAGACTCAGCTTCTTGGGGACTGACTCTGAAATAGGTCAGTGCCATAGTCCACTTTCCTTCAAGCCTGCTGCATAGGTCCCCCTGTCCTTAACAGCAGACTATGTAGCTCTGGTAAATACCATGTTGCTTTGTAATCTCTGTGCCATGACAGTCCCTTCCCATGCTCGTGGTCCCAGGCTCTCACCGCCCCTTGCCTCAAGGCTGTGATGCTCCTGTGCTTTTACCCCTATCCCACCTTCTGGGGGACAGCAGGGCTCAGCGATGCCTCCACAACTTTTTGCCTTCCAAATACTTTGGTGTGTCTTCATGCTGGCCAGCTTCTGCTCTGCAACAGTACATCTCCCTGCTTGGTTTATATAATCCACCATTATCATTGCTTCCTGCTCCATGTGTTTTTAATGCTTTAAATGCACAGAGAAAGACACAGACGCCCCTCCAACAGGTACCTGCAGTCGTGTTTCAGGCAAGCCATACTCTAAATGATACAGGTCCCTTTATAGGGCAACTGTTATGATAGTGGTTATTCATTTTGCGTTCTCCAAGTCTGTCATGGTAAGTAGACAGGAGCAGAAAATGTCATCTGTCTGTGTGAAATTCATATAGGGTCCTTGTAAAAACACTGAGAGTAGCCGGCTACAGCATCTTAACTACATTCCTCATAGAAATTTAGACTGCGTTGCCGGAGTGCAACCTGTTACCATCGATGTGGAAGCCCTACTAAGTGCTTAGTCTGACATGGCGGCGTAACAGCTGCTTTAGACTCGAAAACATCCATAAACCTCTTGAAGAAGCATGACATGTTCCCTTCACTGCTAGTTCTCCGTTGGCACTGAGGGCTTCTAAAACTCACCTATATTCTATGTATGGTCCTAAGAAAGCAGGTGTTTCCCCCTCCATAAAGGAAACGGGAGTACCCAACTTCTCTGAGATCAGTCAGTAACCTGTTGCTGGTTATTAAGAAAGTGGGGAGAAAACTCCTGTTTCTCTCTCAGGTAGGAGTGATAATGCCCATAATAACAGCAGTCACAGGAAATTAGACATAGTATTCAGATCTAACCAATTGCATAGCATATGTACCATAAAATGATCTTACAACAAAACACCTTCCAAAGTATTTGTCAAGTGAGTGATAGCATCCATTCCACACAGTTGTCAAAAGAACTATAGGACCACACATGGTGTCTGAAGCAGAGCGGAGAATCTCCTGTCCTGGGAAAATAAATTGCATCATTGTGGCAAGCAAAAAACCCTTGGTCTCTTATCAGAAAGCTGGGGCTGGCACAGAGACCATCCCTTGTTCTCAGGTTGTGAGGTGTCTCTGACCAGCATGACCATGTCTAGGGTGGCTAAAGTCAACAGGGATTAGCTTTTGAAGACAGAAGAAAGCAGTACCTGTATGTGTGCAGATCGGTTCTAGTGCAGAGCAAGCTAAGCACACTCCGGTTATTCTCTGTTAAGGAATTGGAGACTGCTCTGACCGGATGAAAACCACCCGGTCTGTGGTTGTCTCAGATGTAGCTTGGTAAGAAGGGCATAAAACACTTGCCAGCTTTTACGCCTCATATTGTTCACCAACACAGGATGCCCACAGTGTGACAGAAAGCAAGAATGATAGAAAGAGTAAAACTAACTGATAACTACTACCTGATACTGCTTCTGGACTGCGCAGCTTGTAGCTCCATGAGCAGCTTACTCTGCATGGCCTCACATTGGTTGTAGTGCAAATTCTGAGCACTAGACAAGGCTGGATTCAGACCAAAAAGCAACATCTTGGGCCAAAGTTTTTCACTAGACACAGAGATAGAATCTTCTTCCAACACTAGAACAAGACAGAAACTGTGATTCTTGATTTGACAAAAGAGTACAACAATGTCTTTGGCCCTGGTCTGCTTGCAAGATGGCAAAGACATTGACCCAGTAAGATATTTGTGCCTGTGGATCTGATACTTTGGGACAAGTAAGTTAAACTGCAGTCATACGATGAGATGAACTCCTAGATGATTCAAAGAAAATAAGTTTTAAAACATCTGTTCTCATGTTTAACTTTTCCAAACCCTTTATGAATTATTTGTTTCCAAAAGCTTGCCAACCATCGGAATATATAGGCTCATGTTTACCTGCCTGCACAAATCCTGCAAGACTGTTCAAAACATAGAGAGCAGAAATTGCCTCTTAAATAAGCACGTAGGCTTAATGGTTTTTAATGCCACAGAGGCTGATGCTAGCTGTCTGCTACCGGATTGGAGACTTCAGTGCTTTGGGTGGATAAATGCTTTCTATTCAAAATAAATGATATGAAGTTGAATCAACCTATGAGGACAGTAATGGAAACCTAACCCAAAAAGCCCACAACTGGAGGGCTGCCAGTCTTCTCTCACCTCCCAACTGGTAGCAGGTGTCAGAGCAACACCTCCCTCACTGATAATATGACTACCATTTAAAAGAAAGAACCTACGTGAGTTGTCTATACTAAAGGGTTTCTGACACTGGCCTTTCAGCAGAGAACAGATCTGAACTATGTTATTGAGCCGAAGCACACGAGATTCCTGCTTAGTCACCTGTTGTCTTGGTGGACTTTTAAGTCTAGTTTTATCTTTGCATTTCAAAGGTTTCACTTACATGCTGTACCACTGCTCAGCCATTAGGAAAGAAATATGAAGGTACATCCTCACTCCAGCTCTCTCCTCCTCCTCGGAGGGGCCACCACCACCCCTGATGACATGCTGTTGTGGTCTCTGCTGCACTGTTGCAGCTCTCGGCAGGACTGCTGCACAATGAGCAGCACCGAGGGTGCCATGACAGACCTTTCTTCCCCGCGGCCAGGCCTCTGGCTTCTCCTCCAGCCGCACCTGCCTTCACCAAGGTCTCTGAGTCACGCTCCAGCACAGCAGCAGGGAGTGAGCACCAGCATTTTGCCCATTCTCTGGGCACTGCTTCATTGCCCTTTACCTTTTTCACCTTAAAAACATTGGAGTAGAGCGCTGGCTGTCCACCTGCGAGCCTCAGCCCACCACAAGCCCCGGCCTCATCCATGCCGCCACGCAGGCCGCCCCAGGGCTGGCGACCATGTTGGTCTCCAGGCTGCGCCGTGAGGTTCGCAGCACGGTTCACCTATCCCACTATAACGTGAGATGGCAGGACCTTTTATCAAATTGGAAAAGTTTTGTTTCAGCTTGACAGGGCAGTTCGCTGGCAGCCTTAGTTGGTGGTTTCTTCAGGCTGGTGCAACGCCCGGCCACCCCCGTCTCCTCTCCCCAGCGGCTCATGATTCATCAAGGCCATGGCCCCTCTGCTACCCTGAAGAGGTTATGGCTCTGCTTTCCCCCAGGCATTCACATGGTCCCTGTCACAGCCCTCTAGAAGCCCCGCAGGTGTCTGCCGGCTTCCTGTGGGTGCTGGCTGAGGTGGGCCAGTGGAGCACGAAGGCCCCACGCGGCGGCAGCCGAGGAAGAGGAGACAAATTCTTCGTGCTCCATTTGCAGTTTCGCTCACAGGCCCAGAGCTGCTGCCCCTGAGCCTGCACGGTCCTCTCTAGCCCTGGCTTCCTCTGCTCTCCTTCTCTTACTATTTATTTTGATCCTGTGCTGTCCTCCTGCTTTTTTTTTTTTCTAATTTATTTTTTGTTTTCTTTTACACCTTTGATAACCGCTTGGCCATTCTGCTTCTTTTGTGCCCCTTCCTCAGGGTGGCAGCTCTGGTCAGATTCCTCCTTGGGGCAGCTGCCAGGGTCAGCCAGGATGGCCCCACCTACAAATGCAGGATGCTTTAGCTCCAGCAGATTCCCTGGGTGGTACAGGACAGCTAGTCCTCACTTCCTACACAGAGCTAAAAAGCAGAAAACTTAACCTTTCTAGTACAGCTAGATTGGTTGTAAATACTGACATATAAATTTGAGCATGTTTTAGGGCTGAGAGTTTGGCATTGCCCATGCTGAGTCAAAGCTAAAAACTGCAAACCTAAGAAACCAACAAGAATAAGGCAACATATTAATATGTGACTTCATTGGTGAGCCATAATTATCTGTACAGATTTGCATAAAAGCAGAACCACCTCTCTAAATGTCTCCATGATTTCCGTTTAAGGAATGGGGGTTTAGGATTGCCACACTCCAGCCCATGCCGTTCAGCTCAGCAAGGCTAGAACATGCACTTGGCTTTACACGCTCATGTAATTCCAGAGTTCTCCATTTAGTTATCTTTAAAGTCACTTTTAAAGGTTTGATAGACTTAGATTAGAGTGCTCAGAAGCTGGATCAAATCCTTTCAAGCCAGTCTGGCATTGCCACAACTGGAAAAGAATTAAATCAGGCCTGTTCCGTAATGTCTTTATTGGGTGCAGGGAACAACCAAGAAGTTTCACTTGCTTGCTTTTGCACCAAGGGTTTGTTTTGTGCTTGTACAAAACATGCTTGGGTTTTGATATAAATGTGAATACACAGGAGCTGTAGTGTCCTTATATTGGACTCAACTTTGTTCTTGGCTTCACAGTCACATTTTGTCCCTTTATTTTACGTTGTGGCAAATCTGCTGTTGAACAGACATTGTGCATTTAGCCAGAGATTCAAGAACAAACACTCTCCTGTCTCATCAAAACTTTTTTCTCCTGCTTTAATGTGTTTTTTCTTTCTATTTCCTTGCTACTTGTGCTAAGAACACAATGCCCTTGGAAAAACCTTGTTTTGCTGCATATACCACACCCTTTATATCTGTGCTAGCTCTAGAGACAGGCAAAGCACAATGCAAAGGTGTTCAGACAGCTTTGGCCCCTGCCAGCTGTTTGTCTTTGTGCATTTCATACATTTTTAATTGTACACACTTTTGTTTGTCCCCAGCTTAATGCTTTCATGAAGAAAGCCTGGTATTCACTTGGTTTGCAGCCATCCACTTCTTCGCAAGCAAAATTCTGTTTCATAACAGCCTTTCTGTAACTTGGGTGCTGGTTATGCCACAGAACAATGTTTTAATAAATGTTATTTACATTTTTCAGGGTAGCTAGAGGGGTTTTGGTTTTAATTAGCTGAGTAAGAGAGCAATGAGTGATTATACAGACACAAACAGAGCTGCTACCATCATCTCCCAGCTCCTTACCCATGGCTCCTGTGCCAACATAGCTAAAACAAGGAAAAAAATAGTACAGGCCCTTGCAGGCAAATATTTTTTGAAAGGGGAGGGGAAAATCGATTAAGATGTTACAGTGTATATTGTGCCTAGAGTCCTCAATAGTTTTTCCCTTACCTGATTAATTGCCTAAGCCAGAGGCAGAAAGTCTCTTTTAGATTTGGGAGGAGCAGAGGGAGTGCGAGCCCTCCTGCCATCCTCCCCCAAGCAATATTTTGGCAGGGGGGGAGTCAGGGAGGTTCTTGTATGGAAACACTGCCTGCTGAGAACCATTTCAATGAACTACGGGCTCCTTCCTCTCTCATCTTGCTGCTGCTTCCTTCTCACTTAATCTCAGCACAAAAGTAAAAGTCACTCAGAATCCCCCTGCTTATGAAACCTGAAAGGAGCAAGGTCCAAGGGACAGAGGGGCATCCCAGGAAGCTCTTTGAAGAGGGACCTCGGTCAGTACGTCAGCCTAGGCCATCACCAGGAATGTGGCCAGCTCGGATGGCAATAGAACCAGACAAGGCATCAGGCTTGCAATGCTTGGGGAAACTTGCTAGTAGCCTTGCATCATATTTTGGATGCAAACTTCCCGACACTTTGGACACTTGCAGGAGCTGGTCCCATTGCAAACAGATTTAACTTCCAACATCAAAGCAGAGCTTCATTTGGCTACAGGCCAAGTGCGAGTAAAAGACATGCATGCAGACTCTAGCTGGCAAAGTGCTTCTGGTAATGACAGCCTGGAGTCGCTGTGGGGGGGGGAGAAAAGCGGCATGCCTATACTGTTGCCTTGTACTGCTAGGTCCTGCTCTACCATGGAGAATGGGGTCTCAGATTTGCCCACAAACATAATCTGTGACACTGGGCTGGGTGACATCTATCCAGGACATCCTGCACTTAGTGATAAGACAAACCATGCTGTTCACAACTCTACCCGGAGTCAACACTGGCAGTCTTCACGGTTAATCTCCTGCTTGTCAGACACCGTGTATTGCCACTACTCTCTTCCAGGCTATCTTAACCAAAGAGATGAACAGAAGGCTTTTGAATATCTTCATTAGCACAAGCCTGGCCCTTCACAGAGATAAGCATTTGTACTTCAAATGCTGAGATCACCTAGAAGCAAACTCTTATGTGTAAGAGTGGAACTGGCTTAATAAACATCGTGTGTTGAAAGCAGCAGCAACAGACACTTTATTGTTTTCCCCTAAGAGAGTTGCTTCTCTTCTTTGCACAAACTAATAGGTTAGCAGGCTACAGTGCTCATGAATGCCCGTCTAAACTCATGGGTTTTAGGAACTTCCACAAGCCGTGGTGGATCAACTTGTATTTGCACTTCCTAGGACATGCATTTGAATTGAAGATTAGCTAGTTCATTCCTCACTTCTCAGCATTGTGCCAGTTAAACACAAACAACTAAGCCCAGAACAGCTATGCTATTTCTCACTGATCACAGCTACCCACACTACCCCTGTCTAGCACAAATTCCTGCTGACATCTGAAATTCTCTTCTAACAAAGTCCATCCAGACGATGAATTAAATAGCTTCTCCAGTCTGCAAGTTTTTCCTAGTTCTCCGGTGTTCCCGTTACCACGAATGGAAACCTTTCCCACAGCTTTGAGAACATGAAAGCTGGGTAGAGCCATGGGGTGATGTTTCCACTTATGTTCCCTGAACGCAGTTTTTCTGAAAGTCATTGGAGGGGGGGGGTGTCCTGTGTACCACACCCACTTTCAGCCAGCTTCATACTATTTATACTGTCAGGAACCACAGACCATCTGCAAGAGGTTTAGATCTCAGGCAAGCCAATAGCCACACTAATTCCAAGCTGGTGGGTTCGTATTACATGGTCCAATTTAGAGCACATCCTATTCATCTCATGGGGTAATGACAGTTCAAAAGCTGCATGTCTGCAAGCAGCTAAACTTAACTCAGGTGAGAGCATTGAGCAGAAGAAATAGGCTAAGGAGACTTAACGGAAGGGTTCGCAGCTATCTCAAGTCCAGGAGCACAGTCTTTGGGCAGACTTCCCAGTTCATTTGAAATTAATTCCATGCCTTTTTTAAAAACAAACAAACAAACAACAAAGATGATTCTCGGTTGTACTGACCATTTCTGATGACTATTGGAAATCTCTTGCTAGCACTTCCTATGTCTTCCACCATGCATTTTCTGGTATGGGTGATCTATTTGGGCTCGCAATGAGCAGCGACAGGTCAGAGAGGGGACAAGCTTAACTTGATGTTAATGGATGGCTGTACCTCCTAGAAGAGCTTTGGACTCAGAATGAAAAGCCACGGAGACTTGCTCTTGCAAAGCATCTGCTTTCTCTTCCTCCCTTTTGGTAGGGAATCAGTTGCCATCCTCACACAACAGCCAAGCAAGTATTTACATGAATTTCTGTAGTGCTTAATCACATTGCAGATAGTAACCATAATCACTGTATTGTAGTTAAGTATGAAGAAAGTCTGTTCTTCTGTCCTAATGATTACAAAACTCTCTAACCATGCACAGCTAGACAGACTAGCACATGGCCACAACACCACAAATCAGCAGGTTTTACCAATGCCTTTAAACTGGAATTAACCACAGATGAGACCTCAGGGTACTTCTGTCACAGTAGTATTGAAAAGCTGCTCTCAGTCACACACCAATGGACGCTGGATGAGCGGTTGCTAACCCTGAGGCTGAACAGCCTAGATTGGCAAGGCAGAGACTGGCTGAAGCGAAGTCCCACCACTCTGTACCTCAGCTCCCTAGATGCAAAGTAGGATATGCCATAAGCAAATTGCTTAGAGGTCTTGGTGGAAGTCAGGGAGACCTAGAAACTGAAGCCACATTTTCTGGTCTCTATCCTTTGCCTCTGAAAGACAAGTAAGGAATTTGTCTTCATAGCTAAATTATTAATGTATTGTAAAAAATACAACTACCTCAGTCTATCACCCTTAGATTTCACTCTTGTAAACTCTTTTTTGATGTGTAAAGAACATGCTAATATATCACTTGGATGCCTTTGAAGAAATGAACTCAGTATGGGAGGACAGTGCTGGGGGGGATATTCATAAAGATTAATGCTAGCTTAGCCTCCGCAAGCTGCCTCTGCTGGACTTCTCTAGGCATAATTAAAAGCAGCCAAGTGAGGTTTCTCCTCGCAAGGCCTACTGAAGGAGCCCATCTCTTCCTTCTGGCTGCAGAGGCAGGATGAGGAAAATGGCTTCCCTAGGCTAACACCAGCCTTTGTGAAAACCTCTTGTTGAAAGCAGGAGAATGCAAGGATTGCAGAGCAGCAAACCCAACATCTGGCTGCTATTGAGAGAGGAGTTTAATTTTATTTTAGTTTAGGCTTGTATCAGCTGGCCATGGGAGCGGGAGAGAATCTGGCACTGAATGTGCTGTGCGAAGATTGGGATGTCTCTTGCATTCTCCATGCCTGCCTCTTGCTGGGAGAATAGATGCCCTGTGATAAGCGTTTGAGCTCCTCGGGAATTACGTCTGCTGCACAGTCCAGCCAAATGCACTTTGCAAATAAAACTCAATTGTTCATTCACCACATTCACTTGTTTAGCACTTCACCCTACAGCAGGGCTTGAACACCCAAGGCTAGGTGAACAGACCACTCCACGATTCACCCATTTTACCTTGCTGCTCTGGCCAGGTCTAAAAGTAAATGGATCATTCAGGGAAAGGGTCATATAAAAGTAAGGGGTCCGTATTGGGCAAAGGACAGTTATTTTCCACAAAGATAAAGAATTATAAGTGTTGGCTATCTTCTACGTTTACCCCTTGTGCAAGACAAGCAGACTTGCACAAGTCTTGGGTAACCATTATGAGCAGGAGGAACAATATCTTACAGATTACTTTATTACTCAGAGTAACTGATATGAATACTTGAGCCCCTCTGACACAAACCACAATTATTTTACATGTATGGATCCCACTGAATTAATTAGTGAGTGATAACANCCCCTTCCCTCCCAGAGGCAAAGGTGTACTTGGTTAAAGGAGGAAATAATTTGTCTGGTCACATCCTCTTCTGACAGAAGAAGTTCTTTCAGGGGAGCTGAGATGCCCTGCGAGGTCTGCGGGGAATACAGATGGGCCCATTAAAATGTCAAGCTTTCCCGCAGAACTACAGCTTTCCACCGACAATTGGCTCCGCGGTGGCTTTGGCAGATAGTTTACCTTAACCAGCCACCGGATAGCAGACCTGTACAGAAATTTTCCCATTC
Source organism: Fregata magnificens (assembly GCA_013389945.1). NCBI lineage: Eukaryota > Metazoa > Chordata > Aves > Suliformes > Fregatidae > Fregata > Fregata magnificens. The sequence continues at coordinate 213,707 of WAAD01020045.1, read as the reverse complement.
CCTTCACATCCTGTGCTGAGCTCAAACCAGCTTATAATGATACATGTCTGATGGAACAGCAGGAGAGAAAATAGGAATGTCAGTGATGAAATGCTCCCTGACTGCAATGACAGGAACCTCAACCTCTGAGCTGATGGGGTGACAGACAGGGAGGCAGCTTCACTCTTAACTTGAGCACAATTTGTTCCAACAAGCTTACCTGAAATGCTGGAAAGGAACAAACTAGATCGGTGAGCTATTTCAACTCCTACCCATGCAAGTTTTCTCAGTTTTCTTCTACTTACCCTTTGCAGAAAACATTGTAGTGTTTCCAGTCTGCATCAATGACAGCGCAGTGGAGAGGAAGTTACTTGCACTTCCTCATCTGAATAAGTTTATTCCTGCTTTACTTCAAGTATGTACTGCCTTTAAGATGTCAGATCCCACTATCTTTAATTTACATACTCAAACCTAACACATTTAGTAAGGAGGTGTCTTAAGTATGGCCACTCCTCCTATTGAAATTTGACCACAAGCAGCTCTATGGATTTTTATTCACATTTATGGGATCCTATAATTTTGCTGCTATACTGTTGATAAACATCAGTATCATCAAATGATGTATTTCAGGATTCTCACATACATGGCCCCAGGCTCTGAGACTTCCAGTCCTCTCCTGAGATTCTCTGCCTTTTCAAAACCAAGAGTTAAAATGAATGGACATGCCCCACCTCACACACACACACATGCAGGGAACTGCATTTCAGCTATGCAGTTTTCAAAAATTCTCATATTTTTGCCAATTCCAGCAGAGCTAGAGCTGGGAGGGACAGGGCGGGGGGAATTTCTGAAAATCCAGTTCAACCTAGAAAAGACTTTAATTACTAAGCAGGGCATTTGACTATCATTCTTTTGCACCTTTTTTGTTGCAGGCACCCACCTCTTCTCTATCAACCTCCCTTCTTATGGCATACTAACTGACAGACTGGAGGGTGTAAGTTTCATTCCAGCTTTTTAACCCTGAGTTCAAATATCAGAGCAACCCATGTCAAGAGAGGAGAGAGACACCCTCGGCTGCAGTTAATCCCATGCTTCCCATTTTGCTGCCAGCAGGATCCCACCCCCCTTCTCCCCCACTCCTCCCCATGCGCTCCAGATACTAAGGGACATCAACCCAGGCTGCCTAGCAAATGCCACCCTGGTAAGAGCTAAACTTCACTGCAATCCCATTTCTTCCCTTCGATCAGCCATGCTTTCCACCTAAGCCTTGAAAATGAAGAGGTAGTCAGGCTCGGCACAGTCAGACTTTTGTGTCAGGGGAGGCAGAAGGGCAGGTTCTGAGCGCGGACCCTCACCCCTCCTCTCCCCCTCTTCGCTCCAGCAAGCTCCCAGTACCAGGAGGCACCATCAGCTGAATCATTTTGTTCCACTTGTTGCCTTTACGAAACATGCCCTCCAGGTTCAGATCAGCTCGTCGGCTTGAGACTCGAATCTCTCGGTTCCTCTGCAAGGAGAAAGTGACACCAACCATTATTGTCACAGTTTTATTTGTAAAGGACATAGCATGAAAAGCTGTATTTCAATGTACTTCAAAACCTGAAAAATCCATGTCAGTTTGTGGTATGTATGTTAAAGTGCTTGATATAACAATACTTTTACTAATGTCGTCTTGAAAATAATCCAGTTCTTATTCAGTTAGTAATAATGTAAAGACAAAATATTCTTAATGGAGACATTTAAGGATCATTTTAAGCTATACAGGGCACATTTGTACATTTCAAGTGTAACATACAATATTTCCCCTTAAGATGCGCACCTTCATTTGATTGAAAGAAGGAATTTTCTCAAATATGCCATTGCGCAACTATTCTAAAAAGACAATGATATCTAATTACACAAACCAACTCGGAATAAACATGAGTAGATTTTTCACTAAACAGTAGAATTTCATTCATTTCAGAGAATTATAAATACACATTTTGTACACAGTGAGGCATTTGATTCTCTGACTCCCTCAAGTTAACATGCTGGATGTTAGCATAACAGGACTATGCAAACTCAGACATCTGCAGACAGGTATTGGATAGGAAATTTTTTTTTTTAAAAAGCAGATACCAGAGAGCTTTGGTCTTTTCCAAGATTCCCTTTCTCAGCCAAAGAAGGTGCTTTAACACTGAAGTAAAAACTGTGTTAGCTTAGAAGAATCCCGATGGGTTTCTCACCATTCTAGTGGGTAGAATGATTTCTGTAAACCTTACAGAAAAAACCTCACAGTTTCCAATAAACAAAAGTAGTCTACTAAAAAAAAAAAATCATACATGGTAGAATAAAAATTCACTACAAAGAACCGTACTCCCAAGGTTGTCAAATAAGTAGTCTTCTAGGAATCTGAGGCACTCAGCTGTGCCCCTTTCAACATATCTTAGGGTGTTTTATTGCCTACAAGGAAATATTAGACATACATAATTTTTATTGTATTATTATTAATATGATGTGAAACCTGACAAAACCAAACAAGTGAACACTTGCTGAAAAAGCTGACGTGAAGTTTTGTTGAAGTTAAGTGCTAAAGGTTCTTTAATGTAGTTTGAAATGGGGGAAGGCCCTGTTTTGAATTTTAAAATTTCTCAGGTTTTGACTTATTTTAACTTAAGAAAGACTTTATGTAGTTATTGCCCTTTTCTCTACCTGTGGTTTATTCATCTATGCTTGACCTTTAGAGGTGCCCACATTTCTACTTTATCCTGCTTGCACTTAACCTGTGTCATGTCAGATGAATATTACGACTGCTTAAGTCATAAATAGTCTTTGGAGAAGTATGCAGCAGTATACTTTTGAGAAGTATCCAGCTAGCAAATGCAGATGCTGCTGTGAAGAAATCCAAAGACTAAAGAGGTTATTATTTCAGTAAAATGAAAGTCACTTAGACTGGGTAGGGCGTGAAAAAAATCATGTATAGCAGTCATTAGACATAAAAGGCCTGAGTTGTAATAGAAGTCAAAACATCCTAAGCAGTCATTACCAAATAACGCTACCACATGGTTTCTGGTGCTAAATGTATAATTTATTGATAGAGTTAAGTACTAGGGACGCATTTTCAATTGCTGCTGAAGGGTTGTCATGCATCTTCTGCTCACTGTAAGCAGACTTGCCTGGCCACACAGAAAACCCTAACACCCCAAAATTCACGTTTCTGGAAATGTAAGAGAGATGTTACACAGCCATGGGCTCTGGCTGCTAACTCATGACACCATTCTCAACCTTTACATTAGTTACTCACATCCACAGTAGTGACACGGCAGTGCTGCCTACAGTATTTGGGATGAGTTTAGTCAGTTTAAGGAAGAGAAAACAACGGTTATTAAAAGCTGGAACCCTCATTGAAATCAATGACTCCCTGACAGTGGTATTTTACTTCTTTCTTAGAAACAAAACTTCTGTAACATAAAACTCTCCCTTCTAATGAAAACAAGTCACACGAAGAGTCGTCTTCTGGCTGGGAACATGATGTGAAACTTCGACACTAAAGTGAGTGCTGTTGTAAGAACTGGACAGCAGAAGGACCACAGGAAAGTAAGGTGAGAAAGCAAACCCCAATTTTCATCCTCTTTCCTTTTCCTTAGCTCTCATCCCTCACTCCACCACATGCACACTATACCAAGACCTGCTACTGCCCACCATTCCCAAGTCCCTTGAGAGCACTTGAGAGCACAGTGCAAGGCAATACACTTAAAGTACCAGTTAGGGGCCTTTCCCAAGCCACTGCTGACAGTGAGAAATCCACAGAAGTCCACTGACGAAATGGCCAAGATCATAGGGAATAAACAAGTGAAAACAAACACCTATATTTAAACTAACCTCCAAAAACTAAAACCAGATGAAGCTAACTATGCCCTCAGATCCTTCCAACTCCCACCCACAAGAACGGAAAATACACTCTGTATTTGCTGCATGGTATCCACAAGATGATTTTAATGTAATCTCTTGCTAAATTTTTAGCATACAGGATTTCAGTTGCTCCCAGTTCCTCTTCAAGAGCTGTATCTATATATACACGCTGTATTACTAACACATTCACTGGAAAGAGTATAGGAGAGGAGCCTCAAAATACCAGTGAGATTCTTTTTTTCCTCCTTTTGCTTCTTTTTTTTTTTTTTGGTAGCTGGATAATTTAGGAAAAAAAAAAGTAATCAAAGATCCTGTACTTCCTAGGAACACTCACTCTGCAGGATAAAGGAAGACTCATAACTTGTCAGCATTTCAAAACCAGCTGATACAGTTCATTAGCACAGCAACATCAGTGTTTGTGGCTCTATAGCAATGATTCTTCTCAAGAACAGGAAGAATTTGGTATGAACCAAATTCCTCAACATGGAAAAGAAAAAAAAAAGTCATCCACAACACAAACTAGCTGAGGGCGAGTGGGAATCATCTAGACAGGCAAGGGACACACCGAGCGAGTCAAGCAAGCCATCATTCCCCATCTCAGGCTGCAGCAGCACCGCTTAAACAGGTCTCATACTCTCAGGCTCCGAGGATGACAGCAGTCCTCCTCTCCAGTGTTTAAGCATTTCAACAACTTGTCTCCCCTTTTGGAGATCAACAGAAGTGACACAAAAGACCTTACAGAAAAAAAATGATGACTCACAACTTCTGTGCATGGAAAGGGTTGAGTCTTCGAACAAACAAAAAACTAAGAGAGACCATGTACAGTAGGGTAAAACAGCATATGCTTACAACATTTCCAAGAGTGAGACAATCACAATGGCTACATAAGGATATCTGCTGTATTAATTTGCAATACCTGAAAAAAGCCCTGCTGAGTTTGCGCTGTATTTACACATTGATTGGCTTCTTCCTTGCAAGCAAGTAGCGGCACCCCTTTCCACCTTGGTCCTTCCCTCCCCCCAGTCCTTCCCCTGGGTTTAAGCTACTCATAGTCAGAACAAGAACATTCAGTCTAAGAAAAATTTCTTAGAGTAATATAATTTCTTAAAGAAGATAGCATATTTACACACATCTAACACATGAAAATACTCTATTTTATACTAAATTTCTGTTTCAAATAAACTACAATACTGCATCTTAGCTTTCTGCAGCTTTAGAGGACAGTCCCCATCGGGCACAAACCGGGCTTCTCACTCCTGCTTCAGCAGGCAGCTTTGCCTTACAGTGGTGCACTACCATCACATTCAAGTCCTGACAGGTCTCCAATTGTGGTTTGCTTGCTTGGGAAAGGAATAATGAAGTTCTCAGCAAAGCCATGCTAAACATCCACTCCTTTAATGAGCGATCCTTCTAGGATGATGTTGAAATCTTGCAATGTCTGTAGGACTCGGATAAGGGAGTTGACAGTCATGCGGTCCCGTAGGAGAGCGTTCTCCTCATACATCCTTGTAATGGGCGGGCACTCTGCCAGCAACGGGATCCACTGAGAGAGCAAGTGGTCCCTGCAAAGGGGATGAAAGGAATTATTTTAGCACTAAGTACAACAGATCTCAAACTGAAATTCTTCTCCAAGAACACAACCCAAAACACGCAGTCTCTTTTTGTGGGTGATGCATGTTGTTTGCACATAAAAGTTTCCCGTGTAATCATCACCCTTGATTTTGCTAGTAAAATACAGGTAACTCAACATACTGTAGGAATGAAGATGGAAAGATATCAGCAGAATTGGACAACTGACTTTGGAAGAATTCAGCAACATTTTCAGATCAGGGACAGGGAAAGTAAAACTCAGGAAAAACCAACAGACTGTTTTCCAACTGGTTTTCCGTGTATCCAGACGGACAAGACAAAAATGGTACTTATTTCTAGACATACCAGCTTCCACCCTCCAAAATACAACTAAGCCCACCCCGCCTCGCCCCTCCCCAAGTGCAAGACAGAAAGCATCCTATTAAGAAAGATTCATCTAGAATAGTTTTGTCAAAATTACAACAGACATCCCATTTTCATAGGCAAAGTGATTCAATGAGGATTTAGAAATGCACCAGCTCTTGCAAAGGAACTCTGCATTCCCAAAGCCAGCACTTCGTCAAAAATACAATCTCAAGACAGATTTCATACATATGACTGTCAAGCTAACAGTTATAAAAAAGCTCAAAACATTTTTAGCAGTTTAGACGCTAGCCATGTATCATTACTGCTTCTTTGCTCCAATTTTTCATGTAGAATTGAAGTTGCCTAAAATAGGTACCGGATAATAGATAGGTATGAGATGTCTTAAAATGGAAAACTAAAGGTAATAACAACGGTGTAAAAATATTCTCCTAGTCTAATGCAAGAGGACACATATAACGAAGAGCAGTTAGGTACCTTGTCCCCAGGCAAACCAGAATTTGGAATTTGCCATCCTTCCCAATGTTCCTTGGAGCTGTATTGATGGCATTCACATAATGACAGAAGGTTTTGCACGAAGATCTCTGAAGCAAAAGGGCCTCCTCATTGTCTCCGATCTGGTCACTGGTTTCAAAATAAGCAACAGCTTTCTCTGTGGTAGGGAGAAAATCAGAACCCAGTGAGCGGAAGTACTTCATTGTGACATAGAATTACACAAGGGAATCCTTAAAAAAATGAATCTGGTGAGAGCTATTGCACAGTTTATATATGGATTCCTCACTCTGAAGACCATAGGTAGGTGGTGATCTCCACCTTTGCTACATAGCAGTGGTCAGCAGACTGGCTGATGTCTAATAGAGTTAGGTAACATCAAGGAGCCGCACTAGAGCACCTATCAATGGTTTCATTGTAGGTGATACCATCAGCTTTGATTTTTCACCTTTTCTGAGTAAGCACTTACCCTCAGGCTAAGTATCTCAACTTGCAAGCATGTTTTAAGGGAATAAGTACATCTTAAATTACCGCAACATAGGCCCACAGATAAGCATCACCAGAAGACCAGTGCAGTGATGAGGGGAGTTCTCATAACCAACTGGAAATCTAAACCTTTCACTCCCTGCCCTTTCCCAACTCTGCTCCTAACATCGATTCCTACTCCACCCCAACTTCCAGCCTACTTTCTTTCTGGGTAGAAAAGCAGCTGTTTGAACATTCGTCTATGAATAAATGACTAGAATCTGAAGTGCTCTTAAATTTATGCACAGATTCACACTCATCCCTTAGAGTTTAGTGTTTCTCATCTTCCATCTTGTTTCTCATTGACTTTAAGCGACCTGGAGCAGGTACTAGGCAGGAACAAATCGCACCCTAGCTGACGAGAATCCGAGGTCTGTGCGTGAGTAGTCATTTTGCCCTAATCTTTCTTCTCCTTCTGCCTCCAAATCACATACCAGCTTACCTATGAAATCCCAGATGAAGACGTTCTTATGAAAAATGCGAGCTGACTTGAACCCATGGTGGAAGACCTGCTCCAGTGCTGCAACCAGACCGTTTTCTCCACACAACAGAATGGTAAGGCTCCCTCTCTGTGGGAAAGGGAGAGTCTGTAAGTGCAACTTGCCTTGCTTGTATGCCAGAAGCTTCAAATCTAAAGGTTAACAGTCTCTACTGGTACTTCAGTTCCATTTCTGTTTATAAAAATATTTACATGCATAGTAGGTACCAGACAAATAATGAAAAGTAGGAAGTACCTCTTTCTCTGGCTTGTGAAAGTGTTTCACAATATTGTTCACGGCTTCCCCGATTCCCTCTTGGATCTGTCCTGCATTAGGCTCTGTTAAATGGAGATGGAGAGCATACTAGCTGAAGATACCAACTTTAAAACATTCATCAAATTCTCATGATGACACAGCTTGAACTGCAGGAATTATTCTATATCTTTAACAGAGTTCAGGCAATCATTTGTCTTGGGTAAACCTGTACCTTAATTACAAGCAACTGATGAGCAACCCTGAAACAGTCAAATAAATCACCCTACTTAAAAATGCACAACCCAAGGATCTGGCTTGATAAATATTTTATTTGAGTTAATCACATCTTTGCTCATCACAGAGTACAGCAAACACTCACACGAAGAGACATGGGCTGAAAGGTTCTAGCCCAGTCATTTGACTCACTTCTACGTGACAGAGGCCAGAAAACCCAGCACTCATTAATTCCTGCCTTGAACCCACAATGTTTTATAGAGCCAAAACACATATCTATTTTAGGCACATGTCTAGTCATTTTACTGGGGTGCAGGACCACAGGCAGAGAATATTCCTTATTAATGGTTCCAAGAGCAAGTTATCTTCTCTGTTAAAACTTATGCCATGTTTCTGCTCTGAATCTGTAGCTGTATGCCTCTACTACTGAATCATGCTATGCCTCCGCCTGCTACCACCTCATCTTCCTATGCAGGTACTTGCAGAAAATTATCTAGTCCCTCATTCACTTTCTGATTAAAACAGTCTGAACTTTTAAAACTTCATTTTAAGCAGATGTTTTCCAGACTTCAGTCACTTTCATGGTTCTTCTATGAGCCCTCTCTAGTTTTTCAGACTTGTCAGTTGCTATTAGCTTGTCCTACAATTGTTATTTTGGAAGTGCGGAGTAATTCAGTATCATTTTAGTACACGATGACCTCCACAGTCTTTGGCAGGTCTAACACAGAGCCTCATGTAGCTCACAAGACAAATGAATTATTGGGCCTTAGTGTTCTCAGACCTAAGGAAATGCTCTGCAAGTAGCTCTGGTGCCCACTCCTCCAGCTAATCTGGATTCACACATGTGAACAGCTGCAGTGGTCCTGTGGTGGTTTTTAAATGCTGCATTACTCTTGGAGGCTAATCTTTCCTTGCTTGACGTTTCAGCAGTCATGTTCTCTAATTTTACAGGACCTGGACAGATTTATGAACAGAATCTACACTGTGCTCATCTGTATGCTTTAGTGGAGAATGCCTCACGTGGCCCTTACAGTCCCATGCCCCACTGTAGCCAGGAGCAGTTACTCATAAAAGCTAATTTTAGGGACGTGAAGTTGATGTCCCCTAGGGTCCCTCTGGAGATGTGCTCCTCCAGAAGGCAGTTCACAGCATCCACAGCAGGCTCTGAACTGCCCTTCAGAGAGGACTGTCTTCCCACTGACTGCAAAGTGAGCCAGGAAGCTGAGCAGCATCAGCTACTGCAAATTCTGCTGCTGCCTCCTCCTCCCTCATCTCATATCTCCATGCTCCAAGGAAAGATTATTATCTCTCAACTGTCAAATGGGGACATTGAAAGAGGCAATGTGTACAGTCACAGAGCAAGCTGCAGACACACAAACCGAGGCAGGAAAAACTCATCAGCTCACAGCTGTTCCTCTGCACCAAGCCTTGCTTCAGTAGGAGCTCTCCTGTCCACAGAAGCTTTATTTCTCAGCAGCTGCTGCCCCCTTCTCTAGGGCCCTGGGGAGAAAGGAAAGGACTTACTGGTGTTCTTCCCTGTGAGGGAAGTGATGCTCAGTCGTCGAGCCGTGGTAGGAGATTTCTGCTGGGGTGGAGTACGGCACTGCTTTCCCAGCTCTTCGTCAGATGAGGAGGATACCAGCTCTCCAATGAGTATCCGCTCCAAACTGCCATCGTCAACGCCCTTTCCCAGCCATCGCCCACAGGGAAACCTGCCATGCAGTCAGCACAAGCACAGGTCAGCTACACAGGTAGTCCAGCTTGATCTCAAGGTTAGAGGGACAGCTAGCACCCATAAACACTGCTAACAGGCAGGGAATACTCTGTAGCCAGAAACTTTTCACAAACCAGAACTCAGCAGGCAGCATCCCCTGCACCACAACTGATAGGACCAAACCAGAAAACTACATTCACCTCCATCGTTAGGAAAAGAGAAATATGCAAAGCTTGCATGAAAGCATGGGACAACAGAAAGCATTATACACATATTTCATGGGCCACATCTTGATTTCTGCTGGGTTATTTTTCACTTGCAACCACAACTGATATGCAGCCTTTAAAAAATATTGTGATGATTAACAATTAAATCCCCACACAGAGTTCCCACCCAGCTGAAGCTGTGACATCTCCTCGTACTCAAACCTCACCTCACATTTTATTGCTGTACTTTTTGACCCCATCCACAGTCCTAATGAAATCCATGCACATGTCCATACCCCAATCCTTGCACCCCATTTCCTCCTACTTTCCCCCATACACTGTGGCCAACCACGAGCTCTGGAGCTCACCTCTCTGAGTTACAGTTTTCCAAGTCCACATTTAGAAAAAAAATTAAGTCTGCTTAGCCAGATGTTTTGTAAAACCAATGACGAAGTAGGAGATCATTTCGACAAGAGGCATGTACTCAACAGAAGATTAAGAAATCATCAAAACCTTTTATTTTCTTGTAATCCAAGTTTCTGTACATTTGTTAAGTACTTAGACATTTGAATATTTTTTAAAAGAAAACGAATCCGAAGATTTGCCCTAAACTATCATTCCAGCTCTTGGGGGTTTAAGGAGTTATTTGTGCACAATTTTACCACACTACTTTAAATCAAGAGATTTCATTATTAGACACAAACATATGAATCACTTCAAAAGTATCCATACCGTCTGTCCTGTCTCAGAGAGATGCAAAGAAAATCCTACATTCAAGTCTCATTTAATATTTATCAGATTATTTGACTTCAACTAGGGCTTCTGAAATGAGAGAACTGGGGCTGGGGGAGACCAACCCAACCCTTTTGGGTACCCAAATCAGCCCACAGTGCTCCATCAACTGAGGAGAAGACAAATGCCTTCTTGCTTTCTCTTGATTTAACAAGTAGGAATTTCAGACAAAGAAAATTAAAACTTGTTGCTTACTTGTACGTGTGTCCTGTTATTTCATTTCTGACCATGACACAATCAACCAGCCACTTGGCTAGTAGCCCTGAGTTGTCATGACCAATCTGAACGGTCGTCAGCTTCCCTAAATTCTGGCACTGAAATGAGTAACAATTTTTACTTAATTTAAAACGCAACAGACAACATACACCCCCACCACATGCACACATATGGTCTCAAATGTATGTTTTTATTCAGTTTCCTCTGATTTACAAAGCAAGTATTTTCAACCAAACATGCAGAACGTTTTGAAAAGCAGAATAATTATTTTAACACAGGAGAGAAGTAGTACCTTGAAATAAAACTATGAAAAGCTTGTCAAGAGATTACATTCTTAGTTGTGAGCACTCACTCTGAATACTTTGGAGAAGCATTAATTACAAATTTCTGAGCTAAGGTGATAAAAAGGTGTGCTTTTGTAGAAGAAATATATCTTTAGTACAAACAGCTTTTAAAAAATGCATTTTGAGCATACTGACTTTCAGCTGACTCACTCTCCACTATGAAGCAGTCCCTAGATCCTTTATTGTTTTCAAAGATCAATTTGCTTATTGTTGGGCAAGACAAAAATCACTAACATGAGCCTCTTAACATCACAAAGAGACAGAACAAGGAAAACAAGGGACTGTGAATTCCAGTGCAATATGTAATTGTAGGTGGGGCTGGCAGCAACATCTATTAACGTCACCTAAACACTTCCTTTGCAAGACCTTGGTTTTCATTGCTTCTAATACTGCCAAACAAGCAGCTTGGGCTGACATTTTCCATAATGGGTGGCTACCCAAGTTCATATTTTAAGAAAGCTTCAGCCAAAGGAGTATTCCAGAACGGTGTTAGTATGGTCCTTAGAAATATCTGAATATGTTATTTTGCTTGTTAGAAGCCTACAGATCTTTTCTACAAAATACTTATATCTGAATGAGAGGCAGCAACTGTATCACGAAAATATCATCTCTATCTCTGTCAAAATCTACCTATATTTGGCAAGAGGGTTTTTTTTCCCCCCGCTATTGTTGTTGAAGATCAGTCTGCATATGCTCAATGGACGCAACTTTAATTTTAGTAGCAGATTTTCCTGCGAAATCACCCCTTACTGGATACGGTACAGCCTGGAGCTACAGGAGCCTGACAGGGCTTTCCCTGCAATTCCTGCTACCAGCTGCTTTGGGGTGGCACCAAGCCAACCTGTAACTGATGGGTGGGAAAGCAGAGGGGAACGCCGGGTAGTCAAACACAAAGGGAAAACCACAGCAAGCATGGAGGAAAGAGCCCGATGGGGATAGTGGCTCTGCGGTTTGCTGGGGGTAGCACATGAAGCTGGGAAGTTGAAGAGCATGGGAGTTAGACTGGTTGGAAGGAAAGCAGTGTCGGACAAGGAGCTGGAGTGGCGAAGAAATTTGGGACCGGCCAGAAGAAAGAAAGAGGAGAAGAAATTTGGGACCTGGGTGGTGGTAAGCGGGAAGACAAATTGAAAGAAGGGAAAAGAAGCTCGGAAGGGAAATGAGGAGTCAGAAATGAGCCCTGAAAGAGAAAATTAGGCTAGCTGGCAAGGAGATGTGGGAGGGAATGAGACGTGGAAACAGACTGGCTAGGTGAGAAAAGAGGAGGCCTGGGCTGGGACAGCGACAGCAGTGAAGCCTACGGTTAAAATGGGTGCGTGCTCACAGGAAACTTTCGTCTAGCACAGGAGGGGCAGGCAGCACTGTTTTTCTGATTTTGAATGTACAGAGACCTTGAACACCTGGACAGAATCTGACATGCTGTGATCTTAAGACAACAAACCCTCACCAAGTTAATGTTTCTTTGGAAGCATGTTTCAAACTGGAAAGTAAAATGTGAAGAGCATATACTCACCTCAAATGTCATTTCTAGGTGGTTTTTAGGAATCTGCATTACGCCTGTATCTCCTAGTTCTCCTGATACACAAATCCATGGGTTCGATGTGGTTATTGCATTGCTTAGTTTTTTGATGGGAATTATCACTGACCTGTAAGGGATCACTAAGAACAGAGGAGGAAAAAATAAAGTTAGTCTTGACTTTTTTTTTCTCCCCTCACAGTAAACGCAATTTCTGAAGTAAACCGCGCCTCTCCCTCGAAGACAAGTTCTCGTCCCACGTCCCAGCAGCCCAAGCAGGAGAACCCCTCCCCCGCCCTCCCTACCAAGGGTGGGACAACCCGGCAGAGCGCCCCGCCGCAGCGGCAGCGCCTCCCCTCTGGCGGCGGGTCGCAGCAGCGCTCCCAGCTCCAGCCAGCCGTAAGCCAGGAGCAGCGGCCCTGCGGCGCGGCTTTGGGCGAG
>WAAD01020045.1:93887-200625 GCA_013389945.1 Fregata magnificens | reverse complement strand
AGAACCGGCCGCCGCCTTTGCCGCGGAGACGGGCCGGCGCAAGGACGGCGGCCGAGCCTGCCGAGGGAAGGGAGAACCCCCCCTGCGGCAGGGCTCCGCCTTCCCCGCAGGCTGAAAGGATAAAAGGGGCAGGCGGGAGGTTATAGGGGAAAAGGGAATGCCAGAAATGCTGGCGTGGCATAGCCGAAGTCTCAAGTCTGACGTGTTTCTGTGGACATTTCCCCCCCTTACATTTTTTTTTTTTTTTTAATTTTTATTATTTTGCTTTTAAATCCGCACCTCCCATTCTCTTTGGAGAAGAGGAGGCTGAGGGGAGACCTTCTCGCTCTCTCCAACTACCTGAAAGGAGGTTGTAGTGAAGCGGGTCTTGGACTCTTCTCCCAAGAAACTAGCGATAGGATGAGAGGAAATGGCCTCAAGTGGCATCAGGGGAGGTTTAGATCGGACACCAGGAAGAATTTCTTCACCGAAAGAGTGGTTAGGCATTGGAACAGGCTGCTCGGAGAGGTGGTGGAGTCACCATCCCCAGAGGCATTCAAAAAACATGTAGACGTGGCACTCCAGGGCCTGGTTTAGGAGGTCATGGTGGTGTTGGGTTGATGGTTGGACTTGATGATCTTAGAGGTCTTTTCCAACCTTAAGGATTCTATGATTCTATACCTGCTTAAGACAAGGACCGCCACCCACCCCAATCTGGATTTGACTCAGATAACTGCACGCTAGCGCTGCAAGACTCTTCTCTCCTTACCTTTCACAAGCTGCCTTTTTGCCTGGGTAAGATAAGCCAGCCTTTTTACTTTTTGGGTGCCATACAACGATATTGCACTTAAAAAAATACCCTCAAGTTCCAAGCGCTAGTACTACAAGGGAAAGCTGTCAAGCTGGAACGCCCCGCGGAAATAAGGTAATCAAGGATGAATAAATCTCTCTGCGCTGTGCTAGTTCTGAGGGGATTTATTGCTTTAAGAGGAGAAAAAGTAGAATGAGTGCCTGTTTTGACAGGCACGTAAAATTTGCCACACTTCACTCTGAACAGGCGGGAGAATGAAGACTAAGGGCTGCCAAGGTGAATAATTAGCTCATCTCATGGGGTCCTGCCTTCTCTGCATTGCCCAGTGCTGGAGAGACAAAGATTCATTTTCAGATTTCGATCCAATCTCTGCTCTCCTTCTTACAAGAGGGGAAGGGAGAGGGAATCTTCTGGGCATTTAAGGAGAGACAAAAAGAGATTTAAAATATACAGCAGAGCACAAAGTGCCTTGTACTTCATCCTCCAAGACTGCCATCCCCTTCCCAGTCTGCAGAGAGCAGGCTGTTAGGATGCGTGCTTAGCGAAGGCCAGAAAGAAGCATTAGGATGCAGAGGACTTTTCTGGGAGGGAAGATGAAAGAGACTATACAACTCAGCGAGGAAAACCAAGTGCTACACCAGCACTCTCTGCTGATTACCCTCCTTTGTGCAATGCTCTTCTCCACAGCACTCCCACACAACCTTGGCTCTCCAGCTTGTTTCCCAGAGCAACACCCAGCACCCATGAGCCCGGCAGCAACAACCAACATTTCCAGATAAGGGCTCAGCTACTCAGACACCCGCAACAGCAACATCTTCTCTTACAAATCATGACAGCAACTAATTTTTATTCGGGGGGGGGGAAAAAAAAAATTATTCTTCAACTCACTGATTGTGGTGAAGACGCTTGTGAAGCAGAAGTAATCCACAGCATTGAGTGAGAGCAGGTGATACAGAAACTGTTCCCGTTCTTCTTCACAGCGCAGGAAAGCGTAACGCTTGTAAAGTTTCCTGGTAGAAACAAACACATTGCCTTCTTGTTGAAAAAGCACCATGTATCTTAAAAGGTGTTTGAATCTCAAAACACCAAATGAAGAGTTGACCTTCATGGGAGGTATGAAAAGTGAGATTCTGCAGCTAACACAAGCTGCTAGAAAGCCACCGGGGACATGTACCCCCTATGCTACACATGCTTTACAGACCGCTCTCAGCCCCGCGCTACCATAGCAAGGCTAAAGAGCTCATCTCATTAAAGGATCAGTTTTGGTTTTGCTGCAAAGCACAGATATTAACTACCACTGCTCACAACAGCAGACCTGAACCAACATACAGCAACCTCATTTCTTCCCCATATCTTTCCCCTGTGGAACAGCCTTGTCTAACAACCTGATCTTCCTTAGAAAACTAACCAGAAGGCACCAAACCATGCAAGGCACTAAGCAGCAGCAGGGGTCCTCCTGCTACTCTTTCATTTCGGCAAACCCAGTGTACATCACTGGTTGCCCAAAGCAGTGCAAAGGCACGCCAGGAGTTAACCTGGGCCCGCTCTGAGAAAGCACAGAGCTTGTGATGCTGCCTGCAGTCTAAAGGCAACAGGCTCCCAAAAAGCTGCTAAGGTAGATAGATGTAGATGCAACTTCAGGAAAAGACAGGTCTGCCACCATGCCTTCAGCTGATCACCCAAGAGGTGACTGTCTCTGGCTACTCCTCTTTCTTCCTGTTAGCAGATTTGAGTATTTGGTAGCTTCTGGCATAATCACGCGTGTAACATCAACAGAGCCAGTTCTGCTAAGAACTGCATGCAATAGCTAGGATGTTTTCATAAGGTTTGTGGTTTTTTTCCTAAATGCATTGCTTTGAGAAAATGAAGTCGGGGAACATCTACACAGGCAGATCCTTAACTGCCTGTGCTTGCAAAAGGAGGCAAAGCTGAGGGAGCTGCTAAGTGGCTGGGATGGCTGGCCTCAAACCCAGCCCATCGGCAGTCAGGATGGGGGGCTGCGCTTGGCTTCAGTCAACATACCGCTGGGCTTCTGTGAGAAAAGGGGCATTCCTATTCCTGCCCCTGCTGCTTCATTTGCACAAGATATAGCAATTGTAGGGCTGTGAAGTGGCTTGGATCAATGCATTGATCTGACCAAAACCTAATGCCTCTTTGCTGAAAATTGTGATTTGTTTTTCCAGGCAGATGAGCAGACTTCTGCGCTGCTGGGTGGGCTGTACCTCTTCCCGCAGCTACCCTCTGCCCTTCAGTCGCTTCTAGCTGGAAACCACGGTACCCAAACAGGGCACCTGGCTGTGCCCTGAGCTTGCACAGCACCTTGACACACCAGTGAGGAAGATGTGAAAGTGAAGCTTTGAGAAAAAGAGCCAGCTTACTTGGCAAGTGCCTGGTTGGAAAGCAGCTGCTTCAGGTGCTGAGACAGAAGCTTCTTCTCCAGAGAAAGCCTTATCCAGGCTCGGGCTCGCCCCACATCAGTCTTTATCTCACTCATGTTCTGAACATGCCTGAAACGGGGGGGGGGGGGGGGGGAGATGAATCATAAAAATCATACACGCTTCAAATGGCAACATCCAGTGTGATGCAGCAGCTGAATTGGAAAACATCTCCTGACATCATTTCTAGAGAAAGAGACCCCCAGCAGGGCCTCGCGGAGCCCTGCACTGTGGCACCGAGACCCCTGGCAGCCCCAGGCTGGCCCGGGGACACGAGGCAGCCCTTCCTGAGCACGGCAGGCTGCAACCCGGACGCACTGCAGCCCGTATCAGCTGCTCTGTGTCCTGGCATTTGCTTGGCCAAGGTGAGCAGGGGTAGATCTGCTCATCCCTGCATTGCCTGAGGTAGATGTCTTCATGGACACTGCTAACACTTAAAAAAAGCAGCCACTTTGTGAGACCCAGTTATATCACAGTTACTCCCTCAAGCTGCTGACACAAATGGGTATGTCTGGGAGGGCACAGGACAAGACACATCTTAAGAGTTTCTCCAAACCACAATCTACTCTGAAGGCTCTAACAAACCCCTTTATGGCAGCAGCAATGGGACATCTCAGAAAAAGAGGATTGTTGGGGCAAAAACAGCGACAGGCAGTCACAAGCAGAATCACATTTTCAGGGATATGAGGCCCTCGTGTAAGTGATAATCTGAGCAGCCCTCCACATGCTTGGTCTGTAGGAAAGCAGAACGGTTCCATAGGGGCTTTCTTCTCTGGTTTTGCTTTTCTTTTTTTAAACTTCCTGCATTTCAGTTTGGAGAATGCCAGAAACCCTAGTTTTAGAGCACAGGGAGCTTTAGAAGAGGAACAGAACTGCCATGGCAGGGCCAAGCTGCTTCCAAAAATCCCCCACTTGGTTAAACAAACAGCAAGAAAAATGAGTAACAGTTTCCAGCAGGGGAAGGAAAAGGCTGCAATTTCTTAATTTTCACGCAGTTTGCATGCTAAGTTCCCAGGCAATTCAGCCCTCCAAACCTCTGTGGCAGGCTCCGAGTATCATCAGCTGAGTCTGAACTGATCTCTGTTGCGATTTACTTTCCAACTCCTGCATTTCGTTGAAGGCCCCCCGCGCATTGCTGAGCGTTAGGGAACGTGGCAATATTTACTCCAAAGAAAATCCAACAAAGTCATGCTGTGACTGATGCTTTTTACGTTGACTAGTATAGTCTCACTGTCTCATGCTTTCCCCCATCTGTTACACCCAAGCGCGTGCTTTGCGTTATATTTAGACCCTGCATTATTTGAGAAAAATACTCTCTTGTTTATAGAGCTTCCAACGTAACAGGGCTAGGGCCTTAAGGGCAAATTTGCAAAGTACAACTTAGTGCCGTCCAGAATACCCGTTTGCTCTGCACAAGTGAAGCGGATACCAGACATAGCTCAGCAGCACCGTTCTCTGCCAGGCTGATCTACCTGAATTCTCAAAATACAGGTCTACTTTTGCAATCCAAGCTGAGGGATCTCTATCATATGGCTCTGTGCTGTACGTACATATCTGAAGCACCATCAAGAAGAAACAATCAATAGGAGCAATGGTAGATTGCCGGTGGCAAAACCTAGGTTACTTAAAACCTCTTTTAAAAAAAAAAAAAAAAGAAAAAAAAAAAGATTTTTTTTTTTTTAAAGAAACTTTCCTCCTGTTTTGTAATGTGACACATGGATAGTTCTCTGATGGACCAGGTGAGAAGTACTAACTCTCAGTGAGCTGTAAAACAAACCCAGGAGGGCACATTACACTCACATACAAGTCCTTGGCCTTTATAAGCAAGCTCAGCAGCCTCCCTCTGCCAGCAGCGATGCCTACCGGCTGAATCACTGCCAAGAGCCTTGCTCCTGGCATTGGAAAGCCCTTCCTGGCTCAGAGTGTGGCAGCCAGCATTAGACCTTCCAGCCCAGACAGCTGGGCACGTGATCCAGAGTCCTTGAGTAACAGGATGCGCACTGCGCTCAACTACGTCGTGTTGAGACACTCTCCTCAGACATTTCAAGTCTTTTGAGATGGGAAGATCAAAGCACAGACTACCATCTCCCTCCCTCCCCTTCCCCCTGGTGCTCGGCTTGAATTACATCTAATATGAAACATTGAGTAGAAGATGTTATTTTACTGTGAGAAGATTCAAGTACAGATGGACTCAACCTTATTCCATGCATGCTCTGTACCTCTTCATTACCTGTTTCTGGTTCAGACCAGATTGGTATTAATTTTGCATTTGGGAAAAATAAGGATCTGCAACCATGCAGCTTGCCAGAAACATTAAAAAGATTCAGTAATCAGTCTTGTTGTCAGCAAAAGCAGAGTGTAACAGAACACAGAATTCAGGAACTCAAATTTATTTCGCTCTCAGTTGTAAGAGTCAGAACAGCTCTATTTTTATCAGTGACCTGTAAGTAAGCACTGTGTGCTCACCACCACACAGCAAACTCTTCTTGTCAGGGCACTGAACAGCAATTTCAATGCAACTCCCTAGGTTGGGACTTGTTTTCAATCCCATTAGTAATAAAGAAAAATCCATTTTCCCTGTCAAATGTAAGCCTGGGGTATGGTGAGACATACCCTCTGCAAAAAGCTGTGCAGACAGAAGAGGTTACAGCTGCTCAGTATCACCATGCCCCTGAGGATGGTGTGACTGCTCCTGATGCCAGCGCAGTCAGAAACGAGCCATACTAGCTCATCCCATGTAGGTAGCAGGTCTTTGCTAACCCAGCTTCTTTTGACAGCAGCAGGATAAGCATCACTGCCGTGGGCCCAGCGCCCGGGACTCGCATCCTTCGCTGCAAGCTCCCCGTGGGAGGGGAGGCTCGACACAGGCATGAAAGCAAGCGCTGGTAGCAAGGAAGAGCTTGCCTGAAGGGGAAGGACCTGAAACTTGAACCCAGCTGGACCAAAGGTTTCGGGGAGTTGCCTTAGCGCTGACTGGTCTGGCTGGATGCGCAGCGATGTGCCCGAGGGATGAGGCCATGCAGCAGGCAGGCTGCAGCAGGAGTCTGCTGGGGAGCTGGAAAAAGGGTGGGAGAGATGCTGCAGATCCTCACCCAGGGGAAAGGCTGAAGGGCATACCCCCAAACACACTTGTGCAGAGACTCTCCATGCAGAGAACCAAAATAAACATCTCGAGCATCCTCCTTACCACATCTAAGATGCCTGGCTTCATGAGGGAGGCAGAGGACATACAACATTACCTGTAGCACAGGCTCATCGCACATTCAGAGCGTGACTGTGATTCAGGCCTGCTTTTTAATTTGTTTACATAACCTTGCATGAGCCATCAAAAACAAGCCGTGCTTAAGGCAGTGCTTAATCCTCTAGCCATTAGTTCAGTTAGCACCACAGCCCCGGCAATTTAGCAATTACCTATCCTTCTAACTTCACCATAAATTTGTGTGTGCAAACAAATATTATACAGCATTTCTTCCAAGCAGAAGAAAGCATGCCACGAGAGTATGGATGACAAAATCAACTCACCATCTGCCCAGCATTTTCTATGACCAGACATGTTTGTGGACAATCATGAATACCCAAGATATTACAAAAGGTAGTGTTCTGCTTCTGTACTTTTTCTCTGAAAAGCAGCAGAAACACTCTTGTGATTCAAGCAAGAAAGCTCAGATCTGTGCTGGGCTTTCATTACTCAAGTGGAAGTACGTGGAAGACAAAACCCATGCACGCAGCAGCGAGCGCACACAGCCTCCTCTGTCGGCAGTCCCCCCCCCAGCACGCAAGTTTCCGCTCCAGATCCTCCTTCATTCTTTCCTCAGACCGACCCCCTACGTGCCCATCAGCCTCACAGGACTGAATTAAGTAAATAGCTGCCATGTCCCATGAGAGGGATGCTAAAACAACAGACGTGTTCAAAATGACCTCTTGGCATTATACTCCTAATTACACTGTATATATTCTCCCTCCCTCTTTTGCATGTTGTTTTAGCCTTATGTGGCATGTCATATTCTTCGAAATCAGAGCACAAGACTCAAACTACATAGCATCACACAAAAAGGCTGCACACTGCAGGTGGGAAGTACAGTCATTTTCTTTCAGAGAAGTCTGACTAATCTGTGTGATCTCACATCAGAAAAAAATCTGTAATAATACACATGGTAAAAATCACATCACTGTAATCATGTTTTTGTGAAATAACTACAGTTAATCTTATTTTTACCATAAGATTTTTTGCGTGGAAGAAGGCAGGTTATTACAAGAAACAACTCATGTTGTCTCACACACTAAATTGCTAGCAATTGCTAGCAGCTCTTTACAGTTGAGCATTACTGCATTACTCCTCCCCTCTTTTCATGGCCCTTTTATCCCACTGCAATCCTTAGCCATGACAAGCAAAGCGTCAAAACAGTGGCCTGACCCAGCAGTGGCTTGATCAAGGAGGTGCCCTGAAGAACTTCTGCCTGGTGCTGTCACATCAGCCTCCACCTCTTCTTACTCTCTAATCCCTCCGTTTCCCAGCCAACGCTGCTTAAAAAGCTCTCCAGAGCCAGGCTGTGGTCTCCTACAGAGCACCTGCCCTTACTTCGCATCCCAATTTTAAACTCATCCAAATACTAGGTTTGATTACATTTCTAAATTTGTGCATTTATTACTATTTGCCATAAAATGCTAAGTGAAAAGAAAGAATATTGCTCAGGCATTGCGAGCAGGTTTTTTTGTCCCCTTGCTTTGTCTATCAACTGTACTTGCTTGGTCAGTAATTTAAAACAAACAAAAAGAAACAAACTCAAAGTACCAAGGAATTCAACATATCTGCTGTTATTTGTAGAAGTTGGCTTTATTGCTAGAAGAACCCCCCTAGGAAAACAAAAACCCCAGTAAAACTTGTGTGTTTTTCATTGTCTTTTAGCCAAAATAAATCAAGTAAACATGCAAATAAGTTTTGTAAAACAAAAAGGCAACACTTTGTAGATTTGAATGTGGGCTAAGGAGAAGGTTTAATTCTCCTTAAATTAAAGGCTCCTTAGCCTTTGTAAACCTAAAGCCAGTGAGGATCTTTACCTTATGCTACACAATTAAACCCACATAAACCCATAATTAATGCTTTAGGAAACAAATTGTGTACCTCATATCTTGTATCAGGGAAACCCTCAAAGTAGGCAGAGTAATTCCTGTATCAGACTTCCGTCTTTCTGTTCCAACAGCAACTACAGTGGAAAAAATATATGAAGTTAATACAAAATTACAGTAATGATCTGCAATGCATTTGTTTTACATACAGCTGAAAACAATCTTAAGTGGCTGGTAACTGCAATGCTTCTGTGCATTATCATTAACTCTACTCTGGAAATGTAGAAGCACACAAAATCAAAATTCCGTAATACATTACCTATTCCATCCTTAATCCAGCACTGAACTCAGAGATTTAGCTTCCTTTTTCATATGTGAAATACATTAACATAAGTCTGTATGGCAATGAGTTTTATTAGTAATATGTTTTTATGGAAAGCTCACAACTGAGAAGGACATGATAAAATTAAGCTACAGTAGCATATTTGATGCTAAGAATGCCACACATTTCTGTGCTCCGCTATTCTGATCAAACTGCTTTGCGGTGACACGTTTTGCTCTCAGAAATTTGTGCCTGCCAGCCAGATTGCTTAGTGCATCACTCATTGAAGCTTATTAAAAAATCTTCTCATGAGCGAGACTAGTTTGTCCATAGACATGTCTTTGAGGACTGATCGTACAAGTTCCCAACTGCAGGATTTGGAGGATTGCAGAGTCCTTGGAAGGTGACCCACTAAAGTTCAGAGACTTTTACTACAATACCCAGCAGCAGCCGGTGGGCAGGGAGATCTCAAGGTCATCAGAAAACCAACCTCTCTCACAACACAGAAGTAATTTAGGGATTGTAAAGGGCCAAACCAAAGCATAAACTGAGAACCTAGACTGATGGATAGAGATTAATTACATGACTTCTGAATTGTACGGTCCACCACTATAAAATATTTATTGAACATGGAGTTATTCACATTGGGATTTGAGAGACAGATTATGCTCACTGAAAGAAAAATGTCAGCTGTCTTAGCCACAGCTCCACACCTTCAGCTACTTCAGAAATAATCTCTTGTGGAAGCACTGCTTCTCACACCTCACTCAATGCTGATTAAAAGGGAATGAAGGCAGCAAACAGACATCGAGTGATTTTCTAGACAGGGATAATAAGTATGTTGATCTGCCTCCAACGATGTCAATCTATTTTGTCCAGACATCAAGGCATCTTCATAATGATTATGAAAGGTCTCAAAATGTAAATGTGACATTTGCAAGCAAATACATGGAAAATCCTGCATGGGTTTCGTGTGGTTACACTGTTCCTCCCAGGCCCGAGTTCATTCGCTGTGATAGACCCTTCGTGGGGTCAACTGCCAAGTACTTACCTGGGGACTCTGCACTATGCTCTTGCTTCTCTTCTCTCTCCTGGTACTGAAGTAAATGGGACCACAAAGCAGATTTCCCCTGAAAATTGAATATGTAGTATGTAGCTTCAAATAAATGAGGCAAAAGAAAAGAGGCCAGTGAACATGGCAAAATAATGGGATGGCATTTCAGTGGGCCAAAAGTTCAGTGGTGAGAGTCAGTCCTTCTCTCTTGGGCCATGAGACCTCAGGAAGAGGAGAGGACCATCCCACTGACCTAGCAGTCACACTACCCACCTTGTTTCTTTGTCCTCTCCCTGGGTTTCCCTTTTAAAGGTTGAAAGAGAAGAAACCGAACACCTATTTGACAACATCATTGCGATTTCCAGAGATACCTCTCAAAAAAACCCCAACAAACAAACAAAATCCACAAAAAACTGCCAAGCCCTCGCAAGATATGAGCCAGGTACTCTAATCCCAAAGATAGCTCCCACTTAACGTTGGAATGTCACCACTGAGTAGCCACTTAAAAAGTAGAGATGGCATTCAGTATTTGCTAGAGTACTGTATGCACAAAGTCCTGAGTTTCCAGTTACCAACCTGCTTGACCTGCAGACCGTGGCTCCAGATTCTTTCTAGCAGATCACAGAGACTAGCAATCAACGTATTTTCCTCCAGACCTGTTATGTTGGCTTCTCCATGTCCCAGTTCGACTGCTTCATGGCCCATCTTCTCTACCAACATGCGTTTAGTCTTTAAAAAAAAACACCATCCCCAAAGGTTTCTAAGAATGTTATCCAACAAGGGACAGAATTTATAGCTGAGTTTACTTAAATGCTTAATCTGGAGACCATCGCTAACGGCCTGACCAGAGAAACTTCAAATCTCTTTACAGAGATTGTAAATTAAAAAGAACAATTAAAAAAAAAAAGTTTGCATGATTACTCCATACTGTCCTATTTCTACACCCTTTATCTATTGTCCTATTCCTACACCGTTGATCTATCACCAACCGTTATCAAAAACAGTACAGAACTAGATACATTTTCAGTCTTACTCAGTATCTGTTTTTCTTCTTGTTACAGCTATTAAAGTTTAAAATTCAGGTAATACAGTGTACCACCAACTGCAACTGACACAAAGACACAAAGAAATTATATTTCCATGGCTATAAAAGCTTCTTTAATATTAGAAACTGCTGTACTTCCTTTGCTCTGCATAAACATGCACAACAGTTGCACACGCTGAATGCTTCCTTTTTTGACTGTGGGTCTCCAGCCCGTTATGTTTAGGCTACATTTACATACGAGCAATTAAAGGAAACCCTCCCTAAGGTGTCTGATCATGCTGGTCCTTCTTTCTGTCCTTTTTACTCATTTCACCAACTTTGACTGCATAAACAGAAGAGCAATAATACATTTCTTTCTTTTCTAGTGGTTGAAACATGTAACACTAAAGGGACATCCACCCTGCAATAGCCTGGTACACCAACAGACCAATGCCATTCCAGCTGTGAAGGACTTTCAGGACACCATCTACAGACGGTATTTAGGCTCAGTGTAAGCAAAGGGAGAGCAGGCAGCGGGAAGGGGGACAACCTACCTTCATGCGACATTCCTTCAATAACCCTTCCACAAATTTCCAGTTGGTCTGTGCAATCACAGCTGGAGAGAGGTCTGAGAGTTTGGGCTGCCTTAAATTTTTTCCTAAACTCCTTGCCTCCTGCATGTATTTCTAAAAATAAACAGAATAATTTTAGATATTACAAGTCAGAGGGATTCTCCTCGTTCTAGCCCTAGGCAAGCAAATGCTGGTGAAAAGGAACAAGCTAGTGTTAATCTAGGAACAACATCACGACTTGTCTGATGCTTAGGTGTCGGGCTGGAGAAGTGGAACGCTCCCTTTTGACAACAGAAAAAGCAGGTTATTTTCCTGCGTGGAACCGAAACAGCCAACATTAGCTAGTGAACTGTGGTGTTAGCCACTAGCATGAACTTAGCCACAGCAAGTGAATAAAAGCGTGATACCTTCATTCAGCCATAAAGTAAAAATACAAAGTAAAGTTTCTTTCCATTGTTATTTGATTCTCACTTTAAAAAATTAAAAAAAAATTAAAAGGCATTTGTCTCATTTGTGACCAGACTATACAGGAATTGAAAAAAATCCTTTGAAAATAAATTACAAGAAGCAGAAATACACTTAGTGAAGGAGAACGATTTCGTCCGTTACTTTTCATCTGCATAGTTGATGTGGGAAAAATCAGACTTGATTTTATTCTCCATTAACTTCTTAATTACAAGTGAAGCTTGTTTTAAACAAACCTGACATTTAGGATCATTCATGTTTTTACTGTGGGGTGGTTATTGAAAAGTATGGACAAAAATTGGCGTGCTCTTTAAAAAAAGGATGCAAGCTATAACAAAAGACTTTTAAACCTTCCTGCTCCATTGCCTTCTTGTTCAGGGCTTTTTTTATTTTTTGGGTTTTTTGTTAAGCAAAAAACCCCAAACCAATCAACAAAGTGTCATCTGCCCCCAACATCAGTGAGAGGGCTACATGCTGAGGAAAGCTAAGAAGTTGGCCACATTTAGGTGTGCAAATATGAAGCCTATCAAAAAGTTGCCCAAGCATTATTCATAAATTTTTTGTTAAAAAGAGTATAATAGAATGTTGCCAAATAAAACAGTCTTGAAGCACATTGCTCATAGCCTGGTGTGGGAATGCTCCATTTCCATAGAGTGTTTTTATCCAGTTAACGCTGTCTCTTTGGTGGATGGTATGTGACAATGACCACTCTTCCCCCGAGAGGAGCAGACCACACTCCTCCAGTGACTTAGCACTGCTGCTGGCGGGGTTTTCTGCGGAACTGAGGGGACACTATGGCTGCTGCATTCTCAGAGCTTTCTATCTGGGGAGAAAATAATTTATTTAGCAAAAGCAAAATCCAAACACACTGAAGTTAATTGAAATTGCTAGCTTTTTTCTTTTTTGGTAATGAGGGAGTACAGTTTTTCTGACCCATTTGGATTTTTTCAATCCAAAATTCAGATGTGAACCACTTAACATCAGTCCCACAGGTCAGACAAGAACGTCGGGTTCTGCCATGGAAAGCTGAGTCCAACAACAGTGCTCTACTAGGTAATTACAGTTTCACCGATACTGTAAGGACTTAAAAATAGTTGAAAAACTACATGTGGGAATTAAAAAAAAAAAAATAAAAAATCACAGATGATGAAAGCATGTTGTTCAGCAAGCAATCTCACAAGTGACTTCCATCTAACTCAGTGCAAAAATTAGCAACGAAAACAGTGAAAAAGTAATATAGGGAATACATAATTAGGAAATCTAATATTTCTTTTTAAATATAAAGGGATAAATAAAATGCAAAGTGCGGTTATAGTCTGAAGAGTACAAAACATGGATAACCTTACTTTATTCATTGTATGTCTTGTTATTATACTAAAATAAAAAAATTTAAAAAATTATTAACTCTTGTAAGTTCAAGAGAAGAATAAGGGTGGGATGAAAGATCCAATTGATTGCCCTTTGCCCGTTCATCAGCATCCACACACCACCACCCTCTTTCACACTGGGATGTGATGATCCAGCAGTCAGAAAGCAATGCTTTTTGGATTTGACACCCTAAGCTGAATTGCCAGGCGAGCAACATAGGAAAAAACAAAGCAAAACAAAATTCTCGTCTTTCAGCCTTGGAGCCATCATGTTTGCCAGGGAGCTGGCGTGGAAGCCTAGAGCCGACTCCCAGCTACTTTTCCGATTATAACCACACTTCCAAGTGCTACAGGGACGTGCTCATACTCTACAAGAAAGGGAGAGGTTTGAGACGCAGCGAAGACAGCGGTTCCTCACGCTAACAACATCTCAAAAGCAGCTTTCAACAAGAAAAACTAAAACATACCAGGCAGCATTCAGAGAAGGATTTTTTAGGAGGCCGTGCAGGAGGGGGTGGTCCCTGATCCCACTCCCAGAAGGCCATTGAGTTCTGACGAAGCAAAAGCTCCTCCGATGGCTAAGAGGAGGCAGATGCCCCAATGGCAGAATAGCCAGAAAGAAAGAGGAGACAAAGCAAAAGAAGCATGCATATGATCCACAGCCAAAAAAAGAAGAAAGTAAATACATGACAAAGTATTGAAAAGGCTCTGCTGACATATACACGAGGCAACATTTAAAATGTACTTGCAAAGTCACATTAGCAAAAATAGCAACAAACATGTACAAGTGCTGTTTTGCTGTGTTTCCATGAAACATCATTCGAAGCTGTGGTTCAAGAGTCCACTCATCCGTTCGGGTTCTTTCAGAGTGCAAATGCCAATGCTGGCCAACATTATTCAGCAAGGTTTACCACAAAACAGCACGAATGTTTTATTTTTGCTAGCGACATACAAAAGAAGCACACGGACATCAGTGGAAAAATATGGCAGAAAATACTTGATGAAGGACAAGAAACTGAAAAGATGGGAAAGAAATGTGTGTATGTGACTGACATTTACAAGATGCATGGGAGTTTCCAAGCTTTAGGCATAAAAAGGCCCCAGAGTCTTAACCTTTCAAATAGGCTTACTCATGTCAGGAATCTACGTAAGAGAGAAAAAAATTCCTTTAAAAAAGAAAAAAGTCCTGCCTTATTCGCCTCTACAGCACTGACATTTATTCAAGGACTTGACTTTTGCAGAGACCTTCACCCTGGCCAGAGCTCAGCAGCTGCACCCAGGCAGGCACCAGGGCTCTGCTCTCTGCCTGCGGGTACATGACTGGGGTCTATATCAGTAAATAAGCCATTTTCCTGATGACAAAGGGGCTGTCGTATTCCAAAATTTTATTTCTGTTGCGTGCTTTGAAGTTGTACAACATATACAGGCATCTGCGACAAACAGCGTCTACATGAAATGGCTGCAGAGACCCACACAAACCTGACGGTAGCAACAAAACTGCCCGAAGTAACACCGCATCGTTTGTCTAAATTGCACCTCCCTGGATCACAAGCTCGTGCCACCTGCAGATGATGCCACCTACCTCCCTCAAATCGTTGTCCAGCCCGATGTGCTCCGAGTGCTGCCGCAGGCGGTCTTTCCTCCGCTGCGCGGTCGTGCTGCGACTGGCCCAGCGGCTGGAAAGTCAGAGAGAGGGAAGATACACGTCAGTGGAAAACATTGGGAGGGAAAGCCTGGGTCGGGAGCCAGAGGACATCTGACAGGTCTGCAGCGGGAGAAGCAAGAGTGCAAACTTGGACGTTGCAATAGACGCGGGTGCAAGCTGATGCCCAACCTTCCCGTGGGAAACCGCCTGGCGGGTGACAGGCCAGCACGCACCCAAGGGACGAAAGCCCTGATGGAACCATCCCCGCTGCCTGCCAGGGTCTCCAGTGAGAGCTTCTGTGTTACCCACAATGCAGATCATTGATGCCACCACCAGGAAAATCACTGTACTCTGTTACCCAACAACACTGCCGTTTCCTGCATTTGCTGAAGTTTGGTAAAAACAGTGTCTGTAGGAACGAACAAAATACAATGATATATTTTAAGTAACAACTTCTAAAATTTTCCTCTTTTGTGAGAGGTGGTACTTCTCCTTTCTCCACTTTCTGTGGTACTTCCAGGAATTGTTTCAGAGAACCTCGTCACTGCGATAGTAACTACTGTGATATTGGGTGCACCTATGTTTAAAGGTTATAAACAATATTGACTTCCTGGGATTCATCATGTTGCTATCGCTACCATACCTTTTTTTTGTCATTGGATTTCTAAATACCACAGAAAGTCTGTATTTTTTGCTATATGTTCATATACGTCCAGTTGAATTTTTTCCTCATCTGAAGCTGCTGCCTGAAAGCAGCCCCTTGGTAACCAGGTTTGAAACTGAGCAACCTTAAAGCTCCCAAGTGTCCAAACTCCTTTATGCCACACACTATAACGAAACACAAAACAAGATAACACTGTCCTGAGGAATTTCTAGTCTGATTGTAGGGTTTCTAATAATAGCATAGCCTTCTGCCAAATCCTTGAAAACAAAAATGCTCAACTGGTGCAGAGAATAAATAAGTTAATACACTATTTATAAAAGAAAGCTGAAATAACACTGGATAAAGCAACCTATCAAGTGTTAAAAATAAGTATCTTAATGCACATGAAGGCTACATCTTCAAAATGATATTACTTAATTACTGTGGTTGTGTTTATTAAAATTAAAAATATCTTTCAAATACGGGGCGGGGGGGAAGCCTTTAAGTGTACAGCTTTTCGGTCGCTTCATGAAGTCATCTGTTCTGCCTCTCTTGCACTCAGAAGTTAAAGAGCAAAACCAAGGCAAAGCAGAACACAAAGTCTGCCCAGGGCAGTGCTCCAGCTCCAGTGCCTGGCGGAATGTATGAATAAAGCTATACCTATGGGAGGAAACTGCCCGGCAGAATTTGAAGGGATAACCTAAACCTGGAAGAAAAAAAAAAGAAAAAGAAGAAAAAAAACCCACCAAGAAAACAATACCCCACACTCCCCAGTCTCAGTACTTGAGTCAAAGGGACTCTCCAAAACCTGTCTCCATCCTGGCCCCTCTACTCCAGGCTGAAGTGTCCGTGCTGGGCACCACGCCAGAATGACTGCTGTGAGGTGGCTTTTCCTACAGGAGCTGTGATAAACAGGCAGAGCCCCTGGAGATTTGGGTTCTCTGCCTTTGATAGGTCCATGCAGAGGGAAACCTAGAGATGCCCACATCAAAGACAGAAGTGTGTGTTCGGTGACCCCTCCACACAGGTCTTATTGGCGAGGACAGCAGTCTCCAGATCGCAAACCCATCTATTTCTGTGTGCACCCCAAACAGGAGCATACACAAACAGGATCTGGGGTCTGAACCATTTGGGCAAGGAGTTTCAGCTGGCGACACATAGGCAGATGCATGCCTGGAGGAGGAAACCCTTGCACAGAGCTGGACTTGGGTCTTGACATATCCAGCAAGCCGTTGGGGATGCGCAGGGAGGGGAACCTGCCCCCAGAGAAGTGCAGGGACGTGACCCCTGGTAACCAAACCCTCCAAACCAAATTTTGGCTAAAGGCACAGGTAAAAAGGACCAAAAAAAGAGTCACAGGAACTACAGTTTTTATGGTCAGAATCGAAGTCCCTTCCTACCTTCCAAATGATGTCAAGAAAACAAGCGCAAAGGAAGAAATAAACATCTGGGTCTGAATGTAATTATGGTTCAGCACCTTGCCATCCCATATGACAAGAAATTTATTTTTAAAGCAACGTAGCCTCAAGTCTCTAGTAACTAAACAAAACAGCCCAATAGGTGTCTGCGCAGCAAACGCTGACACCTTCTCAGAGGAATACATTACTGACGTAAGTGTCTTTGCACCTCCTCAGAAGTCTTAAAAATATACAGCCCATGAGTTTAATAAGTCACCACCTTTTTTTTTTTTTTTCAGAAGCAACACCCAACACCTCAGTAGATGACAGAGGGGGGGAAATAAAACCCTACATTTTAATAATCTTAATAAGTAGAAATGCAGCAGAAAAACCACCCCCTTGAACAGAGGATAGCAGACGTAAAAGTGACATTCGCCACCTGGCTCTGGAGACCTTCCATTTGTTGCAAGTTAGTACCACGCTTATGTTTCACACCATAGAATGCCAATAATACATTGGAAAGTTAAGTTATAGATCAACTATTATCCATATCATATTCTTCTGCTCCAATTTATATGATATTTTCTGAATTCCAGACAAAGCTTTGATCCCTCTCCACCTGCATTTCTGCAGTTACTGGAAGATTTAAGAATTGCAGTAAGCGTCCTTTGAGGGAACATGTCTCACTGAAGGTGAAAATAGAATAAAAGCTACAGAATAATTACAAGTAGTACACAATCATTAAAGCGTTTTCACTTAATTCCAGCTCTGTACTCCATCTGGGAGAAGGCACATATCATTCTCCAGATTATTAATCAGAAATGTTTGAACATTTTCAGCACGCAAATGTAAAGATCATTGGCCGTTTATGAAAAAAAGACTGCTGCTCATTAGCTGGAGCTTACACAGGCAGCAAGCTGCACACTCTCTCTTCCCCAACCTCTAAGCTAGGGAAGAGGGAGCTGCTGGGACGCTGGGTGAGGTCTGTGCATTCGGATGCTGCTCTGAATCTCTCCGGGAGATTTTGTGCAGATCTAACAGCAGATAAGCAGGATTCAGCAGCTAAATCTTTTAAAGCCTTTTCTTTACTGGGCCACATAGAATTTTCCCAAAATAATGGTTCAATATTACAATAACCATTCCCTCCCCCCGTCATCAGCAGAGATTGCATTTTAAATTACTCGTCCTCTGCCTTCGGTCACTCAAACTGATTCTAAGAGGGGTAAAAGCCCTCCCCAGTGGCCACACTACCTCCCTTGGGTTGCTGAAATCCCATGGGGACATCTCTCCCGGCCCTGCCATCAGCTGCTGCCTTATTCACACCTCAGCCCTGGTACTGCTGAAGCAGTGAGGAAAGCTGTGCTCACGAGGGCAAACACCTGCTTGTTTCCAGCCCTTACTCATGGGCTTTTCAGCTAAACCTCTACCACCTGTGTCCCTGTGGAGCGGATGCCAGAGGAGATGAAGCCCTCCTGGCTGGTCCCTGCCCCAGGAGGACGAGCTCCGAGCCGCCTGGCACCTGGGAGCACACACACAGCGCTGCTGCCCAGCCTAGGTGTTGCCTGAGTACTCCTTGACCCAAAAAATGCCCTCTCCCCTTTTTTTTTTGCCTGTAGAGCCGTGAGCATGGACTACTGGCATATTTCATTTATTCCTCACAGCGGAGGCACTGCTACAAGCACCAAGTCTCTGGGGATGAAGCAGCCGCAGCTCGGGCACTGTGTTGTGGAGAGCCCAGGGACAAGCCGCTTACGTGGAGAAGGGAGAAAAGGCTCGTTTCGGTAGTCTACCCGTATCTAACTCCCACATCCAAAGACGGATGCTCTTCACCTCCAGAGACTGCAAAAAAGCAGTGACATTTCAGAGGAGAGACCAGGGAAGACCATGCTCTGTTCAACAGAGAGAAATGAAATGAAGACACCTCCAACTAAGACCCTTATAACATGAAGACAGTGAAGTCAGTATTGTTTAATATCAAATTAGACCCAACAAGCATAGGAATATGTTTGCAAAGGTTGGAAGAAATGTAAAGGTGACACTTGGAAAAGATGAAACAACCTGTGATGCTTAATTTCTGTAATAAAAATGGTAAGATAGCATCAAAGCTATCTTTAATGTCAGAAGCCAATCTAGCAAAACAGCAGCCTCACACCAGGGACTGGCCATGCTGCACTGCAATCGTATGTACATCTCTCTCTCCCCCTACCTCCCCCCTGACCCTGCCCATCTTTTTAAAGCTGCATAGAGAAATGAAGAAATGATGTCTACCCAAACAAGACATGGGTGTAATGGGCAGGATATATATACTGCAGTACTGCTGCTAGAGGACAAGAACGCAAGACAACTTCATTCACAGACTGACTTAACCAATACTGCCATCACCATGAAAATCACTGTCATAATTTACAATCTATAACAAAGAACGAAGGAAGAAGAAAAATGCACTTGTCTATAGGACAGAACCTAAATCTGCTCATATAGATCACTTCCTGAGGCAGACTGCTATTTAGGTCTGCAAATCATGACAATATCCCTTTTACCTCTATAGTTCCGTCAAAGGAGTTATCTGACTGCATTTCTGTATTCATAAATTAGCACGTAGATGTACTATGCCTCCAAGAAATCCCCCTAAACCATGCATGCAGCCTGCACACGTTAAATACACACAGACTGCACATGTAATCTGCTCAGGTTCAGGAGCAGTTTGACACAGAGATTCCAAGTCAAACACACATCGGACCGAACAAATTAAAAGGAAGGTCAAAAGCAAGCTCCACCTGATCACAGATGGGCTGACAGGAGATGGGTTCTGCACTGTGAATCTGCTCTGCACACACTGCTCCATAGTAAGGAAGACGAAGGCTCAAATAGAGGCTAATGCACCTTTTCCATCTCTGCTGTTGGGCTGAACAGGAAAGCTTTTAAACTGCTGACAGGGTGGACAAAAATGAGCAAAATACCTTGCAGACAGTGGTCTTGCACTGACAGGCTGTCTTGTCAGATTATAGGAAAAGAAATGATTTAAAAGGGTGGTACCCACAACCGCCATCCTTTGCAAGGAACAGCGGTAGCAATTTGCTAGCATCACCCCTTAAGCCCTGATGGACCCCTGTCCTAAGCAGTACTTAATTTGCAAACTCACTTGAGACAGTAAGACTGTTTGGGGAGAGTAAACAGAATAGAGGATGCAAGGATTCAACACACATTTTTCCCTGTGAACTTTAATTCTGCATAGCTATTTTAAAATGATATGTTAACTGAAAGAAGTTAATTGCCCTTTTACCACCTTGCACCAGTTGAGCAGAGGATCAGTACTCAGGAGACTCGCCCATCAGGTTCCAAGTCCCCATAGCACATAGTTTCTATTTCAGAAACCATTTTTAAGCACAGATTGTCAGTCACACTTTATTCTTGAAAATGAACGTATTTAAACACAAGTGGTTAATATTTTCATTGCACCTGTCAGTGGTTTGCTGTATTAGGTTACCTAACATATAGTAACCACTTGCTTCAGATTTTCATATGTAAAAGGTGAGCTTTTACTACTCGCAAAGTTTAAATAACACCAGTGCTGTGTGTGGGTGGCTCATTGCTGACTCATTTCTCTCTCATTTAGATGCACTGCAGAGATGCTACTCTATCCTACTTGAAAATGCAATTGTTTGGCTTGATTAAAAAAAAAAAAAAAAAAACCAACAAAAAAAAGCTTAATTGAAGACAGCCAGCCTTAAAACAGTACCCAACAGATAGGGAGGTAGAAAAAGCCCATATAATACGAAGCACTCAGTACAAGAGACAGACCATTTCCCATTCAAAAAATAGTTTAGTTAAAACCAGAATAAATTCTATCATCATATAGAGACTCAGCAACCACTTTGCATTACATATATCACATTTTCTTTAAAAACATTAACCAATGTTAATGTTACTGAATAAGCAAACAGTAGTCCTATTTAAAAGTGAGGAGAACCAGAGGACCAGGCAGATAAACCCTGGGCAGTTCACAACTTGAAGGGGGGCCAGTGATGGAGGCCACAGGACAGTGCCCACACAAGTCGTGTCATAAACTGGAGCACAAAAATGAACCAATTTCCTACATTCCTAATGCATGATTTTTACAAATAAATGCTGACACAGTGGTGAGGTCAGCAGAACACAGCACAGGAACAAATACCTGGAGAAAGCAAACAAATACTTTGGAAATCTGCTTCATGAGTAAGAGCAACACATCACTTAGCTAAAGCCTGAGGTTAGGAGGCCAAGTATAGCGGTATCCACTCTTGAAGACTCGGACTGTGCCCTCCTTTGGGGATCACTGCAGGTCAGCTAGGACACAGAGGACAGACAAAAGCACGAAGCTCACAGGAAGCTGGGATACAAGCGAGAGGGCTCTGGAGAGAGAAGTGGCCAGGGCAGGAAAGAGGAAACGGGCTGGTCAGGAAAGGAAGCAAGGAGGAAAGCAGGGCTCAGATAAAGAAGGTGGGAAAAACAGGGCTAAACAAAGAGAAAGGCAAGAAAGGATAATTTAAGCCATTTTGTAAATGTGTAACAAAGCAAAACCTTCCTTTGAAAACCAAAAGAAATCAAGAAAAAAAATATCAGTTCAGTTGTTCTTTGCAGGCATTCACTACAAATTGCCAGAATACAAATATATTCCCATGCTTGGTGTGCAATCAGTGTTTTCCTCTGCAATATTTAATCTCATTTATCAAGCTTCTTAGTACAAATTAAGTTACAAGGTAATCAATTAGATTCAAAACACAGCTTGTTGCATTGTTTTAATTTTGCACTGTAAGCATATTCACCCTAATTTAACAATTAGCTAATCAAAACCCATGAAGTGTTTATGTAGCTTGGATTTTTGTCATTCAAATTCCTCTCCTGGATCATTGCAAATGCATCAGCCAGTGGAGTGCCAGCAATTTTAAATTTTAAAAGCCTGGCAGAAAATGCATGTGGGGAAGGAAGAGGGGAACATGTAGAAACCACAATGCGGTGCTGGTGTTTGAAAAAGGAAAGGAGGACTCCGGAAACCACTGCTCATTTCCAGATAAATAGACAAACTGCCAAAGGGACTGCAGCCTGTTTTCTCCTGGGACACCCTTCTGCAGAAGCCACTGCTTTGCAAGGTTAGAGCAGTGTGTACGGGCCATTTCTGAACCCAGAGGAAGCTGCAGCTGCTCTCTGTAGATTCAGAACGTTCTCCCATGAAGTGGGGGATGTATCGAAGGCGATGAGTGCAGAGGAAGTCCCTCAAGTGGGACATTGCTGCCTGATGGAAAAGAGGACAGAACTGGGTGGGGGGTTTCTTTGTTTTGGGTTTTTTTTCAATTGCTGTTAGCTGGGATGAAGTGTTCTTTTCTTTACAGAAAAATAATGTTTCTTTTAAAAACATTAGAAATAGTCTAGAAATATTTGGATACAATAGTTATCATCTTTTGCTTAAGTTTAGATCTGCATATTCTGCAGTTAATGTCTTTTGATGTTCTGGCAGTTTTGGTCAAAAAGATGATTAGGGAAACTGTACCCGGCAGCCTCTTGTTCAATTTTACGGAGGTGGGGGTTTAGGGTGGGTTTTTTTTGTTTGTTTGGGCTTTTTGTTGTTTGGTGTTTTTTATTTGTTTGTTTGAAAACTTTTCATTTCTTTTCAGTAAAGTGCAGTTTGGAGTTATTTTCAGTGAAGTTCTTGTTTAGCTGAAGAAGTCAACGCTTCCTTACCACCACAAGGGAAGAGGTAAAGGCAAGCCCTAATGATGCCAGAATAGGAGCAAACATAAAAGGAGGGTCTCCTAACCCAGAAATGACCAAGTGGATGAGAGAAAGCAGCAAGCAGTGTGATACTGGCTGCGGCCAGAGGAGCACAGCTTCACCCCCTTGTCCAGTCTTTTAGAAGACATCTTGAGGGGAAGCGGGAGGAGGCCGCAGAGTGACAGAAGTGGGGCAAAACATGCTGCCGAGCATGGCCGCGGGCTGACAGATGAAACATTATTAGACTTTGCTTCTATGACAGACTTCGGTGTTTTAACACTTACACACGGTAATGTGATCAACACTTGTTTCCAGCTGCGTTTAGGTGGAAGTGATCCAATATGACTGTCAACCCTTCCTCCATCCCCAAGCTCTGCTCTCCAAGCCCAGCAAACAAGAGCCAGACACCTTCTCTTCCAAACACAATTTCTGCCTGTCTAGGCAACGTGGTTTTCTGGGATCACACACAGGATCAAGGACTAAACAAACTAAAAGTGATTGGTCTTTGCATTATATTGCTGATTTAGATATATTATGCGTACAACAGCCCTGTAACAGCCAGGCAGTGCTCTGTCTGGCCACAGGAAGGGAATAGCTAGATAACATTATGAGCTCTAGTTATATATTTGTTAGTTTATCTGTCCAGAAAGGGAAGCAATAAAAATCTGATTGCTGACCAGTGAGGACAGGTTTTCATTAAAACAGCTTTGAATTGGTTTATTTGCTACTGTCCAACAACAATTGACTGTAACATGGGAATGATTTTTTTTTTTTTAACCGTGCAAATACACTTCCTTACAACATTCAGGAAAAAATTTGCTATGTAGAACTGAAGTCTGCAAAAACAATTCTGACCTACATAGCAATATCCTTTGCATTAACTTTCTGAACACACACAATAGCTACATGTGAAGTGCCTGGGAACGTAGCTGAAATGTTCTCTTCCCCCATCCCCACACACAAAGTTCCAGTCCTGTATGCAAGTGTAACACACCCCCAAGAAGCATACAGTGGAAAATTCAAATTAATGGAAGGCTATACTTCAATTGATTTTCTGGCCAAAAGAATTATGATGTATTTGCAGAGGGCATGAAAAGGCTATCTTTTTTATACGTGGGTGTAAATTCAGCAGAATTACATGTCTCAAATGAGAGAGGGAGTCCTCTCAGCTGCTCACATGAAAAGCCAGGAACCAGAAAGATATAAACAGATGGTCTTGAGATTTTCCAATTACAAACCTTTTTGGCAATATACAGCTGGAGGAATTCCAAGCATTTGTCACTTTGACACCGCTTTGCGGTAAGTAATGGGATTTTGGTACTTACGAATTCTGAAACATGCTGCAATTTGAAGACCAAAACCAGCTATCTAAATCAAAATTATCACTCAAGGAGTTAAAGTCACATTTTAGAATAGGTACCAATCTAACAGAAGCATCTCAAAAGGCATAAGGAAAACTATTTTTAATTTGATACTTATTCATGGATTAACTAAGATTCTGCAATAGAGCCAGAAGATATAAGCACCTTCGAGCAGGCTGGGCACACTCACACTGTTGCTGACACTGTAAAACTGAAACCCACCATAAGGATAAGAGGCAGACTGCTAAAAACAGCATCCCACAAGATGAAGAAATCCTCCATTCCTCAAGGGAGCATTACCCATAAACTTTTGTCTTGGTTTGAAAGAAGACTGCAAACAAAGGAACATTCAAATACTCATTCCTCCTTTTTTTTTTTTTTTTTAAATTTCTTTTAAAGAATTGCAATTCTTTAAATATTTAATCCTTAAGGATATCTTATTTTATCATTTGCAAGTCCTATGCCTAGTAGGTTATTAAAAAGGGATTAGCTAGCACTGGGGTACACAAAAGGTGTATAAATAGAATTGAGTGGGCACCTCACACAGGAGCTCAGAGGAGCATGTGTGCATGCACTTGTCTAAAAGAAGAGCTAGCTTTAACATTTGGGCAATCATAGCTTTTGGAGCTCTCAGATTTATCTCTGCTCCCATTTTTACCTACCACAGAAACTGGAAGCAAGGGCCTGAGCTAATAATTTCACGAAGCAGTAATCATTGATACACAAATCTTCCATTTTTGAAGGGGAAGAAAAACACCCTCCTTCCGGGGTTTTGAGGGAAGGAAAACCAAAAAAGAGTAACTTACAACACTTACTTTATATTATAGCTGTATAAATTTAAACTGTATTAGTTACTCCGAGTTCTCATTTTACATTAGGCAAATTAACTACGTAATGAAATGCTCGATTCCACAGCTATAGGTACCCCTACCTTCATATGAAAGTGCACTACAGAACCCTGTCAGACTGAGAAGAGTAATCCAGGTACAGAACCCCATACTTTCTACCCTCACCAAGTTACTCTTCCACATTATTCTAACGTGAAAAATAAGAGAGAGCTATAAAAATCTTTGGGGCATGTAATAACAATTAAAGAAAAGAGAGGAACAGAGTAGGCATTAATTTCATTCTACATGATTATGTGGAGGCTTCAATATCAAAATTTCTTTCAGCATCTGAATTTTGGCTCGGGTTTCCAAATTATCCTATTCAGTGCAAAACAGCAAGGAAATGAATTATAAACTTATTATGGCAATAATAAAACTAAAAATATGTATGAGAAGACACAATACTTGCCACTCAACAGAAAACAGTACTGAGGAATCTTCCCAAAACCAGAGCTAACGCTTTCTAACATAACCCAAACTATGGCTGTAACTTCAAAATCACAGCCTGAACAAACCAGAAATGGCAAGAGTTGCTAGGGTTCATTGGACTGGCCAGAAGCCATCCAAAATTAGGACTACTGTCCAATGATGTGAATCTTTTATGAGAAACCTGCTTTCAAATCCAGAAAATAAAACCAGAGCTTACTTGTTATTGGTAGGTCCCGTTGCCAAGACATCCGATTGCAACT
Organism: Fregata magnificens; assembly: GCA_013389945.1. Classification (NCBI taxonomy): domain Eukaryota; kingdom Metazoa; phylum Chordata; class Aves; order Suliformes; family Fregatidae; genus Fregata; species Fregata magnificens. The sequence goes on along the minus strand of WAAD01020045.1, from coordinate 175,159 downwards.
TCGGGAAAAATCCTTGTTCATATTTCCCTTGGCCAATCTTCATATCAAGTAAGTGCGGGTGGATGGCCGTGTGATCAATCTTCATCAGCCGCTGCTCGATGGACTGGGCTGCAAGTTACAGTCATGGGAGAACAACTGCGTTAGTGAACCACCTGAAGACACATGCTACGACAACAGAAGTGGTCATGCTTCGATCACTGAAAACCTTCTAAGAAGTTAAATGGTGACTTTAGACCCAGAAATCTGTCACTTACAGAAGCGATGAAACATCTGCACTGTTATTTTGTTATTTTGCTTTTAGTTTCTTCACCGAACACAACTAGCATTGGCACAAGCAAGTTAGCTGTTAAGCAAGCAGGTCTTTACGGGAGCCTATGAGATGGTTTATGGATCAGCAAGAGCACTGCGATCTTTCCCTGCAATTCGGTGTTTGGCTTTAACACTCCCTCAGTAGAATGGAGACCTCTGAGGCAAGTCTCTGTGGGGTCAGGCACCTTGCTTTGCCCCAGACACGTCTCCTTGGGCAGACGCATGGGCGATACCCGAGTTTCGCAAACATCTGGCACTTACAAAGATCCTCCTCCTGAAATTAGGTATGCCAGTACTGGATGACAGGACTTCAAAAAGCATAGCTAACTGTAGCAAGGCCTGAGCAGCATCACAAAGATGAACAGATGCTTGGAAACAGGGGAGGCTACAGCAAGACCAGAGAGGGGCTCCCTGGGAATCTCAGCTCTGCTGAGACTAATGCGGTTCAGTCCTTTGCTTCAAGGACATGAGGATTTCATCTCAAATCTCGAGCAAGATGAAAATAAAATCTGTCACCCTCTCAACATTGAGTCAGACGCACTGTGAAGGAGAGGGGAAAGGAGGTGTATGGGGAAATCAGCATTTAGTTAGCAACTTTAATATTCAACTCTTTATAGCCCATCCATTAATGGGCAAGCCCGTTCTTTTCCGCATATCACAACTAGTGAATAAATATGCAAAATGTGGAAGCTAAATCCATTTTCCATTTGTCAAGAACAACACAGAACTCGTTTCCTATTTTATAAAACTGTGATGGGGAAGAAACTGTCATAAGATTTACATACATTATCATTAGAAACGCGGCAGGTTTTTTTCCCCTCAAAAAAAAAAAAAAAATCGCTTCGTATGTTTTTATTTTGGAGAAAAGGACTGGGTAGTGGGGGGTCAGAAGGTTTGAAGGGTTCTGAAAATAGTAGGTTAAACAAACAGGTGCTGGATCGGTGCTAGGGTCACATATATTGTGAATGGTAAATATGAAGGAAAGTTGGTATTACTATCAGTTTGCTGCTTTTCACAAGACAGAAAATGAGGTTCCGGTGCCACAATATCTACCAAAACTAGACGCTGAATAGACAGTCGACCTGCAAATTAGAATTGGTTTTAGATAGAAAAAGTTAAGCAGACACAGGATTTCTATTTCTGCCCCTTTTGTAACAAGTAAAACACTCTGAAGGACTTAAACAAAAAAAAAAAAAACAAAAAACCCAACCATGAGAAATGTGTTTGCCCCAGTTCATTAATAGGTGTCCCAACAAACTTAAGAGTATAATTTCCCTGTATTACTTGGAAATGAAATAAATACTTCCACAGTAAGAAACTCAAGTATAATTTGAAAATGCATCCTGTGACTGTAATGGATAAAAAAAAATCCAAGTCTTCAGTACACAGCGTTCATTAACACTGAGCATCTGTTGCTGGAGCTACTAAATATGCCACACAGGATTACGTCCCTGGTATCCCCCGCTGCTCTAACCAAATGGCATAAGGCAAAAAAAGGTCTTTTTACGGGAAGGGGGAGATGAGGCCAGTGGAGCAGACACCGGGGCTCAGCTCCTCAGTGTCACTGGCGCTGGTCCCACCACCATGGTGAAGGAAAGCTCTCCTGGCAATGGAACAGGAGCTGCCTGAAATGAGAAATGGTGGCCCCAGCTCCGTGGTTTGGTTTGTGTTTATTAAAGGCATCAGCCAAGGAGAGCTCAAAGGGAAGGTAAAGGCTTTTGCTGTTTTTGGTGTTTAAAAGCATGCTGAAGATTTTGCCTAGGGAAAATAAGGACACTGCTGAGTCCTCCTCAGGTAGCTCTAGGGCTTCCTCATTGGCTGCAATGCCCAGATGACTGAGGACCTATATTTCTTTGTGGCTGACATTGTACTTTTGAATATTTTACTAGCCCATCTGAACATACCTGCTTCTTTCAAAGTGCTGCATTTCTGATAGTTGGATGTCCGCAGTGCAGGGGCCCTTACATTATATAGCCTTATTTTCTCAATTCGGGAATCAAAAACTCGCAGAAAAGGGTCCTTCTCTTCCCACTGGGAGATTATCTTATTGTCTATGAAGGTTGCAAACATCTGTGTTTCGATGAAGTGCGAAAGGAATGGGAGGTAAGGCTCGGGTTGGTCCGAAAGAAAGGAAGCCTGAAATACAGAACAGCTCATTAGTGCCACATTCCCGCCCAGCGTTGACACGACAAGCCATCCTGTGGCAGAGATCCAGCAGTCAACGGGAAGGCTTGGACGGGGCTTCCCCACCACAAAAACACCTCTCAGAGAGGTGTGAATCCATCTACAAAGGGGTTTGGTTTGTGGGTCACCTCTTCGGTCACAACTGTGAGAAATAAGCAGTTGGGGAGGTTTCGTGACAGCTAGAGCAAAGGGAATATGGAGTTACTGAAGTAGTGCCCGTGCTGCCAGCTTTTTCAAAGCAGCCCAGCAGCTACCACCTGCAGGAACGAGCCCTGTGCAGCTCATGGCAGACCACCACCACGTGTGCCCACTTGGGACCTCTGGTCTGCGCATCCCTGCTCGGGCCCGGATCACTTGTTAAGGTATCATACATATCAAGGGGTGTACAGTGCTCTTCAGCTAACGCTCTTTTGTGAAGTTATGCAGGGCAATTAATCATGAATTTCCAATTAAAACTGAGCGTGTGCCTAAGTCTCTAACTGAGCTTTGAAAACCCTGACATTAACAGCCCATTTTATTGTAGAAGTACTAGCAGAGATTGCCTAAACAACCCCCTCCTTTTGAATGCTGCACTGTTCAATGCCTGAATACAAACAAGACCAACAAAAGGCATGGTAGCATTTTTTTTGACCAAAAACTGACTCAGATCAATATTTAGTCTGTTCCTGACTGTTTATCCTTCTACCGTTCTCCTTAGAGAAGGACTTTTATCTGAAAAAGCTGATGGCTAAGAGCACTATCTACTTTGCAGGGTCACTTGGAATAATAACTGTGCAAGCTCCCCAACATTTCTCATTCCTTTTGCTAGCCTACAGTCTCTTTATTTCCCCATTTCTAATCTCAGCTTCCTTTTCACTCTTGTGTACACACTACAATGGAGTTATAACAGTACTTTTCTGCCATAACAATGTGATAACCTTCTACAGAACAACACTACCCGTTAACAAAAAGCTCTACTGTGATATTAGGAAACAAGAAAGACTGGATTTGGTTTTTGTCTCATGTGTGTACCTCTTCTCTCAGCAAACAAAAAAGAAAGAAAGAAAAAGTCACTTTCCATTGCTACCCTTCCACCAAACCCACAGGAGAAGCCCCATCAGCTGGGCAGAAGCCTGCCAGCTTGGTTCATACAAGCCAGGACGGCTCTGACTGGCTCAGTGGATCTGCACTGATTTACTTTGGCAGGCGATCTGACCCTGTGTAATCAAAACGGACAAATCTCTCAGTGAGGCAAATGAAGAACGGCAGATTAAAGAGTACCTAGGCTATATATACATACTATAGCCATGCTCCCTCCCTCCCAAAAGCACTTTCAGATGGAAAAATGAATACGTGGCTATCTTTACTTTGTCAAAGTTTTGCATTTGTTCCCTGTTTGTCAGCCACGACTCCATATCGGGGGCAGCCTGAATGACGAAAGCCTCATAGTCTGCGAACATCTGCGTGAAGCGGTTGGCGAAAACCTCGCGAAGCTGCACGTTCAGTTTGTAGTCCCTCAGCTCCACCTCCTCACACGGCAATTTCCCATCCTTCTCCTTCTCCGCGAGGGGAGCCGTGATGGTCATTTTTTCCATTGTCACGCCCGTTCTCTTGGCGAGGGCTTGCAGACGGGCGATTGTCTCGTTGCCTTTCAGCAGCTCGTACATGTTGAGAGCATTGCCAGGGATGTTCCCGTTCTTGTCATTCACCAAGTCACTAAGAACCAGGTTCTTGAGTTTGGTGGCGCTGTCGCTGCAGTGCAGGTTACCCTCCGGCGGGATCCCAAACTGCAGAAGAACTTCAGAGATTTCCTGGATAAACTCCAGCTTGTTGGGGAACTGGGGGAATTCCTCTGGCAGTTCAATGAAATGGTTATCAATGTCTACAAAGCACAAGTTTGCCTGAAATAAAAAGAAAAGTTTTAAAACGGATGCTCAGCACTGAATTGGCTCCTCTGCTAAGTAGCCCTATTTTCCCAGGGTGCTTCCAGACAGAAGGGTAAGAGCACACACATGCAGCAGATTTTAGCTGTGTTGTCTAGCCTGTGACGTTTCAGACTTCAGTAAAGCTGAGGGCCAACTGGATGGCAATGATTTAGTGAACAAAGAAAGCCTCCTGCCCTCTCCTGTACTGCCATGACTTGCAGATCCCAAACTTTCCACTACAAAGATTTGATAGCCCCTCCCAGACCAGCCAAGGACACACCAGCAAGCAGAACGTGCAGCACCACTTCTCAGCCCACGCAAATACTATTTGTGTGAATTACCGCATCTCAAGGGCACGTTTATTTTACCAGGATCCAACTGCAAGAAGCCTCTGTAGCTGTGCTACCAAGGAACGAGATGTTCAGTGAGAAAGATGACCCTGCTACGAGCCAAGCTACAAAAGAGGGTCCCATGCAAATCCTTTGGGATCATGTCAGAGTATAGCTTGTCCACTGGAGGTCAAGCCCTATTTCCCCACTCCCCCCTACCCTTTCTTTCCATGGAGGCTTTTAATCTTGGCAATTCTTCTGCCCGAGATTTAAACAGAGTGCTCTTAGACAGCTTTGCTAGGAATGGAGATGGATCTCAGCCCATAAGATTAAAGCTAAGAGAAGACATGAATCTAGTGGAGCAGATACTTTTACTAGGAAAGTGTCAATCGGGGGATGGAAGAACCTTACATAAAAATTAATTACATTGCAAATGTACCCTCAGGAATAATAACAGAATGAAAAACAGTAATTGATCTTCTGAACTGCGGCTTACATCTGAAATTCTCTGTCTGAGTGCACTGTGCTGAATAAAATCTTAAACCGGGTCAGATTCCCAAGGTGCTGAGCTCCGAAGGGTTTTACCCTGGCATAAAGCTGCAGAACGAGAGATGCAGGAACCCACAGGGCAACAGCAGCAGCAGGTCTTTGTTAGCCTGACTTGGCCATTACGACAGCTCCTCCGCCTTCTCCAAGCCACTTTTACTGTTCTTTACTTCTCACCAAACACTGTAGACTAATCTTCAGATTATGTGAACAGAAAGGACTTATTTTCCTTCTTTTCTGAAAAGGTTAATTTTCAGCAGGACAATACATTCTGCAGCAAACATGGTTATAATATATTGGATATTTCAGGGACATGCTTGAGAGTAATCACCTTTCACATAGATACTTTAAAGAGTATTAGGATTCATTTGGTAAAGCAGAAGTGTCCCTTCAACTCACTTTTTCATAATAAATTTGGACTGTACAAAGAAAAGCATTTCTTCATACAAAACAATTTGCTTTACTTAACTATACAGCTATTAAAGAGTTGTGGTATGCATCAGTACGGTTCTTTAGCTCAGGGACTGTCTTCTTATCTATCAGTATTTCATTTCAAAGGCTTTTTAATTTCAGCTCTGCATATCATTTACAAAATTCGAAAAATGAGATTTGGATTCAGAAAACCCTGGGGGAATTGGTCTCACTTCTCTCTTCAAAACCATCTGATGATTAAAGTTAATGCAGAGAGATTAGTAACCTTAAGACAGCATGATGGCCAGTTGTTAGAATTTTTATCTCTAACAAACAAATGGTTTATATTTAGACCAAGAGCTTGAAAAGCTAGCCCCTGGCCTGAATAATAAAGGAATGCTAAAGCGAACAGCGCTACATCACTGCTCGCATGTTGAAGGATTTTCTATTTTTTTATTGTCTAGAGGAATCTGAGATTCAAGATCTTCCCTGTTCAATACCCTTCCGTCTTTCCCTTTCCCACAGTTACTGGACCTGTGGCGTTCATAAATGCTGTGCTGATATTTTTCACTCATTTGTTAAAACTCGTAAGGGAGGGCGGCAGGGGGGGAGGTTTCTACCCCACTATTACTCTTCCCTTACTGGCGATATTTGCTATTCCAGTGATACTGCAAGCCCATCACATTACAATTTTAATTTAAGGAAAATGATGGCTTAATCTGCTAACTAAAAGCATATGACTAATAATTTTAAAAATCGCAGTAATTGCATAATATTAGCATGGTTTTACTGAAAAGCATAGCTAGATACCAGCTTTGTTTCCACCCCAGTGCAAATTTCAGGCAGTTGGGCCATTGTATCCACAAGGTAAGAGCTGATTTACACTGTTACATGCTTCTAAGGCTAAGAATCAGCCACCTCCACCTAATACTTAAAATAGACCTTTATTAAAAGCCATATTATCCTTGCCCTGTGTTTATCCCTGCACTTCCACATACAAACTCCCCCTCCTGCATATTCTCCTCTGCTGCTGCTCCCACCTGCCTTCTTAGCAAGAGCACCTATTCGCACCTGTAGGGACTCTGCCCCCAGGAGAGGTCCCCGCACGGAGCCGGGCACCGCGGTGCCACTGTTATGAGATGTTACAGCCATACAAACAGTTATTCTTAGGATTCCCACTGATTTTAAGAAGAAAGCCAAGTTAAAATGCATGGCAGGCTCAGGAGATGGGTCCATCACCATCTTGAATGCAGACAGGCTAGCCATATCCCAAAGACTTTGCAGTATGGAGAGTGATCAGTGGCCAGGTTAAAATGCAAAGCAGTTTTAATCATCTTGGTCACATTTTGAGGAGAAAAGTCTCCATTTCACTCTCTACCACCGGTGATTTTAACACCTGGATTAGGAGGATGACCCTTCCTTCCTTTTTGTCTCTGGGGAAAACGTGATAGACCAGGCAAAGTTTTCACTTCCCATTGCATGGGAGAACAGAAGATCTTCAGTCCAAAAGACAATCATTGGAATGAGTCAATATTTTAAAAGCGTGTGTGTGTGTGTATGCCTCTAAGTGGTTCACAGGCATGAGATTAATGCAAATCTGGCTCGTTTGAGGCCAGGATGTTGGTCTAATAACAGACCTCGACCTAACCAGGAACACGTGGGCTCACCCGTGGGTGGGACAAGGCTGGCAGGACGGGGCACGTTTCTCATCAGCAGCAGGGGGACAGAGACAGGTTTATGCCATCTAGCAACCACACCCGAGATTCAGTTTCATAAAGACCATCCCTGAATGAAATGCTCTTTAGCCCTCTATCGATAGGAACGCGACACTAACAGAGTGACAAAACCTAGTGAAATGTGTGATGTAGGGAAAGCAGAGAAACTTTCAGCATTATAGCAAGAAGCAGAAGAAGCATTTAGAAGTATAATTAGCAGCATTCATTAAATTCAGAAATGGACCGAGAAGGACTGCGGAGACTTCCCCCACTACCTCACCCCTGCCGGCAAACGGTGTTCACAGTGCCAGAGAAGCCTCCTAACACCAGGCATGGCATTTTCCAGCAGGGATTCACACAAATATTAATAATGCATTTCAGGACAGCAACCCCAAAGGCAGAGACTGACCTCCTGAGGCAGCTCCAGCTTGGAGCGGTCGGTTCCCTCCTTGGACTGCAGCCCCATCAGGTAGGGAACGGGAGCATCCAGAAAATGCAGGAGAGAGGCAGGAAGGATGGGGACGTACACGTGCTGCCACTGAAATGGGAACAGCAGCGTCGTGATCCCCTCCGCCACCGTCATCAGCCGCTGGTAATCTAGACAGGGAGAGAGAGAGACAGATATTGAACTATCAGTGTTTCGGTTTTGAAATCTGGTTGGCAAGGAGATCAGTGACAAAACGAGACAGAAACCATGTTTGTATGGTAAGATGTTCTTTTGAAAATAAGACAGTACCTAAAAGCCTTAAACATTATTTAATTCGTCAAAACTCATTACTCCCAGGAAGAAACTGCTGAACATAAATATTCATATCTTATCTAGATCTATTCCATCATTAAATTCATTTATTAAAAGTATACCAAAAGTTCTCTCTAAAGTACAGGATAATAATACTCTGATTCTACAAAAAGCATGTATTTGTACAAGGGAAAAGTTGGAGAGAGAAGTGAGCTTCAAGAAAACATTGCGGTAAGACTTTCTCGCTTGCTCCTGCCTGCCTGCTTCTGCTCCACTTGCCACTACTTCTAAGGCTGAGTGTATTTTCCAGGACACTCACCTTGGTCACACACCAGCAGAAGTTTATAGTCCCTAAGTGTTTAAAAGCATTTTTTTAAAGTAAAATCCAAACAGAAGCCTAACAGAAATTTAGTTCTCAAAAATATTCTGTATAGTTAGCATATTTATATTGCATTATTTTCCCAAATTTGTATTTAATCCACTAGTTTATTGCTTTGCAATGTTTTTGTTCAAGTAAACACATCATTTTTTTTAATTAAAATTTAATTTGATCCAGCTGAGCTGCAAGAATATTTCATAATGTGGATAAGAGCAAATTATTTCTCAAATATCCAGCTGGCATGATGTAACACCACAACCTATTTATTAATACAAATGAGGGAATCTCAATTTGACAACACACTTTAAAAAAAAAAAAAAAAAAAATCACACATTGGTATTAAAGAGACGGTCATCCTTACAGCAAATCTCAGACTGCAGACAATTCATCAGGAAACAGGTAAAGACCCCTGAGTCTTCTAAGCTGCTGGTGAATGTGAAACCAGACGGTTGCTTCTACTGCATATTACAGCAGCTTCTGCATCATACAGACAAGCAGGGAAGTCAGTTCTGATTCCCATCCTGGGGCTCTGCCACTTGTGAAAGCTGCTCTATTATTTGCAAAAGGAGTTGTTCCCCCCAGCTTCAGTGCACGGGTATGTCATCAGTGACCAGCAAGAGTGGCAGAAGGCATGTCTCCACTATTGCTGTATCCAAAACCACTTCTCGTCGGTGCCAGGCAAGTCTCATGAGCTTTGGCTTGAGCACCCAAAAGATTTCAACCTCACCAAGACCAGATCCTTGGTAAAACTTGGGTTGTTGCCCATGTCTCCTAGCCCCTCTGCCTCACTCCATGAAATTAAAGATACATGTATGAACACTCTGGTTTTGAGTAGGGTAAGAAGGCTTTTTTTCCTACAGCTCCACTGACTGCTTTTGCATGGATAGGAACCCAGCCGGGCCCTTCCCGTTTCCTGAACAAGCCAGCCTGATACCCTGGCAGCCATCAGCAACAGCAGAAGCGCTGTCATCTGACGCTGTTCAGCTATTACGAGGTCACTGGGAAGATGCACTTGAATAAATATGCAAATTAAAACAACAAATTGCATAACCCATTCTCCTTTTTGCTACCACCTCTCTGTGAAAAACCAGCCTCGATCTGCAGAAGGTCAGCTGGCAGGGCAAAACCATTTTTCATCTTGTCTTACTAATAGCTACTCACTCAATCTTCAAAATGATTTTCATGCATACCAGTCAGTCTCAAGGTTACACCTCAAAACCATTCCTAGCTACAGATCAGCCATTTATGAATCTCTCCCTATGCAATGGTCTGTAATTATACACGTCCATTGGCTGTCTTGTTAAGGAGCACTTATACAGAATCAACTTACAACATCTACTGGTGAAGCTTAGCCGTCCTCATGACACTTTGCAACTCTGACAGCTTTAAAGGTTAAAAAAAAAAAAAAAAAAATCAAATACAGAAAGTAGCGTGTCTTAGTACGCACAAGGCGATTTCAAAATCTGTTCTGATCTACATAGCTACGTGAAATAACAGGTCTTCACAGCAAAGTTGCAAGCGTCTTTTTGGATAAGGGCATTCAACTCCAGAAACATGTGCTCGCTCTTCTTTGGTGCTACTGATAACATTTAACATAGTCACTAGCACAACTTTTGTAACCAACTCACTATGAGGAAAGCTGTTTTTAAAAAAAACTAGTGATGACCAAATTATTAGGCTAATTGTGATCATTTAGCAATGTTTGTTAGCAATTAGCAGAGATAAAAACAATTCTGTACCCAGCAGTTTTCACTGAAGGAAGTTCCCAGGTTCCTCCAGAAAAAGAATTTAAAATAAAACACCTGGAAATGGTTCTTTTGATACTTCTTTACTGAAGTACGAAACTCTAGTTACTTTGTATTTACTTTCAAGCCTGTACAAGGTTAGACACCTATCCGGTAAGGCATAAAGTCTTTTTTGACGGAGAGATTCTTCTACCTATCAGCATTTGAGGGAAGCTTACATGGTTACTGAGGACAACCTGGAAACAAGGGACTCCTACATTTCCCCAAACCAAAGGGAGAAAAAGGGGCAGCAGAACAGAAAAAAAAGGAAGGAGGGAAAGAATGGAAGTGGATGGAAAAAACAGGGTTTGTATAGACTGTCTGTGCTTGCATTAAGGGGGACAGCGTTTCTAGATCCTATCTCACCATCACTACTAGACTTTGATAACAATCTCCAACTGCAAGCCAAGTTTTCCCTGTTATTTTATGAATGAGAGGCCCAGGTAGGAAAATTATTCTCTGATCCTACTCCAACCTATAGAGCTAGAATAGTTCTAGCTATCTAGCTACTATCTAGATTAGATAGTATTCACCAGTTCAGGAAGTGTCTTTTGAGAAAGGCCTGTTTGTTGAGCAGAGCAAGGACACAGCAGTCCTGTTTCCCATCCATCTGACATCAAGAAACATCCAGAAAAGATACAAAAAGTAAAAACTCTGTCTGGGTGACATCCACAGAAGGTCACAAGCTCAGGGTGAAGAATGGCTCAAATCAAGGCAATTCCCTGACATCAGTGAAATAAATCCCTTCCTGTTCTTGGGGCTCACGCACCTCATGCAGTGTGTACCATGCTGGATACAGTGAAAGGCCCTGCGATGCCAACAAGGCTACTACTGGCTGCTTTAAATGCATTAGCAGAAGGTCGCAGCCCACAGTGATGGCCCACAGCAGCAGCTGCTGTCACCAGAGCAAAGATTTGATCCGTGCAAAATCATCTCTGGGTACAGAAATAAGTAGTGGACAGTGGAGACCTAAGCTTGGGGCTTCCTCCCCTTCTCTTTGCTGCACAGCCCGGGGGCAGCGGAGAAAGGACCCAGAAGGTCTGCAGACCTATTGAATGTCCCAAACACCAGACGTGTTTCTCTGCAGTGTGCAGATGGGCTTTTAGCTCTAAATTTCTCTTATCTTGGACCTCCTTTCTATCTGATTGCTCCACCCCTCTTACTTGCATTGCTATATCCCTCTCTTCCTTTCAGTTTTCATTTCTCCCCACTCCCAAAGTGATGATAGCTTATACCACAGTATTTATTTTGCTTGGCAGCTATACCTGCATCCCTTGCCCTGCATTCTTGGGACAGGGAACTATCCTGCCTTCTCCGGGACAGGGAACATCACTGAGCACAGCCCCTACAGCAAGTTCTTTGTGTTCAGAGTTAAATCTCTAATTTGTACAAAGGACATTTTCCAAGAGAAACTGCTCAGGGAGGATAATCCCAAGGCAAAGTGGCCCCTATGGATTCTATGGCAACTGCTGCCTCCTAACAGCTGCTTAGGTGGATTTGGCACAGGTCTGTCTCTCACACTTAACCTTCTCCCTAAGTGAAGAAGAGGGCAACAGAGTCGAGTTCAAAGACTCTGGATCCAACCCCCTTGTTCTGGCAGCATCTGCTGGGGGCCCTTGGCCAGGTCCCTGCATTTCACTTCCCTGCACAGGACAAGTAAATATTCACATGGCTCGCAAGGTGCAACGTAATGCTTAAAATGCAAGCCCTGAGAGATTCTTGTATAATTACAAATCACTATTTTGTGCTAGAGATGGAAATGGTTTCAGCATTTGAAGAGCAACTCACTATAAATGTTTCTCTGAAAGAGGACAAAATTTGACAAATATTTGTCTTGATGTTGATTCTCCACAATACAATAACAGGACAATAACCAATCAGCACGGTATTACAACAGATACTGTACATGCAGAAATATCTACCCCAAAGAGCTTAAAGTCCAAACACAGGCAGTGACTGAGAAAACAAAACAAAATAATCCTTCTCCTTTCATTTTACAGATTGGGTATAGAAGCTCTGAGATGTTAAGCAATTCACAAAGCTCACCATAAAAATTGCTTTTCCTGCTACAGAGGAGTCTGATATCTCAAAATCCTTCCGATGCTGCAGCAAAGTGAAACCAAGATACTTTGAAAGGGGAAAGGGACATCAGTGCTACCCCTGCCCAGAACAGCTAAGACCTCCCTTGTTCAGGTGCTACCTCCAAAACAGGTTCAAATCTTTGGTCATAACCAAACAGAAGAGAATTTCACCTGCGACCTTCTCAGCAAATGCCCAACCACAGGATTTTTGAGTATAAGGCATGTGTAAGAGCACGCACACGCTCATTCAAACCAGAAACGGCGTTCTTGCTGTGATCAGTACAGCATTATTCCTGTTTCAACACATCCACCCTTCTTGCGGAAAGAACAATTTGGCAGTTTTCCAACTCTCTGTTCCAGTAACCTACCAAAGGTAAGGTAGACAGCCTACCGCAGAGCTGGAATCTCAGCCTGGATCTTCTAAACCCAGTACGATGCTTTAAAAATAGACCATCCTTCCTCTTTCTTTTCCTTTTTAAGTCCCGCTTTACATACAATTTGAAAGCACTTGAAAGCATTTGAAAAGATGGGTTACCTGGACACCACTTCCTTTCCTCTACTGCTTTTTGAACATCCATAAAGTATAACCGCAGCTTTGCAAAGCCACGTATTTAAATATGTATCCTGGAAGATGATAATCAGATGATGTTCTCAAAGAGTACCTTATCAAAAGGAACAAAACGATTCTAAGCAATAGTTTTAAACAAAACAAAGCCAACAACAGAGAACATAAAACCAAATTTAAAAAAAAAAATCAATGAATCTTAATTAGTAAGAGCTAATTCTTCAGACAGAAACACCTGAACGACCTTTAAAACATTCTCGTGACTAGTAGCTTTTCCACATGTGCCTCTTCAGTCAAAGTATTATAAGCAATTGCTGTTCAACTGCTACTTTTTGTAACTAGTTATGGATTAGCTGAGCCAGGTATATTGGAAAAACTGGAAAATAAAAATTAATATTTTGCTCTGAGCGTGAGTCAGGAATGGCGCACGACAGTTACGAGACCTGTCTAGTGGCTCAATACCTTCAGATCTGTAATGTTTATATATAGCATACTGCAGAAGAAAAAGGAAATCTGAAATTCACATCTCAGACAAAAATTGTTTAGGAAAGCAAAGGTTTTCCAATCAGATCTCAGTAGCGCCACAGAAGCAATGCATATAAGTCTCACAGACTTAAAGCGCCCTGGATCCTTCATCTGGTTTGTATATCAGCAGCTGTGATGACTGACAAGCCAGACCAGGTGATTTTCAAGAGATGTTCAGATAAAATGCATAAAAATGCTTCAGGAAATGTTTATTTGCCATAGAAATCACCTTGCACTAGTGCTGCCTTCAGTGCAGTTGGACAGGTCGGTGATGCAGGGCTGTAACCAGCAGACCGTCCTGGGGAATGACCCATGGCATCTCAGCACCCTTTATCCCCCCAACAGAAGAGACTTACCAGTAAGTGACACAGCACATGAATTACAAGATAAAAGCAGAGCAGCAATTTATGCAAATCTGAAAATACATATTTTCTTAAACAGGATGATCAAGACTAGCCTGCATCTAATTGCCTGAACTAAGAATGAGCCTCTCAGCCTGGGGGTCAGCTCTGCCCCAAGGGAAACATCCCGAGGATGATATTCACCAATTCTTCCCATTTTCCCTTGTTGGCAAACGCTTAATGGGAAAAAAAAAAATAAAAATCACTTCCACTTCAATAAATTTCCATTTATATGATATATCCGTGTTACAGCCTGCCATCAGTGGTTCAGCATAAATTAGTTTATGATTAAGAGCCACCTTAAGAATTAATTCACAGAAAAACCTGAATTAGCTCCCATTACCGGCATGGTTAAGCCTCCGAGAGCAGGACAAAAGTCTGTGACAAGCTGACACAGCGGCAGTAGGACACGTGAAGATGCACCTGACGACACAGGGAGCCCCTTGCTTGTCCCCAAGGCTGCTGGGGGAGAACAGCGTCCCCGGCGGGCAGCGGCTGTGGGCCAGGGCAGCAGGGTGGCGGAGAGGGCACAGACTTGAGCAAGCAACAACTTTGCTCAAGACCACTTTTGGCTGCCATGTTATTTATCTGGCATTTGCCATAGCTGGAATACAAAGGCCTAATTTAACTTCTCCCCACCCTGTTCTTAAAAGGTAAAGACGTTTTATAACAGAAAAATTGTAAAATCCAACTAAAAAAAAGGTGGAGAGGGGATGGAGTGTGTGCGTGCAAAGTGATAAAAGCAGTTGCCAAATCTTCCTCTGCACTTCACTATTAGTAGAAACAGGAATGGGGATGTGGTACAGAACTGTACTAGCTCCTTCTCCTTGTTTCCAGCTGCTTTAAAAACTTGACTTTTTGGGCCGTATTGACTTCAGCTAACAAAATTGAGCAACTTTTAATTAAAAAACAGTTTTGTCTTTCCACCTAAGTTAAAAACCAAGATGATATCTGATTCTTTGATTATTCTATTCAACTACTTGTCTCCTTTCCAGGGAACAGGCACTGTAGCCTCCTCTGACTGTGGTGCTGTTGAGGCCCTAAACTCAGGTCTCTATCACAGCATAGACACATTTTGCCCCCACGTAAATCGTTCACCATTAGCTCTGCAATAGTTTCCCATTGGTTTTGATGAATACCAGTGTGAAGTGCAACTATTTAAATAATGAGCAGAGGAGAGCAGAGGTTTTCTACGTAATTATTTGGTGTAAAAATGGTTTAAAAGGCAAACACATCATGTATGTATTCGTTTTTAAAAATCTCCCCCAAAACAGACTTTGTAAGAAAGATCTTTCAGACACCACCTTTTTCTAGGCGATGACTATATATATGGTCATTTGTATTATAATTTCTAAGATTGAAAAAAAAGAATGCAAAGACTATTTCAATCTTTGAGGAGCAATTACTCAAGCCCTTTGAAAAACAACTTGGGAAATGCTCAAAATTATAATGAGTAGAAATAGCCTAAGCTCCAAGAAGTTTATCTTTGTCTCATCCACACGTTCCCTCTCATGTTTAGATCCCTAGAAAGGCAGACATACAAAATGGATTGCCAAGGTTTCCGCAGAGCCCACAGTTCAATTCATCTCTCTCCAGCAGACATCTCACGCCAGTGGTGTTTTGTTACCGATCCTTGGGAAATTGTAGCAGTTATTGCAGAGTGTTATTAACTTGGACACTGCTGGAAGCCTGGACATTCACAATACCCTTACATCTCCATGGTCGCACGGGAGAGCTGTGCTCTGAAAAAAATAAAGGATGCTTGCAAGAGTATTACTTTCTATGACTGAATAAACTATAATAAAACTACAACAGCAAGTCTGTTTCATAAATGAAAGTCTGTAAGCCCCAAGCTTACACAACGTTAGATGTGTGCTACACCGTGTGCCTTGTTTAGTGATAACAAGTATGACTCTATATCAGTTTTTTCTGCTTTATTGGGAGTCTCGTAGTTCTTATGTCCTTCCTTTGAAAGTCACAGGAGTACATCATAGTGCAAGCTTTGATTTTTAGAGAATGAAGTTTATAAGGCTGCAATCCAAAGACTGCACCCTGAAAAACTGTGGGGCAAAATATATCTAATCCCTCGCTTTGGTTTTCAAAGCCCCATTGTTAAAATTTGGTCCTATTTAAAGTTAAAAGTATTCTCTACATGCAGGAAAATGCAACCTGAAGCCACAGGAGTTCTGCTTCTATTGCTTTCACATAGAGCTTTCTGTATCACCTTTGCAGGCCAAAGTTGGCACTTGAAGCAGTCTATTACACCTACCCACCAACAGAGATTTTGATTAACCCTCTGGAAGTACACGCTGTCTCCATTAACATTAAGGACTTGTCTTTTCAGTCTTGCCATTTAGGCGCAAGCACAGTTCTCTGCCAGTTACCCAGCTATGCTCGCCTTGTTCCGTGTTTTGCCCTAACGCTGCCACAGCACCATTTGCTGCTCCCAAGCTGCACAGATGTTTCACATCTTCAGACTAAAATGCTTTGGTCATAGTGGCTTTTGGCCCAGAAGGACACAATTATCCACACCAGCAGCTCCCAAACTGTGGTTTGTAAAGCCACGGTGATAGCTCCTTAGCACCAGGCTGCTTTAAAGTTTAAACTGTAAACTTGAGAGAAAATGAGGATTAAGGTAGTTGCCTGCAGTCCAAAATGTTTGGGAATAAAAGAGCTTAAAAAATGAGCTCAAAAAATGAGCTCATCATTCTTTTACATCAGTCTCTCCACCCCTCTGCTTGACCACCACAGCTGCAAAGTGACGTTACGCTCCACTACAATCCCTTCATTTTCCCAAGTGATGGGATACCACTGACCCGTAAAACACCATGAACAGAGCACCTAGATACCCAAAATTGACAGCAGCAGCCATGGCACAAACAGCTACCAATTGGTCCTGTCCCCAGCGCAGAGCTGTGCCAGACACTCTGGTATCATGCTGGGAACGCGTCCAGGGCAAGCTGGGTAAAGTCACCCAACACCCTCACCTCTTCGTTTAGTTAGATGTCTTTGTTCAGGCTGCTGGAAACATTATGCCTCAGCTACATGGCTAAAAATAAACTTTTTCATCATCAAGTCCTAGTTCACACTGGAGAAAAACCACTCCAGAAAAGCCAATACAGTCTCTGTGCTACCTTCCTGCCAGCCCTTCGCTGCTGGTATCACCAACTCTTGTCAGTGACCAGGTGCAACTCCACTTGACCACCATCCTTCCCACAGGCAGCCCACTGCCCATGCTTGCCTATAAAGTTTGGAACTAAAGCTGTTTGACCCGTTGTTCCCAGTGTTTGCAGTTTTCATATCCCTCCTGCTCTTTCTTGGCCTCAAAAAGTAATCTGCCTTTAGCAGACAGATGTTTAGTGAGAAGTTTAAGGTTCTCAGTAGACAGCCAGCAGGCTCACTCTATGGTCAGGGTTGTGCAACAATTTATATTTTCACTTAACTTTCCAAAAGAAGTCTTTATTCTTTAAGCAGAACAATTTTTTTTGGCAAGCTTGAATGAAAAGCTTCCTTCCAACAGGGCTAGGAGAACCACAAAACAAAAAGTCAGCTTACTTTTCCCACATGTGTTATTAGCAGCTCTCTCACTGAAATAGTTTGGTGAACTTGGTCTTGGTCCAACGCTCTGATTTCTTGAGTGTTGTGGCATTTCAGTGAACTCTGACTTTGGGAGAATAATGCTGTCTTGCTTGAAATTGCACCCTGTGGACGCAAGACCATCTTCTGCTAATCTTTTGTTGAGTTTGGTAAGGTTGCAGCAAGACCAGGCCACCGGAAACACAGTCCAGCGAGTCCATCCTCTTTAGAGTAGAAAGGGAAGGAAGGATAAATTTGCAAAACCACTCTCTCATTCGTTACTTTGGAACAAGCAATACATAAGCCAAAACCTTCTTTTCACCTTTTGCCTTGAAAGAACTTGCAGTTAAGAAAGCATTTCTCCCTGATGGATCTCAAAGCTTAGAAAGGACATTTCGGTGGTATCTAGCCTGGTTATATCTCAAATACGAAAAGAGCTGCTTTGTTTTCTCTTTCAGGAATCGCAAGACTGACATTTAAAAGAAGCCGCAGTGCACAATTAGCCAAGCACTCAGCTATCAGGATATGCCAAAACTGAGGCTTTGCACTTGACCTCCACTCCACATTCCTCACCTCTGGGAACCGGCATTACGATGCTATTTACATAATCACAGTATTTCCCCCAATACAACTGTATGCTTTTCCCCATGCGCCATCAAGTTGTGTCTATATTAGATAGGGAAGTAAAAGTCATGTCAAGGACATCCCTAGATTCACGAATAATAGAGGGAGAGGGAAAAAAAAAAATCTGAATTTTGAAGGGTGGAGAGGATTAATTCTCACCATCTCATTTTTCTTTAAAAAAAACCCCACAGCGAAAGCAAACAAAACAAGTAAACCCTTAAATTATAGCCAGTAATTGGAAGAAAAACACTTATTTATCTAACTTTTGGTGGCACTGAAAATTGAGTCAAAATTATTTAGTGGATATTTTGTATCTGTCTCAAGGACTATTACAAAAATAATGCATATGCAGGTTGCTCTCCACCTGCACAAAATATTACTAAAATGTAATCTGACAAGCAGATTTTTCCTAGTGCTACTAGCTTACCGTTAAAAAAAAAAATAAAAATCTCAGTTTTCAGTGAGTCCATAAGCAGGGACCAGGGTGGGAATAACAAGCAGGGATGGGGAGGCATTTCAGTGGTGTTGCTGCTTAGTCTCAAACCCCAGTGTCAAGTGGCAAAGGCAGCACAGTTGAAACTGAGGAAGAAAGGGGTAAGCACACACACAGAGAAGCAGAAGGGAGGGGAAAAGCAGCCTAATCAAAACTAACAGCAGGATTTCTGCTCACACTTCAAACTGAGAGCAGATAAAGCCCCTCATTTTTGGTTCTTAAAAGCAAACCCCTGGAGTCCATGTGGAGAAGTGCTCCGCAAAGAGCTAGCAACCCTTTGAATTCAGTCATTTGCAGAAGAACTACTCTCCTTCCACCTCCCTGAACATTTTTCCGCATTCTCAGTCATTTATTCATTAGTATTACTATCACACACTTACTGACCTTTTCCTTCATGCGACAAACCCAAGCATTCACTTTTGGAGCCTAAAAGTTCATTACCCGTACTCATTTTAGACCACTTCCCATCTTCTCTCTCCTCTCCATTTCAAGCTGCCTGTTGCTTGAACCACATCTCTAGAGAAGTCTAGGTATTCAGCACCTTTTCTTCTTTTTGTTAAAAAGCATGCATGCCTCCTGGCTTCATGTTGTTCATTCTAGTCTGATGAAACCACCCCCCCCACAGACCCCGCAAACTTTTTCCCTGAGGCACATTTTACTAATTTAGGGTCAGCATCACAGAAGCCATTTGGGAACCCAGATAATATGGACAGGCATCCAGTGAGACTTAGAGGAACTTAGAGGTTGTCCAAAAGCTCTGGACAACCCCTTGAAAGTCAGCAGAAAACTTGAACTTGACTTGTTCGAGCACTCTGGTGCATTGCACGTATCTTTTGGTACCCAAGTATCACCAGGGCCAGACTCACAGCGACCAACATCATACAGGAAAGAGTAATAGGGGTGTAAAACCTCAGAGCATGCCCAGCGCTAAGTCAAGATTCCCAAAACTTGCAGCAGAGTATTGCACTACTGCAGAAAGACACAACCAGAAGAGAAAAGGTACAAGCCAGATTTTCAAAAGCTTGCTGGCATACTTCGACATGGACAGGCTCTGTGCAAGCAACTTCTGCCAATGTAGCTAGCCTTTGCCAATTGCAATCTTAAGCATCTCAAAAAGAAGTAGCAGCATCCTTGTCAGAAAAGTTCCCAAATATCTCAAGTAGGACTACGAAGACATGCCCTGTAACTCCACTCAATTCCAACCCAGCATTAAAACTTCAGCCTCTAAGTGCTAAAAAACTCTCAGGGCTTTAGCCAGAACATATCCATCATACAGGAGGGAGGAAATCTCACCAAACTTCAATATGCTGCTGAAATTTGAAAAAGAAAGCAGCAAGAGTGTTTTCTGCAAGATGTATTACTTTCTGCTGGTATTTTTGCAGAAGATAGGATTAGTTTCATGCTGTCTTGCAGCATGATCAAGGGCAATGCAAGGAAAATAATTAAGTGAATTCTATTGCTAGCTGTCACAAGTGATAAATACAATGCATAATTAAACAAGCGGCATCTAGACTGCCTGGAGGAAACAACTATTTAGTGCTTTCATTAGGATAGACTAATTTCTCTGCCATTTTTTCATTACATTCTCACGTTTCACAAATCCACCGAAAATCAACAGCTTTATATTAGCTCTTGTGGCTGCAGCTGCCCAGGAACAGCCCACTGGAAAGAGACCCAACGTGCATCGCCAGACAAGCGCCCACCTTGTGAGTACAGAAGGATCTGCATCTCCAGAAGAACACAGGTGAAAACCTGGACCAGGTTCTCCAGGCCCAGCAGCTCGAAGACCTCCCGCAGCGGGTAGTCAGAGAGTGGCAGCTCGTTGGGCCCAGGTCTCTGGCAAATGATGGGCTCGTAAACCCCATAAAACTTCAGCGACCTCCCCGGGGGTGGCAGGGGCACCTCATAGAGGATGTTGTGGATGTAGCTCTCCAGGGGCAGAGGTGGTGGCTGCTGGGAGGTCACCGCCTTATAGAGCTGGATCAGGAACTTCTTACAGGCTTGCATGAAGGGCAGAGGGGTGATGAGGCATATGCATTTAGAGACGTACAGCGTGTCTCTGCTGATGTCGTAGGAGTTGTATCGCTGGAGCTTGGCGAGGGAAGTGGCATCACCCTCATCGATGCTGCTGGCCAGGGAGTCCATGCTGCACGAGGAGGAGGCGCAGACGCTGCTGTATTGCTCTGCGTTGTGCATCTGGTAGAGTGTTTGCATGGCTGTGCAGATCTGCTTGCTCGTGACCTCCTCGTAGAACGTGAGCACAAACCCATACGTACGAGAGCCATCTTCTCTGGTGATGATGAACGAATGGAGCTGTGGATCCCTGTTATCTGCCTGCGTCCTGAAAGACAGCCCTTTGGGCATACACAGCTAAGAAAAAAGAAAAGAAATAGATGTAGTTATCTAAGCTACAATTTTATTTTGTTACTTTTGCTTTACAGGCACATTCTTTTTTTCTACTGCATCACAAAAAGCCATTAATCATTAAACATAATCCCCCTGAAAAGCAGCCCAAGAACAAACAGCCTAAAACTGCTGCTACTTAAAAGAAGAGATAGGCCTGACTGAAGAAAGGAAAACACCCTCCAAAATCACCCATCTCTTAAGTCATTATGACTTTTTTCATTACTTTGTAAAATTATTTTCACTACCGAATAGCCTTTGTGTCATTTACTTAAGCATCAAATAAAGACATCCAGTTTTGTTCTCATTCCCATCTATTGTTCCCACAGTACTCTAAAATCAGAGCGCCAAGGGAGCATCTTATACCACTGAATTAAAATTAGAGACTTATTCAAATTCTTTGATCTTCCCTAATTTTCTTAAAAGAAAGCAAAACAATTGACTGACAGCTATTACATTTACTTTCTTCCTTAAATGCTACCAAATAGCTTACGTTGGAAGAAGGGGGTGGGGGGGGAACACCCAAAACCTATGAAAGCCTCGTTTTTGATTTACCACTCAGCAAAATCTTTTGCAGTGATTCTGCTACACTGGGTGTTTCTCTGAAACATAGCCCTAGTGATAACTTGAAGCATTTTTCCAGGCATTCCTCAGCAATTCTATCAGCCATCTAATACAAAATAACAAACATCCAGCAAAACTTGTTTGAATGTGCGTCAGCGTGAAACTCCTTATGTTCTAGCTAAATCAGTATGTTTAGAAATGAAGAACTAAAGCTTCCTTTGTACCTTCCATCTGAAGAAATAAAAGGAAAGAAAAGAGGGAGACCCTTCAAAGTGCTCCTCCTGTTGCAAAAGGCAACACTAGAAGCCAACTTTCCCAAGGGATGTGAACCTACACACGACTGAGTGCATCCCCTAATGCCTCACCTTGACCAGGAGTAAATTCTTCTGATGGTGGAAGAGGTCAAGAGAAATTATGACATATTTTCAGGCACCTCCTATCCTGAACTTCACCAGTGCACCCTGCAGAGACCATTCGACAGCCTGATAAAGCTGCTACCAGCCCAACTGGGATTTAGGCGAGTGGTCCAGACTCACTTCACAACATGCTAGCAAGCCCCTAAGTTATCTAGGACAGCTCTTACGTATTCCTCTAAAAGGTAATGTATAGGGAAATAAGTAGCCTGGAGTTGGCAGAAGAATTTAATTCAATTGATGGGCTTTGCTGACATAAACCATGAAATTGCAGTTTGAATCACTTTTGAACAGCAGCCTCATTTTCATCCAAAAGGTTTATAGTTTTTATTGAGGCATTAACAGCAGTGCCATGGTTAAGTCTTCTCTGATAAAGAAGTAGTAAAAAAAATCCTTGCTTCACACTTTATTTAAATTTATTCTGCACAATAAATATCTCTTAACCTCATTTTTTGGCAGGCTTGCTTAATAAAAACATATTTCTAGAATGTGGGCATCCAAGGGCGGCTATAGCCTTATCAAATCTGATCAGGCTGAAATCATAGGTTTTAATCTCAACACTGTCAAAGATTATATTTTCTTCACTTTACAAAAAAATACCTGGATAAGCAAATTATACATACTGGTACAATCAAGAACAGATAAGCATCAAGGAAATTCAGACAAGCTAAGACAGTTTCAGAAGGCTGTATTAAATAAATTTCCTCCAAGACTTAATTATTATTCCCTCGTCCTTTATATACTGAGTATACACACACAAAGGGACACCCATCTATTAAGCTTCAGCCACAGCCTGGCATATGCAGGATATCGACATTTTAAGACCTCGGCTGCAAACCCTGGCACAGAGACTGACGCTGTCGTTAGACCTACTTGAAGACACAGGAAAAGGCAGAGAAAGAAAGATGATGGGAAAGCACGGAGGCAAGGAGGAACAACCAAGAGTCACTTAAGAAGCTAAGATCAAAAGGAAGGGCCTGTGCTCATTTTCCAGCAATACAGAAAGCTTCAAATTTGCAGTTAATGCATAAAAACTTTCATCTTAGTGCCTTGGACGTCAATCACTTCCCATCTCGTCTGTGTTTGTCGCATGCGCCACAGGAGAGTGTTGGGGAAGAGAAGCTTGGGATGTGCTGGGGGTGTGTGTGAAAGCTTTGCCTGCTGGTGAAGCTGGCTGACTAATGGTGAGAAGGCAGGCAGTCACCTTTTCTGCGTTTATACACAGATGCAATAAACTATCCAAGATTACTGATCAAAGGACAGGATTTTGGTTTTCAGAGCACTTTACTATTTATATTTAAACATATCTATCAGCAGAAAAATGTGGAATTAAATCATACTTTCAATAAGGCTTATAATCAACATGATTTGTAAAAACAAAAGGAAGCTGCACAAAGACGGATAAAAAGATATCAACGAATCCATACCACATCTCTAGAAGTGGTGAGGGGGAGATACCCTTTTCCTAAACACAGAGGCAGGACACACACACACACAGTGTAATCCCTCCCTCCTTCCAGCCATCATCAGCTGCAGATATTTCCGAATCAAAGGTCCCCTCTGGACCACTGCCCACCAGCACCGGTTCGCCTCTTCTCCATTAGATCCTCTATTCCACTTTTTAAGCTCCTGTATATTTTTCATGTTCACAACATGCTGCAGTGGCAAGCTCCACATTCAAATTGTGCCGTGGGTGAGGGGGTGGACAGAAAGATGCTTTTGTTTGTATTAAAGCCTGCTTCTTCGAATTACACTGGGGAACCTTTAATTCTTTTATTTCAGTACATGACACATTAAATGGATGATGCTTCCTTGGACTTCAGAAATACAGGCAAAGATTTATATACCTTGCTGCACCTGAGGACTAAAATAGGAGGTTTATTTCATAAAAATTTCACTTGCCTCTCTACTCAGAACTTCAGTTTGGTACACCACCTTACTTGCGGAACGGCCACAGAAGACATTATGTGACATTAGGCAGGGATAATCACAAAAAGCAGTGGGGGGAAAAGAAATACTTCCCTATTAAAGAGAACTCTATATACTTTGAAAGGGAGAGAAAACATGATTTGTAGGCAGAGTGATTTCTTGGGACTTCAGGGGGTTATTTTTAAAGTGACAGGATGGTTTCAGAAGGCAATTGAAATTCCTTAGGCATCCAGCAAAGCCAGAGTTCTCACAAGTTAACCTTCAAGGATTTATGCATTTTCTTCTCTGAGGAAAATTGCTTCTGGAAGCTCACATAAAGCAAACACATAGGCAGAACTAATACAGCAAGGCAAGATCAGAAAGGCCAATAATTGCCTCAAGGGATTCTGTGGAGGTGGTTATTACTTTAAATGATGTTTCAGTTCAAAACAATAAAGAAGTTCTCCAAAAGATGATTTAAAAGACCATTAAATACTGCTGCTGTTAGTAAATGCTTTTTTTTTTTTTCTCCAAGACACATGGCAAGTGAAAGATGTGTTCTTCAGCTATTTGATTTCAGCTGGATGCAGCTCAGTTCAATTATTTTATTTCAATAGGTCTCTTGCTGGTTTTGGTATTCCATTTTTGTCTGATAATATGATCACTCTTCATGAATACTAGATATTTTCAACTGTAACGTGAGAGACAGTTGCAGCGATTCCAGCTATTACGTCTTGCTGCCATATTCCTGCTGCACATCCTCTATCACTTCTCCTCTGAACACCCCCAGTTCAAAGGCAGAACTAAAATGCTTCAGTAGCCTTGGTAGTTGAGTTATTACCATCTTAACTGTGCTGATGAAGCGTCGTTCTGAGTCCTTCATGCCTTCTGTATATGCAAAGTGATGTGGAGACCTGCCCAAATACTGCACCATCTCCATCAATGCACATTTGGAGGCAGAGGACACAAATCCCGAGCTGCCAGTGGGCAAAGTGACTGATATTGGTAGTAGGCTCATCTCTGCCTTTCTATGGATGTGCAGTGCCAGAGTATCAGCTCTCAGCATCACTGCTACTTCCAGCTCCTGCGTTTTCATGTTAAATATTTGGCACAATGCTAAAAAATAAAATTGAGATGAACTTTGAAGATTTCTACACCTCCATGATTGCAGAGAAGTTTCAAATGTGAACTAAACGTAATTTAGACTGCATTTACAAAAGCCATCTTACTGTGGTTTTTACATGTTCCCTGTTTCTCCATCAGAGTGAGGGCCAGGAGATTCTCTTGACTCCATACCCACACCATACACTGAGGTTAGTTCTGGTTTGAAGTAGCTAGTGTGTAGTCCTACCCTCCTCAAATGTGAAACGCATCTAAACTAGACTGGGGGGAAGGGGTTCCCTAATTTTCCAATTTTGAGTTAGACCCAATACACAGTTTTCAAAACAGCTGGAATCGGTCGTATTGCTTTAATGTTACAACAACTGTTTACTTTTAAGTTAGAAAACAAATAGCATTTTCTGTACTGGAAAGCTCAAATACCAGTAATCTGTTGTCTTTGTCAGGACATGTTCTTAACAAGTGCTTTGGTGATATTGGAAACATCCTTTGAATATCAACTTTTTGGGAAAATTTCCAGTGGATCATCGGTCTTTTAGTTGGCACTGCCACCAACTGTTTTCTCCTCCCTCCCCTGTTCATGGGATTTAGCCACACAGACAAACTCACACCAACTTTAGCTGAGAGGAAGGAGATGTACAGAAGAGGCATTGGTGCAGAGGTGCCATTAAAAGCGACCACCCAACAAAAGCCGTGGTTTAGGTAAGTTCCAGCTTCTCCGTAAAGACTCCTCTCTCCCTTGCTATATGCAGGATCAAGGGGTTTTGTACGCAAAAAATTTCACACGGATATTAGTATCTTAAAAATTCCTCCGTTTGCCTCCTTCCCACCTGCGGATATGTACGCTGGGTGACTGCACCTTTCCTCAGCCAGTCCCTGAGATGGTGGTTAGACTTGTTTCATCACGCAGTAGACATAACTAGAACTAACAAGGCAAATGCAGCATTTTACTTTTGTTGTGCTTGAAAGTAGTCTGTATTTTCACAATACCTCTTCGTCTACAGCTTTTCAACCAGCATGCCTACTGGCTGCACTTAGTCCCAGCAGAAGCACCTTGGTCATCACATCACATCCCAAGGGCTGATTGTAAACTACCCAGGAACCACTTGAGAGTTGAAGTTGTCAGAAAACAGCTTGAGAAGAGAGTTTCTCTACCTACCATGTTGACAGCATCCTGGTCGAAGGGGTTCCACTCAATGTTCTGAGGATAATGGGCCAAAACTTTGGACTTGAAGGTTCTTCTTAAGGGACTCTGGTCGAAATTCTCTCCTGCAACAAATGAAGGAATAATGACTTGTCACAGCAGTGAGGCTTCAGAGAGAGCTGACCTGGGCAGCTTACTTTCACTCTGGGTTTTTTTGGGGTTTTTTTGTGAAATCTGAAGGTCATTTTCACTCCTAACAGATGTATTACTTTTAAGAGACACAGAAAAGACACACATTCAGTCTGATCTTGCCCTCCTTCCCACAAAATCTTACTACCATTGCAACACAGCTTCCAGCTCAGTATTTACTGCATAGAAATGTATCATTAAGAGAAAAGTTACTGCTGGAGTTTCATGGATAAAGGCCCTGCAATCAGCTGAATTCTCCACCTTCCCCTATAGCTTGAATATCTAGAGATGGCTTTACTTAGATGCTGAAAGAGCACCTTCCCTCAAGTTTTTTAGAAACTGTCTTACTGTCAATAAAAAGTATAAGCACCTCTCAGCTATTATAACGTATTCAAGGATTCATTATAGATCTTTTCTGTATCACAAGTCCTGTATGAAGATTAAACATGCTTTTTTTCTACATCAAATTTCAAGTACAGACAAAGAATCCAGCAAGTGCAAAGAGGAAGATTGAAATTAGATTTCAAGCAGAAATGCATCCAGTTATCAGCATACAAATAGCGTATTTCACAGTAATATTGCTAATGGAGTTTCCATCGTTGGACAGTCTACAGTATGCAACACAGTAATCAAAATAAGAAGTTCTTAAAAACTGTTCATTATACTACCATCTACTACACTTTTCTCATGTATCAGGTTACTAATTTCAGGCTTCTTGCTTTAAAAACTACAGGTGGGTCTTTCCTGTTCAGTTCCTTTCTCACCTGAGAGGACAGAGTGGGATGAAAACCTTAAGTTTACGAGGTTAGATGTTTTCACCAAACCTTACTTTGCACTGAAAGGCGCCTTTTGGGACTTCTTAGCGTTACCTAGATGCTTTTAAAAATATGTTACTGAAATAGAATTGGATTTCTTTTCATTAAAAAAAAAAAATTTGTCTTTATACTTAAAGACAGAACCAATATTTCATTAATGTTTTTAATGAGAGGTTATTTTGGATTAAATAATATTCAATCGCTTGGCAAGCTCTAAAGGCAATCCACTGTTCCTGCAGAAAAGTTGAACTACAAGTCACTAACCTCCCTAACCCCTCTCTGAAGGCAACATGGACTGCAGGAGTACAATTTGTGCTTGTTGGGTTACATATGACAATTCCACCTTCGCGCAGCTAGCAGCCTCCCAGCGATGTTGCAAAATTCACAGTTCAGCAGTTACCCGAAGGTTTCTGAGGCCACGGCCATTTGGCACGTGCCCTTTGCTCCTTGCGAAGCACAGCCTGCGCAATCATTTGGCTCAGAGTGAATTAATCCAAGGAAATTTCTGTACAAGTTGATACTTGAAGGCAGCACTTCTGCCTTTGCCTGGCAGGCCTTAGGGTCTGCAGATAATTGAGGGGAACACAAGATAATGGAGAAAAACTCAGTTGCAATTCACAAGGTAAAAGTTTTCCAGGCAAACTTTTAGGAGGACTGGAAACCATTTGCTGTATGAAACCCTTAATACATCTTTAACGTAGAGGGCAGAACCTGCACTGTTTCTCAGGGGCTGCAGTGCCAGGGCCATCGCAGCGGTGCCTGCACAACAGAGGCAGGTGGAGGAAGAGGAGGCGAAGGTTGGGCATTTCTGACACCAACGCCAGCTGCCCGCTTGGTCAGGAAGGGGAAGTGGGGGCTTATGCCGGAGCTTCCCTCCACGAGGATGTGTGTAGGCAGGTGGAAATTCCTCGAGACACGCAAGTCAGCTGTGCTGGAACTGCACCTCGCCCCATTCTAAGAGCCGCTGCACTGAGTGAGCTGGGGAGCCAGGTGGAGGAGAGCTAACCAGCTCTTCCAATAGCACTTGCTTTCAAATGCATTCAGACAATGGGTTTAAAAATCTTTTCCTTCCCAAGAGATCTCTGAGATTTTTAAGGATATGGGTATTTTTATACAATGGCTCATTTTTAACACATTATTTAGACACATTGCAGCATTATATTTTCTGCTATTATGTCTGTCTCCTTGATTTTGGTGGATAACTGTGGGGGAGAAAAGTAAATAAGCTTCTACAAGGATATTTTGTACTTGAGAGGAGAAAAGGTCCAAAATGATGCAATGCTGCAGCCATATTTCCTGGGGCAGGAATAAATGCAAATGGTAAGATGTGAGGAGCTCTGGCAGGGGAATCCAGCCTGCTTCTGGAATTGCTCAAGGCAAACCAGAAATCCATCAAAAGTGTATGCATCATAGAAATAAAGAAAACTGAAGGTATCAGCTAAACTGGATCAAATTAAAAGACATGTTGGGATTTAGCTGATTAGCTCATCACATCTGCCAAGTTGGACCAGACTTGCCACTAGCTGCTATGGCAGCCCAGAGCACAAGGTCTATGAAGATCCTCTCCATGCTCGGTTACAAAGCTCAGACTGAAGTACACAAAACCAGAGACCATTACTCTATTGCAGAACATGACAGTAGCATAACCTCTTATCTTGGCCCAGGAGTTCTTTGAAGAGGCATTAGAGATAAAGATATAATGTCATTCACTGATTCCTGAAGTTTCACAAAATAAAAATCCCAACAAGAAAGCCAGTAAACATTCTCTCTCCAGGCATGCACTTAAACATACTTGGCAACATTTTAAATTCTTAGTATCAAATAGTAATTAATGTGCTTGCATAATCAAATAAATATGCATGAGGTTATTTCCTAATTAGATCTTCAATCTTCACACCTGACTTCATTTACCTTACAACTGTGAATTAGCAGAAAGGCAGATATTTGATGCTAAATTTGTTTGTTTGCTTCTACTAGAAGTTCGAAGAGCATCTGGATGACTTCATTAAGTTCTCCACCATTAACAGAAAGTCATCACTGGAGTCCAAACTTCTTTAAAGGTTTCCTTTTTCATGACCAAAAAATGTCACTGTAACCTGATTGATGCTAATTAATTTGTGTGGTTCAGAGGCACTCATCACCTGCGCAGCTCACCCACCGGTGGAGCCCTTCACAGGTTCTTTGGGGGTCACTTTTCCAATCTACATTGTACGGGTGTCTTAAAAACACCTTTTGCTTGAGAAATAGCCCGCAGTGATGACAGTCAACAACTAAATCGATTAATCATCTGGTATTAGCACAAAACTGTAAATGGGAGTCCAGCAGCAACGTACATTAATCATGTCATTTACTGTTTCTAACGTTTGTGCTCACTTATAGGCACCAAAGAAATTGGGGCAGGCTTTGCCCAGGCTCCCTGTGCACTGGGCGTGCTTGGGTGAGCCCTGCTTGCAGCGCACCTACGACATGTGGTGTCTCAGGGGACGCGGCTCTGTGCCCTTAGATTGAGTGGGAAAGCAAACCACCCGGCTTTCACCTAAATAACTTCCACGTGCATCCTGAAGCAGAGCATCACATACGTGGTAGCTTTACCTGTCTGTTTTGGTAGCACAGTGTAAGCTTGTGGTGGAGCAGAGAGGGCAGCTGCCGCATGGTGCCAGGCGGTGTCTTGCCTTTAACCTGTCCTCCGGCATTAGAGCGGCACTGGCAGACTCTGGAAGCACGTCAGACTACTCAGAGAGATTTGGGAAGCGATCCTGGAAGGCTTCTCCATGGGAAAATATCCTCCTCTCCTAGTTTGGTGGCTCGGATGCTAAGCAATGCCACCAGATAAAGCTGTACTTATTTCCAGGTTAGACCAAAAATTACATCACTGGGGATATAAGAGCGGGGAAGGCCCTGATTTTTTGCTGTTCTTGTTATTGAACATCCTTTGTCTCATTTTCCCTATAAACCGTTCCGCCACTCCCCCCTTGACGGGCAATACTCTGGCAGCATCTGGAACCAGTGGAGGAGAACAAGGCGTATTTGCAAATAAACCACTGTAATAATGAAAAATTGAGGGTTTCAATCAGCTTTTGGAAATGACCAATAATTTGTATGCTGCTGCAAATACTCGTGCACTCATTTAGGCGTCAGAGATGTCTAAGAAGTTTTGGTTATGAAGCACAAGTGTTGCTTTAAGAAATCCAGCTTTCCAAACCCAGCGTAACAATGTTCTAGTAGGCTGACAACATGGATTCATTTTATCCAAGAAAGTAAATGGCACAAATAACTTACCTTTGCAGAGTCTGTGCAGGGTTTGCATTTTACTACTACAGTAGTTTTAAAAAAATAGAAATTAAAGGTAAAACAGATACAGAGAAAATACAATTTTCTCAATCAGTGATCACGAGACAAAAGAGAAGAGCCAAGAAACCACACTGGAGTGAATCAATCAAAGGACACAACACCGCACCCTCCGTACAAAGCTGCCCCTGGGAAGCCAGGCAGGGTAATATTTTAGAGGGGATACATAATTTAGGACAGAAACAGTAAAAGGACGTGACAGAAAGCAGCCCGCATGTCAGGGTGAAATGTCATCGTTTGGCCAAACTAGCAGGAAACACCCTGACTCTCACCAAAATGAGATGAGAGACATGGACTGTGACAGCCATCCATCCACACTGACAAGCAGCTGGAAGAGAACCACAGGAAGCAAAACCTTCTTGGCAAACATGAGGGAAGGGATATGGACTGACGGGTACCTGATATTATCAACTCTCAGTGTTGGTAGTTCTGAACTGCTGAGTCACATGTGGCAAATAGGTTTTTTTGTTGTTGTTGTTTGTTTTTTTTTTTTTTTTTTTTTTTTTTTTAGCTGTTATTCCAGGCAAACAGTGAATTTTCATTAAATCTACTATGTGCTTTTAAGTGTTTGCTTGCTAACTTCCCAAACAGGATTAGCAAGGCACATTAAAAATGAAGCAAGTATCAAATGCAAATTGAATCCATATTCTAAAATATTAATGGCCAGATAACAGTACTATGAACACAGACAGAAACACCATATTTGATGCATGGTAGCCATCCATGCAAACAGCACATTTCATAGGGTAAGCTGCCTCTCAGAGGTAAATTAAAAATTTTGTTTTGAACAGACTCCTTTTTCTTTCAGGATATTTAAAAAAAAATAATTCAAGTATTTTTCAAAATTGTGTAAAATGTGTCAGATTCAAGTTCCATTTCAATTGGATACTACATCCTACGTAATGGTACTTTTAAACAACTTGCACTTTCCCTTACAGGCACTCATTTTTAAAGGGATCTTTAGTTTCAGATTAAAAGCAAATGGTGAAGTGATGGGTGCTAGATCAAGAAAAACCATGCTAATTTCATTTCAAAATGAAAAGATTTCTCAAAATTAGAAAACAAGCATCTTCTGTGTTTTGGATGAACGACAAAATTACTAGGGAAATGCAGCTACAGTTGTGAGATTGTCAGTCACGATGGCTTTCATATGAGTGGTCATATTTAAAAATTTAGCGATCTTGAGGTTTAAGCAGATCTGTTTTAATTATCACAGCCACAGAGGCATACAAAAAAACGTACTAAATAGGCAGAGGTATCCTCCACCCACACCCTCTGGTCCAGGGAACACGAGCTATCTGTCACTCCTTCCATGCTCTGGAACGTAGACAGGAATGCTTGTGACCACAGAAATAAAAATATCTTTTATTCCTTTAGAGGAACATACCAGGAGCACGACTAGGCACAGTACTGCACCTCATGGTGACAACCTCTTTGATAGCTATTTCTAATTGAAAGCGTTCAGCACATCCAGCTATGTTCTTTCCCTGCAGACAGAACTTTGTTAAGCATTGGATAACTAGATGACCCTGCACAAGAAGGAAGTAATGCACACTGTGTGAGTGAGAAAACAACACGGGGACAGGAATAATAGTGCTTGGCTGGGGAGCAACTAAGCTGTTAATTGTCAGGTTCAGGAGACGGTTAGTTTAAATAGCACAGAAATTGTGCTCTGCTGCTTTTCTTCTGTGCCTCACCATGACACCAAAGCAGCAGTGGTAGGCTAGACAGCGTTCATGGAGATTAACTCAAAGGCATTATTTCTGACCACATATTCTCATAATCTTCCAGCAGAGGAGGGAAATTATACGAAAGGGAGGACTGGGACAAGGCAGACAAAACAGTTTTCATGACAAAATTTTAAAATCTGTGTTGTCTGTAAGATGGTGGTGGCTTTTCTAGGGGGCAGGAGGGGTGAGCAGGGTCTAACCTACCTCTTGCATGTCAACGTGTAAAAGAATTGACAGATCATATTTAAGCAGGAAGCCATAGTGGGTTGTGTACCCTATCAATACATCTACATGATTTGGCTTTTTTTTGGGGGGGGGGTGGGGGTGGTGGTCAGTGTGGACCTCACTAATATTGCTATTTAAATCTAGACTGCAAAATGTGCTTCCTTGAGGTGTCAGGAGCCTTTGGGTCTCTGTAGCAGAAACTGGTGGAGCTGGACCTTCCATTATCCTTTGTCCACAAATCTACATAACTAAGCCCAGTTGGATTTCTTGATAAGTATCCTCCAATATGGCCTCACGCAAGATATTGTTCAGTCTTTACCAAGCACACTAAGATCTAGCAATTTGTATATCCACCAATATACCTGACACCACTAGTGGCATTTCGTTGGAGAGGGGAAGCACATCTGCCAAGAGAGCTTCAAGAAAAAGACTAAAATTTATCAGATATTGATTTCCATGAGGTAAAAGAATGAAAAAGTCGAGGATTTTTGGTTTTGTTTTTAAACTCTGACCCTTAGTTTGATTCAAGGGGAGCTGGAAGACAGAAAATAAAGAGAGAGAGGGGGCCTGGTGATTGTTTTGTCCTTAACGCCTCTTTACCTGAGGTTTTGTCTGCAGTATCTGAGCTCTTGCCATGGAGATCTGCTTCTAACCATTTGTACAAGACTGCACAACATAACAAACAGAGATAAAAAAAAACCAAGTATGAACAAAATGAAAAGATATACAAATGTACTGGGGAAGGGGAAAATGTGAAGCAGACATTAAACACTCCCCGATGCAACCTCTCTTCCCCCCACTACTGCCAAAGGGTAAATCCATGTGATAAATAAAACCCTCCGCAACTGTATTACTATAAAGGTGTTGAACGCATTGACAGACATTGTAGAAATACTTGTCAAAATTAGTAACAAGATTAAATTCTCAGTGCTTCAAACAGCATGCTGCTGTACAGCTTCCCTATTATGAAAGACAGTTTTGGTCACATATTGAGCCTGTGAAACTCAGGGGGAAAACCCACCAGTTCCTTAACTGGTGTTGAACTAAACCCAAGAGGTTTTCTTTAGTATACGACTGTTAGCCATGTTGTTACACCTTCAATGCTGTACTGCATGCCATTTTCAGGACTTTCTAAAGTTACCCAATAGTTCTGTTCATTTGTCTCATAATAGGGTGGTTTTAGACAAAGATTCGAATAAACAAGCTACGTTTATAACTTGGATGAACAACTTTAATCTCTTCCAGTAACAGCTACCCCAATAGGCACTGGTAATAGAAGAGCTTCCTGCTGGCATGTCTAACTGAAGTTTCTTCCAACTGGTTTGCTCATCTGCTGCAGAAAAACAAAACTGTTTCCACAAACACCATGGCATTGCTTCAGCAAAAAAGTCCCATCTGTACGCTATGCAAAGGCATTACACAATCCTCCTCAAGTTAAATCTATTTTTATAAACCCAGAGTGTATATTAAAGCTGCAATATCATTGACGTCTCTGGTCATTCAGTTTCTAGGTGTAAATTCAGAGTATTTCCACCACAACCTCATACTTGAGCTGTTAATCCAGGCACCAGTTCAGAGGACCCAGATAATTCTGCCAAGGCTGTATTTTCTGGGAAGACAGCCCTCGGCAGAGGGCACAGGAGCTCTTTCAATAAAGATTTTTAGATTTGAATTTGTATTTTAGGATAATTTTCTCATTTCTTTAGGAGGCACCTGTAGATAACTCATATTCAAGTCTGCAGGACAATGTTTTTCCACTCCAGGCGTCTTAAGTTATTTCATTCTACTTTTGAGCTGTTTGAACTAAAAAGTTGCCTAAATAAAAGCAAACAAAACAAACAATTGCCTACGGATTTTCTGGGAACACATTGTCAGACCATTTAATATCTTAGTCCAGAAGACCACAACCTCTGCCACCCTCAGGACTCCAAACTCTCCCGGTTAACAGCAATGAGCCAAAGCTGGTGACTGCCCCATACCCACAGTGCCTTTACGAGCCTCTCCGCCAGGCTGCCTTCACAGCTCTCTCCAACAGTCCTTTACAACATTATCATTCAAAGAGAATTTGGCACCGAGCTTCCACGGACTTAGCCACCACCTCTGCAATAGGAAGAGTGAAAAGGAAAGACGTAACAGCTCGTGTAGGGCTGCATAGCTTGATAAGCCAGGACAGGTTCTGGTTTTGCTACCCATTTCAGTATTTTGGCCATTTATCATCGTCAATCATATGGCTAAACAGTCACAGAAGTTACGTAAACTCCTGCACGAGAAGTCAAATAGCAGAAGATCATTGACAACAGCAATATAAATACAGACCTACGAACACTGTTGCATAGCCTAATTCTTTATACAAACAAAATGTAATGGAGTAAGACTATTGCCACAAACTAACTACACTAAGAAAAGGCTTAGTATTTCAACAATCCTTTTAAAAAGGAAATTTGTTCACCTAAGAGTTATTGCACAAGTCTAAGTAAAGAGAAAAAGGCTAAAAACTAACTTGAGCAGTTTAGTTTGCCATCATCCCTTCCTTCTGACCTTGATTAAAATACTTACTCTCTGCCTACAGAGTAACGCTATACAGCACCAACACTGTCAGCTTCTTAAAATAGCCCCAGTCCCAGCTGCCAACGGACCACAGACATCCCACTACACTAGCAAACAAGTATGAATTACACCACCCCTTTTACATAAAATTGCATCATAATCTTGTCAAATCCAAAAAGTCATGGCTTAAATTATGTCAGTTTGGGTGATTTTTTTTGCAGTGGGGTGGGAGGAGTTTAATAAACAGGTACTGGAGGCACAGTGTTCCTACAGGATTACCTGGGGGTCTGTAACAGATTACAAGGAAACAGTGGAGCGGGTATAAAGCTGGACCTAGTTATAAATATAGGGAATCGTTTACACCTCAGGCCTTTACGTCCTCTAGAAATAAAGGTATGTGGGATTCACTCATTCTGTTCGTGCTGCCACGCTGCCTTTCCACGCCTGGGCTCCTGATCCACTGCTGGGCAGTATGCAGACAGCGTGCCCCAGAGATCCTTGGTCTATCCTGTTCATATAGAGCAAGTGGCATATTTTTTATTGCATTTTTATATTCAAATCTGCTGTTCATTTTGAATACTTGATATGGAATGAATGAGCATTTTTACTAATAGAGAAAACAATTCCAGCAATAACTAAAAGTTCATTTAAATGTAAGTTTCATACATCATTATTCTTAAATTGCCTGCTAACCTTTCGGTTAGTTACATAGCAAGTGAGTAATATATGTAACCATAAGAAACTGAAGGGTCTGAAATTTATGTCTCAGTTCCCAGAAGAAAATTAATGATGGCAGAGCAAAAAGTGTTTAAGCAAGAGCGAGGCACCAGCTCAGGTCCTTAAACACAGCAGGATGCCAAAGTCCATATGGAGAGGGGATCCCTGGCTTTGGAACAAGAGGCACCTGCCTGCAGGCTTGGGCTGAACCGCCAAGGAAGAAAAAGCATTTTTAGATGCCATCACATCCTCCGTGAAGTTTGGATGGCTTCCTGCTCAGTGCAACACCCGTTTCACATGTTCACCTCCCTCCGTGGACTGAACGCAGAATGAGGTATCCAGTTGCACCTTTTGCACAGGACTCCTTTCACGCTTGTGCTTTCTACTCATTGACAAGGGCAGGATCAAGTTTAAATGTACCCAATTTCTCTGTTAAAACATGACACCACATTCTCAGACTGGTTTTGGAAACACACAAACATAATTTTCAATTCAAATCAATCTTAAAGCAGGTTTTGTCCTCTACTCCCCTGGGACACAGGTAGCACAACGGTCTTGTCTTAGGATCTGCTTTATTACAGGTGGTATTTCTGGAGATGAGAAAAGGGGGAAAAAAAAAAGCCCACAAACAGCCAGAACTTGTCATCCTAAAAATCCCTGTACCATTACTGTTCAGGTTTGTGTGCAAGAATGCAGGAAAGAAAGGGGAATTTTTCAGTAAATTTTGCTTTGGGGCTTTTTTAGTATGAGAACAAGCAGCTTTATTTTCATTCTTTATTTTTATAATTACTGTATGTTCAGTTATTTTTTAAGCTGGACTGTATTAAGATAGATTTTTTTTTTTAAACCACTCTGCAATGCACATAATATCATGCACCGCTACTAGTCCCCCTTGACTCATCAGGATGGCAAGCTTCAGGTGTTTTATTACTTGAAGTTAGAAGCAGTTTCACCAAAGCTGCAATTACACAACAGCAGAGTGTGAATACATTCACTGGCAACACCTTCCACCACCGTAATTAAGCTCGGTTTGCAAATCAGTACAAGAAAAGAAAGAAGCTTAATTTGGCCTGGATCATTTTCAGCACTAATCAACTTTGACATAAACAGAGCACGAAGATGCTTGTCCTGCAGCTCGAATAGTCAGCTATGCCTGATTTGGGATTTTGCTTTTTGGCAACTTTCTTTTTGCCCGTCTTGCACAAGCTTGAGGCTTTGGTTCCCTGGACTTAGCACTGTTACGCTGGGCAACAGACTTTTCTGGTTTAAAGGAAGCCCTTGCTTTCTGATGTCCCCAAGAGCTGTCCCTTGATGTGCTGAACCACAAAGAGGATCCAAAGGACATGTAGTTGGTTTTCTATCAGCCACGCAGAACCCAGCCTACGAAACTCAGTCTTCTACTTCCATCAGCACTCTCCAGAAGGAAGCTATTCCCAGTTTCTGAAGAAGATTTTTCTTTTTCAAACAGTACAATCCACAACCCAACAGCGGCACTCAAGCTGACAACTTGAAACACCCTGGGCAGGGACAGGCTCTTCACACTCCTTGAAGAGCCGGCCCACACCTGCGAGGTTTAGACAACTGGTTTTATCAGTGGGGCAAGAGGTGGATTTAGAGAGGGTGGACCCACAAATAACTCCTCACTGTACTGAGTTACTTTTTTTGCACACCCTTTACAAGCACAGGCTTACAGCAAGACAATGCTCAACTGTCAAAGTTGCAGCTGCTAAGCTTTAGGAAAACTTAGTCATATGTGGTTTTGATGGGAAGGGGGTCCGGCAAAGAACAAACTTTGCTTCTTATAGTCAGGAAAGCTCTTTCATCGGCATGAAGTAGAAACACTCCCTTGTGTTACACAAACTGATTTTGTTTAGGGGTTTTTGAGAAACTGCTGTTTAAGCTGCTGCCAACATTTAATTGTCCTTATGACAGTCTCCAAGAGCCGGTCTTCCGCCAGTTTTCAACAACCGAATCCTTTTAGAAAAAGAAAAGACAAAAACTTTCCACACACTGAAAAGTCACAAGCACCCTCAGGCAAGATTTGAAGTTACCAGAGCTCCCGGGTGGAGAATAGTGGTGAGCAGGAATGAAGATCAGGGCAGACGAGGATCCGCTGCCCACACAGCCGTATCAGTCCTTAGAGCTGATACTTCCACTTAAGAGCTACCCGAGAAACCATTTCAATTTGGAGATTGCTCTCAGATGCTTCAACTCAGTAACTGGAGATTAGCGTATTGCTGCAAATGCTTCTACTGTGGGCAAACCTGCCACCGAAGGAACAAGACATTTATACAACATGCTCGATGATACCTTTCTTATTAGCTCTTGAAAAAACAACAATTTTGTCAACTAAAAATGTTAGAACATTGTTAAGAGGCAAAAATATCATCATATTGAAAGAAAGGTCAGTTCTTGTAACTATTCAGTTAAAATACCTTTTCTGCCACAAACATCTTTGCAGGAACCTACATGCCTTGGTCAACACCACCTGCATTTAGAAACTGTTTGAAGATCAGGCTGCTGCCAGTGAGTTTACACAGGGGATCATTAAGAAGCTATCAGTGCACAGTAACTGCACATCTAAGCCACATGAAAAATATTCTCTATGCTTAAGTAAACCTTAAGTAAACCATGACTGGTTAGATACAGCTTTAGGTTTTTTTCATTGCAGCAGAGCTCTTTACATTTCAGAAAAAGCATAAACAACCAGATTTATGCTTTATCACTGCTGACCATTTTGTGGCCAGTTTCTAAGTCTACTGAAAATACAGAAAGCTGAAACCAGGACTCAATCACCATGCCACAGTAAAGAGTCAGGATTCAAATCCAAAGGCGTGGACCAATACCAATTTCTGGATCCAAACTAGACTCCAGATGGGAAACTGAAAGCACAGCACTGTTTCTACCATGCCTCTAGATTTAGTTCAGAACCCTACAAAGGGGAGCCCAGAAATGAAATCCTTTGGCTTCCCTTAACACCTTGGGGAGTATTAGGTGCCAAAGCAACTTTTTAAAGGTGGATCTCCATTGAGAAGGCCAGACAAACAATTGTCTCTGGATTCAGCTTGCAAATGCCCCTGCATCTCAGACCCTTTCTTCCCTTGTCCCATTTATTCCCACAGACGTCTAGAAATGGAGGCGATTCTGCAGGTGCCTTCCTAACCTTCATGCACCCCAAAAATACCACTTCAAGGCTTCTATCAAATTTAATCTCCGGTGTATTTTGGGGTTGCCTGCTCTCCCAACAACCCAGCCTTAAACTCCAGGATACACCTTCCACTGCCATCAGCGAAATCTCTTAAAGAACACAGGTAACGTCCCACAAAACAGGCAAACAGGGTCAGTGCAAAGGGCTCTGTATCTTAAAAGTATCTCCTTTGCCAAAGCCCAGCAATGAAAACCAGTGTCCTACTCCCTTCTCCCCTCAAATTTGCACTGCCACTCCGGTAAAAAGCCCTCTGTAGAGCAGTAGATACCTATGTAAAAACAATAAACATTTCTGGGATGTTTTTAAGACCCTAAAGGTAAAAAGACTGTGGAGAGCCACAAAAGGGAACAGGGCACAGTTCCTGGCCTGAAACAGGGTTGAAAAGAGCTGGTGGGACTCTGAAAGAGGAGCTGGAGAGATGCACAAAAAGGTGAGGAAGAAATTGAAGTCCACTTTCACCCCAAGTGCATATTTTGCCTGCTATTTTAGTGCCCTGCTAGTAAAGATGGAAGCAGCAGAGATCTAAATAACCCTAAAATTACCTGGTATTTAAGCAAATGCTTCCTCTTTACCACTAATCCACTGATCTTTTAGTGCCCAGATCCCGGGTTGATTGGCACATTAATAATACATAGGTAAAAAGCATGTAACTGCTGCTCTCTTTTTTAAATAAGCGTGAGTTGTCACTGACTACAGAGAGGCTAATTCCAAACCAAACCATTTAGAGCCACCCCAAACAGACACAAGAGCCCTCCTGGCCATTGCACACATCTCATGCAAAACCAACAGGAGTTGTGTTATGATATTTTATATTTTCCTTTCACATAAAGGGGAATTTTGTGGAGTTAAAAAGAATGCTTCACATAATGGCGCAAGCCATACCATGCTGTTTTGGAGACCTCAGTAACTGTTCCAGCATACATTAGAAACAGAGTATTTCATACTGAGCAGATCAAGGCTGGATTAGGCACAGACCGCATCATAGCCGCACATGCTTTAGTACCTACGGTCTCTGAGTGTACTAAGTTCTGGGAGGTCTAATAAATGCAGGGAAGTGCATGCAAAAGGAAACAGAATTAACAAATGTATGGGTATAGCAACGCAACTCTGAAAATGATGATGTCTTGCTGTGACAATGTGAGACAGCTAAATCTGAGCATCCAATTACAGAAAACAAGAGCATAATCATTTTGCGTGGAGAAAGAAGTTGTTATTCCTTCAAATCAAGACAGGAGAGAGTCGTTTATGGTGCGTAAAGATGGGTTTCAATAGCCCCACTCACATTCCCTATAAAACACAAGCCTATCAACTAAAGAGCATTATTCCATGTAAGAGAGAGCACATGTACAATGTATTCACAACCATATACATGTGCACGCTCTCCCCCTCCCAAAGAAAAGGGACTGGCAGGAATGCTCCGCTGCAGGTTCAAAAGCTGCCCCCTGCACCTGGGGCTCTTCCCAGCTTGACAAAATGGTCCGAGCAACAATAGAGATGGTCCTCAAACCTGGACACCAGCTGGCTCGTAATTCCTCGCAGCACTGCGGTGGCATCAGGAGTTCCTGCATCACTCCCACGGGATTAGAATTCCCATCTCAAATCAGACAGGATACACACATGTCAGATTAAAGAGACGCAGGCATTTGCATATCTCTTCGGGGTTTGACAGGTTTCTGGTGATTTATTCTGCAACATGCAAATACACCGAGAGCATCCCTGATGGGTACCTCCTCAATGCAAAGGTTAACAGGTCTGTGTGCATTGGATTAAATATTTACATTAAGGAAGCAAATTTTTTTTGGATACTTACATAGGAAGCACACACAAGAGGAAAGACCCAAACTATAAATACTTGTGACAACAAATGATGCAGATCTCAGCAGTTGCACAGCTGTTAGCAATAAGCTACGCAGAGGGTAGCTGAGCACAAGTATTACTGGATATTTGCTCAACTAAAGCCTGCAGGTTTATTATCAGGCTAAAAAAAATACCTTCTTGTAAAGGACTGTAAGGTGATTCACTAATATCAGATTACCACAGACTATAATGAATATTACAAGGGCTTCATATGTATCCAGAGAATCAGTACACTGGGGCTGGTCTCCAAGTCGTCACAAGAACAGGTGGTGCATGTGGGGAACAGAATTCCCCTTTGAAATCAAAAAGAGTATGTATGTACACCAGATTAAAGGAATCTGAGCACTCACGTACATCCTACAGCTGCAAATTCAAGGCTCATGAAAGAATTACACAGCATTCAAACTTCTAGCTAAGCTTATTTATAAGCCAAAACAACAAAGCTTCAAAAAGACGACACTCCTCTTGCCTCTGAAGAAGGCCGCTTGTTAAAGTAGGACTCCACCCCGGGCTTTGAATTCAGCAACGTTTATTCTGTGTTTATACCAATATAAACAGCCTGAATGTGACTTATTTAGTACAGAAATACGAAACTTCAACCTGAATCTGTATTTTGTAGCATCAGAGTATCAATTTATAAACAGCCTGAGGAACCAGGTATTTTAAGTCAGCTATAAAATTAGTGCAGTACCAGTTCTGGTGGTGCTTCTGGTTAACCCCTTCCCAAATTAATCCTTTCCCAAAGAAACATCCTTTTGCCGCCTATCCCAAAGATCTGAACTCTTTGGTGTGTTTATCCAGGTATCTCCCTCATCTTCCCTGCTCTTATACCGGTGCTTTCCAACAAAGCTGGTTTAGGTTGCAGGTTAGCGCTGAGCCCCATTTCATTCAGGTCAGCAACACCTTCCACTTTGCAGTGAGGGTGGAGGATGCCCTTGTAATGATCCTGCAACAGCACTATCCCACATCACCTTTGCACCTCTCCATCGCCTCTTCCATGTCTAAAGAGACAATGGATTTTGATGCAGTCTGCAGGGGTAAATCTTGAGCAGCTGACTTAATGGCAGCAAAACCCGAGCCCTGTATGAGTACAGCTCCTTCTTCAGTTTAGATCAAAGTGCGGTTGCCCAGCCCAAATGATAACACACAGACTCACATGACTCTGCAATAGTCATCCACATGGACTCTCTGACAGAGGTTTGCACTTTCTTAGGGAAACGACAACATTGCTTCATCTCCCTGAACTGTCAGGGCATGTCCAAGAAGCCATGCAATCAACATTGTCTAAAAATAACTTATGTTTCCTAAGCCTTTTTAGTTTTTGCTTTGAAAATATGTTTAATCACAACCTCGTGTCAACCCGTAGAAGCAAAAGTGCTTATTTCAATACATGTTCTGTCCCAACAGAAGGTCAGCTTTTCGCTTCCCCTAACCTTTCTTTTATTGAGTATTTTGGAAATTGTACTTTTTTGAGAAAGATCGTATCCTATGCGATTGTAGTTCAGTAAGCAAGCTACAGCAGAAGTGTATTCCAATCACAAAATAACAGACAGTTTTTCAAAGGTACCCAACAGAAAACTTCTGCAGTGGCTTCTAAGAACAATCTGCAATTAGCAGAAAAAGGGTGGGGGGGAGGGGATTGCATAAGTTCCTCTGCAGCTTTAACCTCAGTGGCTACACTAGAAAAAAGCTGCAATTAATTATTCTTAACATTAAGCCTGTGTCACCTCAGCACCACACAATTCCCAGGTTGTAACTTGGTTGCTGCTACACATCCTTTGGCGAGCTGCAGGCTGGCAGCCCATGGGGCAGGTGCTCCGCAAAGCTGCGGACACCCAGCAGCAGCAGCAATGCTTCAGGCACCCCAAGCAGCTCCCAGCTCCTCCTCTCACCACTCCTTATTCTCAGCCCTGCACCCAAGCTTTTGGTTCAGCAGCTCAGGTGTTTCCAATGGGGAACCACACGGGTGAGCTGAGCCAGCTGAAGGACACCTGGGGGAGGGATGGAGGGATAAAGGACAGAGGGGAAAGCGCTGCTTTCCACCCCCCAGCTGGATTCATCTTTCCATCTAGTTCATCACATCTGTACAAAAACTGTAGGAGAGTGGGAAATAGTAGGTGAAGGAGAGCAGGAGGAATGAGGACTGCACACGCTGGCACTACTACCCAGAACAAAGGAATACAATCAAGGTCCAACAAAACCCACAATGCCTCAAAAACTGAAAAAAACGAGCTGCACATCTACAAAATGAACTTCTAAGCACCAGCCCATCTAGCTCACAAAGGAAAGCTGGGCAATACAACAGTTGTGCACTACAGCAAGAAACATAAATGTGCATGTGTGTGTACTTTTTTTTTTTTAATATTATATAGTTTAAAGCAGAAGAAAAGTTTTTGACCACAGCTTTTTTCCCCAGTATTATTCAGAAAGCAAAATTCCCAAGTCAGATCACGAATTTGGAAGTTGCTGCACTTGGACTTTTCAAGTCCAAGCTGTCCCTTTCCTTAAACCCCTGGTCTATGCAAGCTGTGCACATAGAAAACTTGAAACCCACACATGGTCCTTACGATGGAGAAAGGAGCTGCAGCAGGTCAAATATTCCTGAAGAGCCCTTCTCCTCGAGGATGAATAATTCCCTGACAACCAGAGCAGCTCTGCACTTCTCACAGGATGCCCTGTGGCAGAAGAGGCAGCAATACACTGCAGGCTGCTTCAGCTCGTCCAGGACCAGCTCAGGAGTTGCTGCAGGGTAACCCACACCGCACCACACTGTGAAAAAGGGTGTTTCCCGCCGGGACGTCATGCAGACAGGCTCAACAGGATTTCAGCCTTCTTTCATCTAGTGCTTCCTTTACAGCCTCAACTCTATCTAGAACATCAAGGTGCCTCTCTGGTCTATAAGGTGGACCTTTTCCTGTCTTAAAAATGATACCTGTTATTTCCTCTCCCATCTTCTCACAATTTCAAAAAGGTCGCCAAATGCAAAAATCCTCTT
This sequence comes from Fregata magnificens, assembly GCA_013389945.1. Lineage (NCBI taxonomy): Eukaryota > Metazoa > Chordata > Aves > Suliformes > Fregatidae > Fregata > Fregata magnificens. Next base: position 131,412 of record WAAD01020045.1, on the reverse strand, counting down.
TTAGTAGACAATGATGACATTTGGAGTTTTGTACAAGAGGGAAGAAAAAAAAGAGAGAAAACCGAAACCCCACAAAACTAAGAGAGATTGGTTTAACATGACATGTGCAAGCTCCGTAAGAGCATTAGAAATCGAGAAACTGAGATCTGGACAGGAGGGGAGCCCTGGACATAACGATCAAGCAGGAGAGCATGGGTAAGCAGGTAGGACCTCAGATCACAGCACTAGCCATCACAGGGAGCATCAAATCCCTTCCATGTTTGTCAAGGACACAGGATCTGTTCAAACAGATTTGCAGAGACAGTCTCGCCGCTCTCTCCTGAAACTCGGTTTGTCATCATCAAGGTAGGAGTGAAATCGTTCCAGCATCCCTTTAGCTGCCATCTGCGCTCCCACAGGGAGGGGGCTCAAACTTGTCAAATGCCTTGAATTAAAAAGAACAGCCTCTTGCATTAGAAATGGCAGGAGATGGCAATCTCAGGGTAACAGCCTGAAGCCACTGGCCGTCAGCAGAGCATACTGCATATGATTAAGCATGAAAAATAGGCCCCCAGAATCCAAGTGTAACACTGCATTTGGGAAAGTCGCTTTTGAAGATCCAGAAACTAATAGAGAGACTCTGAAAAAGTGGTAATTTGCTTAGGAAAAAATACCAGTCTTAAAGGATAGAAGATAAAACAGGGTTTGGGTCACAGCAAATCTAGTTTCTGTTACTGGCCCTCTCTCTTTTAAACAGCTATTTTTAATCAGTCTTGTCAGGGAAAGAATGAGACGTACCATTAGAATGAACATGGCAGGTAAGATGTTGCTAGAAGTTGACTAGGAAAAAGGAAAAGGAGAAACCCAAGAGGAGATGTGCTCTGCACAGCATGGTCCCATTTGCCCTGCGGTGCAGGAGGTGAGAGCAATGAGGGACCAGATCCTCCCCAGCCCTCCCTGCCTGCCCTGCCCACCTGCACTTGGGGCAGAGCTCCTACACCAGCCAGGTTTCTCTCACCCAGGACTGGCAAAAAAAAAAAAAAAACAAAAAAAACCAAAAAAAACCCAAACCCAAACCCAAACCACCACCACCAAAAAAACCCACCAAACACCCCCCAAAAAAATCAGAGATACCAGAGTTGGAGAGGTTCATATATATTTTCCACACACACATGTGGGGACCAACCATTTCAGTGACTATTCAAGGATGTGCATTGGAGGCTCCTTTGAAAGCCCATCCATTTCTGTTAGTGCCTAGCTGGAAACCAAGTTTTCAAATAATTAGGGGTTTTTTTGTTTGGTTGGGTTTTTTTAACCTTTTACTCGTGCTTAGGAGTGTCCCCCAAACCATTTCCCCTCCCTTTAGGAAACCGGTGTTTCAGAAAGCACTGCTGCTAACCAACACTCTTCTGCCTAATTAATAGCCTCACACACACCAAATGCTCCACGCCGTCAGACACCGCCCGAGGAGACCTCGGCGGAGAGGGCACTCAGGCTTTACATGAGCTCTGGTAACATGGTGCTGTATCTTGTCACACCCTCATGCCCCAAGCAGCCGGAGTCTCATCAAGATCCCCGCTGGAGCTATCTCACATCTGAGTAAGCACAGGGCAAGGCTGGGGACTTTGGTCCCTTCTTCACCGATGCCTGATGGATTTTTCTAGCGATGAGAACGCTCAGAAAGCTGCTCTGCTCCTGGATCTCTGTTCACTCATCTCAGACAGGTTTGTTGCTAATGATTTTTCCTTAAGAAGGAGGATTTCTTATGTTGCGTAGCTTACGCGGCATCTTAGACTAGAAGGTCTGCTTGCTCCCCCTAAATGAGCTTCCTAAACAACAAAAACATGCTTAACATGTGGCAAGGACATGGTTCAAAAGTTCATTTGGGCTTAGCTTTGTTCTAGAAAACAGTTTTGACATGTAAATTTAGGCAGACGCAGATTTACCTAGAAGTTTAGGACGATGAAAAGGCATTTAGAGCATGGCTTTGCCCACTGTGGATAACAAAAAAGCATACCCATTTTATGTGGTTATACAACAAACTGCTATAGCTACAGTCAGAGAAGGGATGACTAATGCCGAGCAGATACACAAACAGACGGACCCCTAACAGAGTCAGAGAGGAAGCTGGAGAGTTTGAGGCGTAGGATCATCCAAAACACGTACCTGTGAAAGCAGGGGGATCAAAATTGAGGGGATGAGAACAATCAGGTCGGAAAGAACCTCTGGAGGTCATGCGGTCCAAAGTAGGGCTGACTTCAAAGCTAAATCATGGTGCTCAGGAGTGAGACAAAAATAAATTTCAAGATGGAAAACTGCAAAGGCAATTCAATAGCTGTAGGGAGGGGAGAGCAAAGTAAGACGTCAACATTTCAGTGTCTTTGGAGCAAAAAGCGTAAGTTGGGATCTCTCTGATTTAATGCTTTCCAATGCAAACCAGGAGGCACTCTTGAACCTGAAGTGTAAATACCAGGCAGGAAAACAGAGACTGTGAGGCATTAGAGCTATGAATCATCCCTTGCCAAGCCTCAGGTCTTCTCTCAGAAATATTTCCACCCCCAAGCCTTCATATTGTTTAGTACTAACACATCTATTACTGTATAACATACGACTAGCAGCAGCAGCATTAGCATCATCTTTCGGCTGGAGACCACACACTGAACTTATTCATTCCCCCCCGCCTTGCCTCTCCAGGAGAAGAAAGGCCAGCAAACTCAGAGGCACCACCTGTATCTCCTGGATATTACAGCTCCATGGACACTGCACCTTCTCCTGGCTTTTATGTTTATGGACACATACAGCAAATCATGCCGATTTCTCACCGTGGAGGCACTTTTTTTGGCAGTTGGCTAGGGACTTTCACAACAACAAGGCCCAAGAAAAATACTCCGTACAGTTTCGGTGCCTTTCCTTGTACAGCTGCATCCCAGGCAGGACTTATGCTAATCCCTCCTGAACAGCCTTGTTGCTCTTGCCTTGCTACAGGGCAGCCTGCCGCAGCCCTCCTGACATCGGTTTAATGCTGATTAGTCCCGACACAATTCTGGTGCAGGCTTCCTGCCAGGCGAGGGAATGAACAAAATCGGTTTGCACACAGGCCAGACGACAGCTGCAGTCACTCTTGCTCAAATCTGTTGAATAAGGACCCTTTTCTTGTTTACCAAGATGAGGCTAAATTAGCCCAGCGTGAGACAGAAGGACAGAGCAAATCCTAAAAGCCAGCGATGCCAACCTGCTCTGAAGGTGCGAGATGCAACTTGGTCAGGCCCCGTCACTTGGGCTCAAATAAGCGACAGGGGAAGCATAAGCTTTGTGTAAAGTGAAACCCCCCCCAGCCCAGGTAAGAGCTGGAGTTTTAAAAAGAGAGGAACTGGGGGGGAAGATTACAAGAAGAATGCCCTCAGGTTTTTTTCAGAGCCAGAGAGACAGTCAGTGCGTACTTTACTTGGAGCATATTTTTCCCCATCTCTTTTTCCTCCAGCTCTAGGAAGAGAGAAGCCTTCAGCCTTCATAAGTTCCCCCGTCTCCCCAGTGCCCTTAAGGCAGCAGCAGGCCCTGTTCTCACTACCACTTTTTCCTCCTGTTCCGATTTTCTCCGATGCTGAAAGACTGGAATCAATCTGCATTTATCCAGCTAACTTAAGATGCTTGTAGTATGGCATTGGGCAGCACTATTAAAGCTTATCAAGCAGACAGGCATCTCCAGACTGTTGCCAAAGGAAAACTCAACACACTTTCTAAAGTCATTCTGGTATATATTTAAGGACAGACGGTCTTTAGGTGCAAAACCATTAAGACTGACAATATACTCTTCAGGCCACAGAACGTAACAAAAATGAGGACGCATCAGGATTGCGAGAAGCAGTGTAAGTAAAGAGTCATTTAGATGATTGCTGCTCTTGGTTTAGAGATGGGGAAACAGAGCAAGAAGGAAGAGTCGAGAAAGACTCAATCTGAAGAGAAACAACCAAGTTATTTTTTGACAAGGTGCTTACCTCTTCTCTGGTTCTCTGGTTTGGCTAAAACTGCGTTACACGTAGCTGCGGAAGCTGCCTGAATAGCAAGACGTTAAGGGTAGGCCTTTTGTGCGCTGGTATAGTCTGAAGAGACATTTCCTTCATCAGTTAAGCATACACTTCCTTGTTCCCCTCCTTGGGGAGTACCTTGGGCTACTATGGCCTGGCTCTCCACATGTAAAAGATACTCATCAACCTCAGAGATGCTCTAAAGAACATCTACAAAGCTACCAAAGTTTCTAAAATAAGATGCCCTTATCAGCATGCTGTCAGTAAGTACCTGTATACCAGCATTAGCTACGATGCTTGTTTTTAAAATGCCGAGAGTATCCTGTTTGGAAGGTTTCCTCCTCAGGAGTGATCTATTGATTTGATCTGAAGCATCACCTCAGTTTGCAGAATGACACACAGATCTCTTGACATGAATTACAAAATCCATCATCTTCCCAGAGGCAGCACACCCACAGGGGCAACACTTGCACGTGAACTGCTTTCACAAACTTACCTTCAGCGAGGCTGGTATTACTCAGGCTCTTACAAAATGTATTTAATAGAAAAGTAACACTGCTGAGCTCTCTGGTCTTTGAAAAACTTTAAACCCATATCCAAAAGTGGATACAGCACTATAGGATTTTCCTTCTGTATATATGAAAAGTCTGGCTTTTGGCACTTGCAGGGTTGGCTGCTCACTGATTGGGGGTTTATGGATTCATTAAGTAACTCCTCCTTTGGCCTGAAAATTCCTTGGGCACCTCCTGCTCTGCAGGATGCTCCTTCCCATCATGTTTCCTCCCTCAGCCACCAGAGACACAGTTCCTGCCCACGTCAGCTACAGTTCAAGCACCACTTTGCCTGGTTTCCAGTCCCTGCATGGCCTGATCCAGCAAGCGAGCCTCAAATGTTTCACAAGCATAGTATCCTCACAAAATGCAGCTATAGCTTCTTTCTAAGGGAACAGCTGGGGTCTGCTTTAACATGGCATAAGAGGTAGGACACTTGCCTTCAGTCACGAAAGACTTGTTCAATTTGGGGGTTTTTTGCTTGCTGGAGTGAGGAGAGATTTCCCTCTCCCACCTCCCACAACAGGTGATATCAAGCAAAAATGGGTTACTGCACCAAAAAAAAAAAAAAAAAAAACCAAACCCCAAACAAACATGCACCATTGATACATTGGAAGGAGACATGCAGGAAGGATCTAAAAGGTAACCCAGTGGTCCGGATTTTCATACAGTGCATGAACACTTCTGGGGTCTGCTCCCTGCCCAGCTTCACGTGCATGGGGATCCTCCTACCCAGCCCTTAAACAACCATGTGAGAGCAGGGACTGGTACCCGGACACCTGTGGAGAAGGCTCTGGGTGGTATCTCCCAAGTGATGTGTCTAGCCAACAGAGGAGATCCCGGCAACTAAAGGCAACTAAAGATACTCCTTATTTTAGGCTTACTACATATACCACGTACAACACTCCAATAGAGCAATGTGCCACCTTAATTATACAGTCCATTAAAAAAAAAAATCTTTTTGCCTGTTAACAGGATTTGGGTCCCATATGTTCTTAAACAGCAGAAAGAGCAAGGGAAGAAAAAATTCATCTCTTCAGTTTGTTCTGTTCAAGACCACTGGAAGGAGGGCTGAGGTAGGGGAAAGGAAATTGTGTCTTTGAAAGAGTGAAAGGAAGTGCATCAATTAACCTTTCTGAGTCTATTAGAGGCTACAGAACTTCTGTTTCGCATAAACTAACCAAACATAACCAGTCAAACATGAAGCTTAGTCAATCTATTTTCTTGCATCCTACTCATTTTAAAAAAGATGTCCAACCTCACCACTCAGGTCATGGCACCCAAGTTCTAGAACAACTGTAGCACCTTGACTAAAAAGGTAGTGCCTTTCTCCACTCCACTAAGAACAAATAAAACACACGCCTGAAGGACTATATAAAGGACATGCCTGGCAGCTATCACACGGCACAAATAAGGACATGCCTAGCAGCTATCTTTGGCAATAAACAGTATCTTCCAATTATCTGGGTACCTGCAGAGGAAGAAGGAAGGCATGTCACCCTTCGCAGGGCTCAATATCACAACAAGGTTCCCAGAGCTACTAGCTGCTACTTCAGCATCCCTGCAAGCAACTCCCATGAAAATCCTGCCAAAAGAAGGACTTTCACTAAACTTGTTGCTGGCTCATCTTAGACTTAAATCTTGCCCAGTAGGAAAACAGAAGGAATTGGTATTTCTCACTAGTTCTCTGTGTCTAGATGTAGACCAAAGGAACTTTGCATTTAAAGCTGTTTGGGGAACTTGGTGCAGAATGATCTGGCCATGCAGAGACCAGCCTCAGGACACAATCTAAACACCTTTCTGTCACCGGCCGTTGACTAGGCAGCTTTTACATACAGGGAAAAGAAAAAGCCAGTCTTACTGATGATGCTGAGAAGAAAAAAAGAAACTTTGTTAAAAGTCAAATTGGACACAGAAGGGGAGGGGAAAGTACAAAGTGAACTTTTATATGTCTATGTATTGACAAGACAGAAGTGTTACTAATTTTAAATTCAGAATTTATTCATGCGGTTAACAGATTTTCTGAAGTTCCCCATTTTACCTCCAAGACTTACTGTGTTTACATAAAGATAACAGTACCAAAGACTGAAGGAGATTTTAAGCATCTCAAGATGAACACCAATAAACCACCAGCTTCTGGACCAATAATTTCACTTCCCTGAAAGTAGCAGACTGGGGAGAAATGCCAGTCTTTTAGCAGTCAGCAACCCTCACTAAATGGTTCAGTAAATTTACCATGGCAGAGCTATTTACTGCACCAGTGCTGGAAATTCACCTCCACTAAAACTTTATAATAGATGATATTATAGAGATCTCAGGTCCAGCACAGGACAAGCAGCATGTTCGTCATTCCATCGTCCCTCAAAGAACAGGCGGTCAAATGAGTTTCTGTTAATCATTTCGCTACACTATCCCCTATGACTAAGTTGCACAAGTCACCTTCAAACCAACCATCACTCCGAGTGGCTGACTACCATCATTGCTGGTCTCAGGTGAAACTTCATATTGTGCAAGGTGCATTGATCACGGTTACACCCCATATAAATTTATGAGGTTCATATGGCGAATTCTAGTGATTTGCCATCAGACCACCAGCAGATAAGACTTAGCCAGGCACCAAACCAGCACACAGCTGGCTGGCTCCTGGGGAGATCAGAGGAGTTAGAGGGATACGAGGATCTCCAAAGCAGGGAGGGACAGCCAGCTGTTTGGCTGGCAGAAGGTAGTCTAAGAAACGATAGCTCTAGTTTTCATTTAATGTCTGTTCATCTTTTTGTCCTCAACTTTGCAACTGTGTTGTCCGCATTTCAATCTTGTGATTTATTTAAAAAAAAAAATTTACCTCAAGCTGCTTCACAGTAGAGATTTCGGGTCAAGTGACGGACACAAGACATTCCCTTTCTTCAGGGTGGCTATCCCAGAAATGAGGGCACTGGAGCACTGCCACTGTGCCAAACCCTCTGTCCTCTGGATATCCTGGAGAGAACAGAGCAGCGCTGAGGAGGTGGCTGCTCGCAGGTGGTGCGTGGCAGGACACAGCCAGGCTGGCTCCCCAGCAGCAGCAGGACAGGCGGTGAGAGCACCCCAACGCCCAGGGAACCCCAGCCCCGGTGCCAGGCAACATCTATAGGTCAGAGCCAAGCTGCTGACTCAAAGTGCAGAGTCCACCACCAAAAGCAATTAATTTATCACAAAGCGTGATTGAAAAATAGGTATATATTGCTCCAGTTTGTTGCTCTGCCGCTTTCCCTTCCAGTGCCCCAAAAGCTTGTTGCTATTTCTAACCCCACTGGCCCCAGGTATTCTTGACACTTTACCACTGAGATACAAGCAAGGATTGCTCTGGTAGGCACCATGCTATGTCATACAGCTTGAAATTATTCAGAGCAGGCAGCAGACCCCTAATTCACAATTTGTAGTCCTGCCACTTTCCCTTCAGTCCCTCCCAAACCATCTCTGTTACAACTCCATATTTCGTTACCCTGATTTTTTCTTTGGTTTGACAACTCTTAGAAATTGCACGTGACTTGAGTCACAAACAGTATTATAAAAGAGAAAGAAAGCTTGCGTTACGTGATTACGGTCTGATTTTCTTTGTTCCTCTTTTACGACCATCTTCTATCCATCCTTTACAACAATCTAAAAAGCAAGGCAAACACTCACGTATCCAGAGAGCAGCTAGAATAAACATTCTTCTGTTTTAATGTGTCCTCAAGTGTTATTTATATAGATGTCTAATCACCCTGGGCTTTTTGCAGTACAGAAGCTGACTTCAGCCTGCTCTCATGCCACAGAGCTTGAGGATGTTTTCACACAGGCAATGCTTTTAAACAGGAACCAGAACGAGCCCCAAGAGGTCAGTTCCCAAGCAGGTACCATGCCTTCCTGCAGCTACCGTTCACCCTGCTCTCCAGTGGAAACTGTTCACCAGCGTTAGTGAGATACCAGAAGTGACATCTCAGTCTGCTGCCCAAGGAAAGTTAGGCAGAGGAAGGGGCTCTCTGGGACAGGCAGCTCGAGGCAGTCCCACAGTGGGCAGGTGCCGCAGGAGCAGCTGGCCACCTGCTTGGCACCACCCTGGAGAGATGGAGAGGGGCTGTCCCAGCTTCTCACTAACGTGGGGAGAGTCCTCTCCAGCCTCCAGGTAAGAGCAGCCCAGTGCCCTAACCTCCCCACATGCCTCTCCAGGGAGCCCAGGGAATGAGCACCCAGAGACTGCAGTGACGACCTGATATGCTCTTGCGCTAGCAAAAGTAGACAGCGAAACTGGGTAAGTGGGGAGACCCCTCTGCTCCAACCCAAAGGTGGGCATAGGGTGGGGATGAGAGAAGGAGGAGGTCACCATAACTCCCACCAGCGCTGCTGTGTGCGCCTTCGCCCCTGGAGACGCGACGTGAGGGAAACACCACAAAATGCCCCAGCTGCGAGGAAAAGCTTGTGCTCATTCTCAGATGATAAAAATCAATCATGCACAAGGCAAATCCACAGGAGACCTGGGCTCCATTTGTTCGAGCGCTCAGGGAACTGCTGGTTGTTTGCTTTAAATATGTATTATTTCCCCACAATAGCAGTTAACATACCACTTATTACTCCCACCATCTGATAGGAAGGTGTATGTTGACGCTGGTTTGTAGTTTGCATGCAAGTCACCTACAGCTAACCCAGGAACTATCTCTTAGAACTGCACATAAAGAGCACGTTGCAATTTAAGTTAACTCTGATAGAAGGCGGGGGGGCGGGGGGGAATCCACTTGCAAGCAGAAAAAAACCCTGCTTCCAGGGGGTCTGTCTCCATCATCTTCTAGCTACTGTTTTCCAACAGTAACAGCCACTAATCCTCAGAAAGATACGCTTCCACTTAAAGAAAAAATATTGCAAAGAAAATGAGAGAATAAATTGGAAATTGTAGAGTTGCAATAATGATAGCAACTGTTACTAGAAGATTTTCTGTGCCCTTCTGGCTCCTATTTAGCAGGTTTCTGTTCCACTGTAACCATAGGAACGGCAGTGAAGAGTCTCATTTAAAAGCCTTCACTTCAGCTGGTAGGTTAAGTTATGAGACTGCAGTGGGCTTGAATATTAAAAACATTCAAACGGCTCTAGAAAAAAAAAAGCTCAGTTTGAATGGGAACTGTATGACTGTATTGTAGGAGACAGACATCTGTGCTGTAAACAGACACAGTGCCCCACTAATAAATTGGCAAGGGGAAGCCTGACACAAGCCACACCAGAACAAACAAACCCTACTGACAGAGGTTGCTAAAAACCGGGCTCAATAAACAGGTTAAGAACACAAATCGTGAATTGCTTAACACACTGTGCCGCTAAAACTGAAACCATATGTTTCCTGTAGCTGTCGTTTTGTTTAACGGACCGCAGCAAGATGACTGGATGAACAGTGACGGTCCTCAGTAATACAACAATTTCACTGCAACGTTCACCCAAACCAGTAAATTTAATATCCCAAATTTTACTTAATCCTTCAAAGTATAAAATGGCTCAGTTCTGGCTCATCATCTTTCTTTCAAGAAATATGAACAAATACAAGTCAGGTATCTTAAAAGAAATCCAGTCACAGGAACAAAGCCATCCAAATACATAGCCCAAGTAGATTAGAGAGCACTCAGCAGCAAGTGAAATAAAAAATGATGGATCAAAAAGGTGTACCTAGGCACCCTGTACCTATGGACTTATACCTTTCTCCTAAAGAACATTAAGATAGCCGCTACCCTAAAGCATCTGTTACTTTTCACACATTAGCAATAAGGCTCATCTGAAAGCGTATTTGGGGACACATTCGATTAGTCAGTAGCAGCGATTTAAAACACTGTACTACAATGAACAACTGGACAAAAAAAGATGGAAACACGTTCATGTTGCATTCGTTACAAGGGTCAGGCCTGTACATAATAGGAAAGCATAACATCCCTTTTTTAAATTAGCGAATACATAACTTTTAAGCAATTACTATGTCCACAATCTAAAGAAAAAGTAAATAATCTTTTGGTACTTATCTGTACAATTTGCTGCCTTAATTCAGAAGGAGTGTTGAAATATTTCAAGCAGTTACAAAAATTACGGGATCTCTGTGAGGCCACATCAGAGATGACGCAGAATATAAAATGAAGCTTCAGTAACCATCTATCTACATACATTTTAGGGAACTGGATTTGTTGTCCTTAAAGTGGCTGCAACCTTCTGCTTAATTTCTCATCCGTGTCCCTGCTCCGCAGGCTCCGGCTGGGGAGGAGGCAGGAAGAGATGAATACTCCATTCTCCAAGCTGCCTTAGCATCACTTGTCAAGTATTTAGCAAGGATCAGACACATCCGTATTCTTTTTCTTATAACTTTAATCGTTATCGTTTTGCTGGCCCATTTATGATTTTCTATCTATCGCTACTGCTCAAACACGCTCTCCAGCCTGTCTTACACACATTCACTTTTAACTAACCCTGAGGCTTTGTCCTCACAGGCCACTATCTGCTTTCCCTGTAGTAATCAGATTTTCAGGAGTGCTTGGGACCCCATGGGTCTCTGCAAAAGCACAGCTGATGTAGTAAGTGCCGTGGAAAAAACCCAGTACTCTTATGCTCTGTGTAACATTGGTCACCTCTAATTGCCTCAGAGCTGCCATCAAAATTCAGAATTATGATCTCTGTAGCATTAGAGAAACCAAATAAAAATGTAGGCTCATGTCACTTCAAGTTTTTCACGTCTAACCCAGAGCCAGCAGCCTTTACTGCTGGACTGTTGTCAGGAGGAGACTACAGGTGGTCTACCAAGAAGGTTTATACTGGCTAGAAATAGACACCACAATCTGTGCTTGTAGTTAATTTTGGCTTTATTTTAAAAGAGATATCAGAGTCTTCCATTTCCTGTGTCCTTGTTGTTCTAAGCACCTGTGCAGCTGAGTTGATTTACGAGTACCACAAAAGGATCTCAGACATCTCTGTTTCAGATCTTCACATTTCTTTTGACTAACAAGTCTCATTATTATTGCAAAGCCCTGTCCTTGTTTTATTTACAGATGGCAAATGATACTACATTCAGATCCATCCACATATAAAATTTTCATGTTAAACATCTGCAAGTTAATTACAATATAAAAGTCTCCACAAGCTCCAGTGCGTTGCATGGTAGGCTAGCGATGCCTCAGAGGTGGTTTCAGTATCTTCTGTTAAAAAGACACCTGGAGGATGGGGAGGATATGGGGAAAAGGAAGCAAGCAGTACCAGCTTTAAACAGTTCAGGGAAACTGTCTCTGGTTTCACAAGCAAAAGAAGTTTTACATTTCTGAGTAGTGGAAATTTGTATTTAAGGGAACAAAGATTTCAATGTGCACTGATTCAAAAAATGACAATAAAAGACAGACATTCTCTCTAGCATTTGAGACCCCAAACTTGCAAAAGAAAACTGTTAGGACGCAGAAGAAAGGAAGGGAAGAATGAAATACGTGAAAACCAACCTGAAATGTAGGATGATGAAAAATATTTAATTACATCTTTTTGAAAGAAGGTTCCCGTAGCTACCTTACAAAAGGGTGGCTTACGAAGGGGTAATCGTGGGGTTTTCCAAATGTGTAGCCAGCGACTTCTTCTTAGGAGGATACTGCTCGTTTCTGCCCTCCCTCCCACTCTCTCCCACACACACGCTACTGCAAGGCAGTCCAATAATATGCTGCTATTCGACATGACTGCATTTATAATTTACACCAAGGTAAGTACTGCAGTGAGAGAAGCCTGCACCTGAAGAGCCTGAGGCTCTTCACTGCTTTGGAATAGTCATCCCTGCAATGAGCTAGGGATATTTTTTTTTTTTTTTAATGTATTCATTATTTTTAAATAAAGGATCAAATGGAGAGAACTACCAGTTTCACAGAACCACTGAACCATAATTGCTGCAACCAAGAACAAAAGGCCCTCTTAGAGATGTATGCAGCAGTGCCCAAGTTCTCCATATCAGAGACATGGACCACCTAGCTGCAAATGGGGTGCTCCAAAGCATTGCCAAGTCAATCACTCCATACAGTCCTTCAGAGCCTACGTTAAGGATTATGCATTACTTCAAATGGTGCCATGCCATTAACAACGCTTTAGTAAAGGAAAAACATCATGCCTGGCTAAGCCAAGAAGCGTATAAAATGACCACAGACAAGACCCATAAGGTGACTGTAACTCCATAGTTCCCTGCTGACACCACTCAACTGACTGGGATGAGCTCAATGTTGTCAGGTGAAATACCTGACCGATCCTCAGCTGGATAAAATACAGGGACAAATCCTGGGAGCGTGGACAGGGACTTCCTCAGTCTCCTGCTGAATCTTGTAACTGCGTTACAGAATCAAAGTTCCTCTTGTGCTCTGCAGCTTTCATTGGGTCAGAGAGATTTATGGGCCCCATTAAGGAGAAGGTGATGAACAATTGCTTTTTACTTCCTGGAGCAAGCTGCTTTATGGATACAAACCTGGTGACTTAAGTCCATGCAGACTCCTGTAACTGGCACTGCTAATGTCATACTTTCCTTTCTGATGCTTCCTCCCTACTATTCTGAAGGAGAAGGGCAGGGGAAATCCTGTTTGCATGCATATTTCAGGATAGTCTTCTCCTGCTTGAACTCACACACTGAACATCAAGTTCTAACATTTTAATGAGGTGTCTAAACCATGCTTGTTATAATTAAAGTTTAACAAGTTTTAAAGCAAGATTTTAAGTTCTACATTAATAATTCACGATGTGCTGCATTACCTTGTGCCATGCCGTACCAAATAGTTTACGCAACCTGCGAAAGCTTTTTATTCAGCCAGGAACTGCAGTTCTCCAAGACACAGCAAAGCAGTGTCCTGTGTTCTGCCCTAGGAGAATGCACTCCTTCACACAGCCCCTTATTGCTGCTACTGGCCTTGCAATATAACCGAAAGGTTTGTCCTTGTAAACAAAAGCTGTGGTAGGACCTTGGAATATGAACTACTAAGATGACATTGAAAATATACATCAACTTATGTTTTATACCGTAAGGATATTTAATCTTCTCATCAATGATGACTAGTCCAGGACCAGCTACTCAGAAGTCACACAGCATCCAAGTCCTACCCATGCCAGGTGCTCACACAACTTTCAAAGAGATTTTTTTTTTCCCCTCCCTCTTTTCTTCCACAAGAGATTTGTGGTAGGCAACTACGATAAATAGTGGGACCTTAAGCTTTCCTTAAACAGCCAAAGTACTTACCATTCCCTTTGTGAGGAGAGTTTTAGCAAGATTACTTTCTCCTTCCTCAACCCCACAGATGCTGTGCATCAATTCTCATCAGAAGACAAGGTTTTAGTATCACTACTCCTCTTGAGGGACACCTCAGAGATACTGCCTAGAAAGGAGGGGGGAGAAGGGAATGGCAGGGAAGAGCACACAGCCTGAGCACAGGACTCTGGAGGGGATCACCCCCAAACCTCTTCCGTCAGCCTGTGCCACCGCTTCCCAGGTGCGCGGAGGTGCAGATCTGCTGAACCCTCAGCCAACCACAACATAAAAACACAAATTAAAATGGGACCTAGAAGTTCTCTTTTGCTTTTCCTAGAAGGATTCTCTGGGGGCTCTCCCAGGAATTTTCTATAGGCAAGCCCAAACTTGAGGCCTATAAACAACTACCTGTATACTTCATTGGCAGACCTGCAGTGAGCAAACACGCTCATAAACTGAGTCTTGCCATAGCAAGTTGCCACCTATGGAGGGCTGAGACTGTCTGGTGAGAAGTAATAGCTACATAACAAATGAACTGGATAAAATGAATACATCAAAGAGCAAAGTATTGATGGAATCATTTGCAAATGGATGAAATCCATATTGATGAGCCCATTACTTTGTTTCAACTGGTTTTGTGCTAAATAGCAGGGCAGTTTTGATTAACGCAGTGATTACATTGAACTTCAATCTGCTTCATATTTTATTTCTTCATATTCTTGCCTCTGTTTGAAGGACCATGGCTTGTTGAACATGAGTAACCATGCACTGAGAGGCTGCTGTACCATTTCAGACAGGTTTCCAAAACTGCAGGGTGCTCTGGCTCCTTTTCAGGGGCAATGCATGCACTGCTGCTGCAGCTTCTTGGACTACTGGAGGGGCACGGCACCTTCCTGAGCTAGAAGAGTTTCCTAATATTGTGTAAAAGAGCAGTAAGCATGTTCTTAAAAAATGCCAGTTCTGTCTGCACTAGTACAGTCTTCAGAAAGTCAATCTGGCAGCTTCAAGGAAGCAATCCAAATAGCTACATCCTCCTCTCTCACTTCCAAAAATATCATCATGTCNCCCCCCCCCCCCAACTGACTAAACCACTTTCCAAAATAAGGTTAAAAGTTGCAACAGAAATGTAATGCAGTGATGGGGATAAATGCCATCCATCCAAACTGAACAAAGTTATACAGGCATCACCTGAATTATTTCACAGGCTGGGGATGCTCATGAAGAGAAGAACTCTGGGTACATAGGAGACAGCAAAACGAAAACTCCCTTTGACATCTGTAGAGGATGAAAAGCTGAATGGCCATTGCCCATGTCCACCCATCACAGCACAGTGGGCTCAGCAGAAGGATGCATGTGCACACAGATAAGCTCCCTACTATTTCAGTATGTAAATCAACCTTTCCAAAGGGTAACCAAGAAGATGTGCCCCCCTAGGGAGAGTTATTTTATAACATTGCCAATGAATCATACTCCATAGCAATAGCACATACCAGCTATTAGACAAGGTGGACAGTACATCTGACCAGGACAGGAATTGCCATATATGAGTTATCCACCATTACTGGGTATTAGGAAGCACTCTAAATCCTCTTTGGTATTAGGTTGACCCTTTGGCTATCTAGGCAGACATTGATACACAGCACGGAACAGCATTTGCAGCTCAAGCTACTTAATCAACATGTGGGATTGCCTGAATGAGACAACCTAGTTTTTAATTCAGTCTTCCAAATAAATTTAACCCAGTAATACAACATATGGCAACAACTACTATTAGCCATCTTTCTTACATTAAATTGGTACGTTTCAAAAAGGAAATTACTTTTCTTTGGAGATGTAGCAAGGTAAGACAGAAGGCAAAGAGAGTTGTAAGACCTTTTTCCTACTAGACAGGTTAAGTATTGTGGAGAAAGACAAAGCTTGCAGAGCAGAGGAATCTTCTGAAGCGTATCTACTTCTGTCAGAGCAAGTCCTCTGAGGCCTCTTCCACCACGCTCCCTCTTGCAAAAAAAGCTTACAGGCCCTCAGATAACCCTCTACTTTTTGTTAATACTCCAATACAAGAGTCAAAGATTGAAGAATAAGAAAACTCATTTTGAAAATTGTTTTTGAAGGAAAGAATTTCAGGTATCAGTGAATGGACTTAAGTCCTTGAAAACTGTCAAAATCTGTTCCATGCTCCCACCCACGAGATTTTTAGCATGATAGTTCAGCTAAGTCTTTTTGTGCAGTTAAGTGTCACCAGACAGGCCAGTCCCCATCACGTCACACATCTCCCTAAAATTTGTTCATGAACAGTTGCAACTCTCCCCTTCCTCCAGTCGCTGCTTTGCCAGTGCTGCAGTAACCATCACCACCGCGGCAAAACGGCTAACTCGGTCCTCACTCACTGCTCCAATAGCAGGACAACTTTTTGCAGCCTATTTCAGAAGCCACCCATCACCTTGCAGAACTATGTGGTACCTGTACTGTAGGGACAAAGACCACGCAGCCCTGAAAAGCACCGCCTTGGCTGATGACATGCCGCCTACTAGCTTCAAAAGGAAAGAAAAGACAACTAATGACAACTAAAAGACAACTAATAGCTATTAGTTGCTTCTAGGACCACTGAACATTTTGGGGAACATGGATGTAACTGAGCTTGTGCTTTCACAGCACAAACCAAGCTTTCTGGATAAGCTTGTGGTAAATGACTCTGCATCAGAGCCACATTGCAAGAAAAATGTAAATGCTGTACCCGTTTAAGAAATACTGTGATTTGGTCTGTCAGAGGTTTAACATTAGTTCATCTTGTAGTACAAATATATATATATATATGGGGGGTAATCCCTATACGTCACCTATCCCAACAAATCCTCTTAGGAACATTTATCAAAAGCACTCCCATTTATGTCTTTTTACTTCTTACATCATAGATTTTGAAATATGGATTTTGTATTCAGAGTCCTAAGGAAGTTAAGAACATTATCTTGACTTATCATGAACACAAACGTACACACACAAAAAAAAAAACCAACCCCAAAACCAAAAGATTGATTTCTTGTTTCATGTTTCCACAACTTTCTGTTAGTGAACTGAGGGAGAGAGTGAGGGAACCAGGTTTCAAAATTTCTACTGCTAACATAAGTGAAAAGTTTGGAGAGATTTAGAGCATCACTCCTGGTGGAATAATAGGACTTGTGGAATAATGAGGCTCTTGAACAAGCATTAGAATCAGTTGTCATGTACCGTAAAAAAAAGCCACTAGTACATTCTTCATCTGTAAGGGCCCTGGCACCAAATGAAGTAGGCTTCTTTGCTCAGATCACTGACTGGACACCCCATGCAAAAGATTATTATAGTTATTTAATTCTCAGATCTGGTGCAGAAAAAACACACACAAGAAGCCATTAAGTTTCCATGATTCTTCTTGAAGCTGTACCTGTTGGCCATCAAGGTCATCATGTCTCATTTAGGACGATCAGAAAACTCCACTGAATTCTCATCTAGCAAGGGGAAAAGGGTCACAGAGTTGTTAGCCTGCAGAAACTCCATTTTCTAACAACCCAGGTTATTTGGGGTCCCTTCAGCTGTGACAGAAGAGAGGAACTTGATCTGCACATGCATCTGTATACACACACACACTTCCCCACTGATCTGGAGAAAGATCAGCTACCACCACCTTCACCCTCCTCCATTGTGCATCTTTGCTGTAAGGATTTTTGACAGTGTTGTAAAACTATTTGACTTTCAGCATCACCAACTCATCACTCTTCTGTTTGATAATCTTTTTTCCTTTATAACCTGGAAAAACTATCAGGTCTCTTATTGGTTTTGCCTGTTTCTTAGGCTACAGACTTCTCCTCTACAAATTTCTGCAAGTTCGCTTTTCCAAACAGCAGTCTGTATTCCAGTTTTAGTGTGCTTTTTAACCTCAAGCTTTGTATCTGGGCTATTTCAATGCAGTGCACCAAACAAAAAACAAACCTAAAAGATAACCTTAAGTTAGAAAGAGACTTGCGTTCATTGCCTCCTATTCTTCACGCCACCCCCGAACACTATTCATGGCACTTAGAGTCATTTCCTGTGGGTCCAACAGAAACGCACACCATCTCCCTTAATCCAGGGCAGGAATCTCACACACCCACAGAGGCACACCCATGCCCACAGATAAACTACATCACTTTTCCCCTGACTGCATTAAATTCCTCCTTTTTGTCAGCACATCTTACGAGTCAGTATTTTGGATAGCACAAACAGAAAGCTCTCATTCTAGGACTGAGAACATAAACCCAGCAGAGAGCCTGCCTGTTTTCACAAGGAAGTTACATAGTCTTCTGTCCTGCTCTGTTGGTTGAAATTTGGCTTGTTTCTCAGAGGCATCTCAAATATATTCAAATATTATATTCAGTTATACCTGAACAACTTGAGGTCCCTGCCTTTTTACCTTAAAAACTTTGAAGAGTTGGCATTCATCCTGAACCAAAGCAACATGCATTTTACAAGGTTATTAAAACAACCTTCCTGCTCAGGCTTGAGCCTGTGCCCTCCAATTTCCTTCTCCACCTCAATTTATCTTCCTCCAATTGAAATCACTGTTACAGCAGATGAGGTTTATCAAGTTTATCAAACAAAAACAGCAGCTCCTATATCCACAGCTCCAAATGAACTCAAATGGAAGGCATTCATTTGCACACCACTCCTCCCCTTCCCAATTAAAGTAACAACTAATTTGTAGGATGTTAGTCCCCCGCTATCCCACCAGGCAGGCTGAAACCACTCAACGCTGAACTGGTTCAGAACCACCCAACTGTACATGTAAATAACAGCAGCTTTCACAGCCAACACCTTCATTGCCCTGTACAAATAACACATTTTTTCCAGCAGACTGCAGGAAAGACAGAACATAAAGCTCCTTGGGACCTACAGTAAATGCCACATCAGGATTAAAATTTAGGATTTAGACTCCCCTACTATACCCTTATTCTTCCAGACACAAATAACGCTCCCATGTAATGGGATGTGAAAACTCTTGGCTTCCTCTCACAGCTCCCAAGTAATCTCAGTTTTCCTTCTCCATAAAGGCTTGGATCAGATCAGATGTATTCTCCAGAGCACAGCTTGTGCAGGCACCCGCCCGGACGGCGCTGAGCGCACACACAGACCTCTGCAAGGAAGAAAATCCCTGCAGTGTCAACCCATGCTGCCTGTGGTAAGCAATTCATTTTTGTGCGTTGGACACATGCCCAAATGTCCCAAACTGACTCAGAAGAAGGAAATGACCCACCATCACCACCAGGTCAAGAAGGCATTTCAATGCTGACTCTCCAGTTCACACAGCATTTGCTCAGCGTTTTTCATCACCTCTCTGCAGCTTTGAATACTGCTGACTAGCAAAGGCAGGGGTTGAAACTGCTATGCCAGGGCTTGTTCCAGCTTGGCAAATTCAATTAAGTACAGCAGAAAAGTTCTCCTCTGATAGAGCCAAATCTTCTTTGGCCAAACCAACTAAATCAACTCCTGTTTCTACAAATTATGTTTCCACCATTTTTGTCCNCTTTAAAGGTGTAGAAGATACAAAGACCACACAAAAAGAGAAGATACTGAGGATCGTGCAGCTACCACTGCACCAAGTTTGATAGCTCCCAAGGAGCAGTATAGGCACAGGTTGCCAAAAGCCTGGAGGCCACAAATGGACCATAAAGAGCATGTTGGCTTCTTAAACTCAACATTCATTTTAAATATAGTGATAACACAACCACTTGTTGTACAAGTGCACAAGTACTTGATGCATCATCGACTACTGCATCCCATTATGAAATTTTTTCTTAAACTTTCAATTTTAATCTGCTCCTCTTAAGCTAATGAAGACACTTCTGTGAAGCTTGTGTCAGTGTCACCCTGTATTTTAGTGGAAGACAGCCAAGAGATTCTCAGCTTTGGTAATTTAAAGTTAACTGCATGAAAATATTGGGCTTCCTCAAGCATTATTTCCAAGGGTCCCATATAGCTGTTAGGACTCGACACCATGGCACTGTTACACCTAAAAGGAGACATGAAGGTTTTCTGCTGTTTGAAAGGAGTTAGAGGAAGCTGGATGGTCTCACTCCTGAGGCATATATTTGATGGCTGAACCATCACATGACTCCAAAGCAAATCACCAGCAACAGCTATCCTGAGGTGGCTAGATTACATGGCAGGACAGGACAAGCCCTTCCTTGGCAAAATATTTAAACTCCACAAAATGGCCAGGTAGAGCACCTAGGAGCCTTTATTAGTAGAAGCAGCCTGCAATCAGACTGCCTACTACCTATCAGCTCTGGTCTTTACATAAGAGCTGGGTATGCCCTCATTTGAGTTAACCCCATTGACCAGGAATGCCGCTTCTCTGAGGCCTCAGGTATTTATCTGGAGTGTTTTCCAGGCTTGTTGTGTCACCCTTCAGACCTTGAAGACCTCAGCTCCTCAGAAGCAAGACAGGGACTTCTGCTGCAAGCAGCCTTCCCTCAGCACAGGTCCTCCACACCAGCTGCAGAACCACCTCTGACAAAGATACTCCTGACATGTTTGAGGATGGGATCTCCAAGGAAGACAGATGCTGTCTTCACCTCTCAAGATGAAGTCTGAAGAGTCCCACCCTTGAGGAATAAACATGGAGGCTGGGAAGAGATGGCAGAATTGACCTAGGCAAAGCCACACCACTGGCGTGGTTTCCACGGGCAGTCAGGGGCTGCTCTGCAGGAGCCATTAACAGACTTCGGAGGAAAATGTGGCAGAGGGGCAGGCTATCACCTCCTGCGGCAGAAAGTTTGGTACAGAACCAGGCCACCACATCAAAGGCAGTAATTTTATTCATTTAATTCCCTCCAAAAAAAAAAAAAAAATCTTCCTCTCTTCACAGCCGCCTGCACAGAAGAAAAGCCCTCCTTGCTCAAGCAGTGCTAGCTCAGGCGCAGAGCTGCCAGGACAGGGAATCAGAGCTTGGTCATGCTGCTCGCCAGCTGATGGCCGTGTTTCCATCTGCCCAGCGGCAGGCAGGGCAGGCAAGCCGGCAGTCCCCTCTCCCGCGCCAGCCCCCAGCACCATGCTGCTTGCCAGGGCTGGGAGCAAGTTTGGAGAAAAGGTTAATTCCAGGAATGGCCAGAAATACGGCACTCCGGCAATGAGAGGACAAGTCCCCACGTGGCTTGCCAGCTTTCTGCTGGTGGCTGGCAACTGGCAGGAACAAAGAAAAAGCGTCAGCGGCAAACGCTGGTTCGCAGGAGGGTGCCGAGGCGCCCGGGATGGCTACGGAGGCAGGCCTTTCTGGCACAGTACACGGGCTGTTGTGTCTGGGGGTGAGTGGAAGGTGCCAGTTTCTTTTAGCTGCCACCACAGCCTTAATGTGACATTCAGCAGCAGCATATTAACTCACTTGCCACAACGAGGGGAACATCGCACTTCCAGCCCCATATTCAGTGATGCACGTGTGTACCTGCACAGCTACAGCAACCACACCAGTCACTCCAATTAATAAAAAAGAAAAATGCACCATAAAAGCATTAGGAAGGACTGGATCATCCCCCCCCGCCCCCCAATATTGCATCGGGAGAGCAACTGGCTAAATAAATGGGCAGGACAGGATTGCAAGCCAGGACGTCTTTATCCGTGCTGGCAGTCCTGTTTGTCTCCAGCTGGAAAGAAGAAAACTGCAGAGGCTTTACTCATTATTTTTGCTAAGTCCTGTAGCAGGATGTTTTCCTGCCCTCCAGACCTGGATTGTGCAGCTTTGTGCTACCTCCAGTAGTTATACATGGAAACAATCCATTAACAGTCAGGTTAACACATGGCACATATATAGATCGTACTTGTCAGCATGTCTAAGCCCTACAGGTCGGCTGGCCATTTTACGTAAGAGATTCTGCAGTGGAATCATTGCAGGAAAGTAAGACTTTCCAGTTGGGATTATAGGTGCAGAGTATGATCAACTGTTTTTTCTGTTGCTTTTAAGAGAGCACAACACAAAATTTCAGCACAAGTGAAAAATCAAATGAAGACTGAACATTATTTCTTCTCCAATCTGTGCCTTATATGCTTACGTATGAGAATAAATGCAAACAACCTGAATGCAGCCAGACATTGCATTTCAGAGAGCTTGGGTGGCGGCTGGAGAGAAGAACACACTTGGGGGATGAGTACGTGTATTCCAAAACACAAGTATTTCAGAAGACATCAACCCATCGCTAATGAGATTTGGATATCCAGCTTGCCTGGGGGAGGGCAAAAGGGGAGTCCTGCTATTAATAAACCGTGCTTAGTTTTGAAATTAAAAGCTCAAATACAAAGGCTCAGCAGTTCTCAAGAAAAAAAACCCCAACTTTTTCAGCATGCAAGCTGCATCCCTTCTCCACAAAAACTTGCTTTTTGAAACAGATGGCAGCCTGCAAGATCTACAAATCCTTTGTCTGGAGTGGCAAACTAGGCCCTATTGCCCATCAAAGTCAACCGTCACATTATGAAGCACTGACCCTAACAAATCCATTATGTGTCTTTCTACCACAATGCTAAACCAGACAAAATGAGTCAGACTTAATAGGAAAGGGTGAGGGATTTTAAATCCCTTTCCCCCCCATCCCCACAAAAAATAATCACGGGGGGAGAGTCTGCGTTGACCCTTCGCTTACGAGCCCTGCCAAACCCTGCCGTTAGGGCAGCCCGTTTGGGCCAGGCTGCCCGAAGGAAGATGGATTTGGGTTTGAAGAATTTACGCGGTGCTGTGCAACAGCTTTGAAGTCAGCGCATTATGTCAGTCAAACTATCTGCACAGTCAAGAGTGAATATCCTGAGCAGGAAAGAAAGGCCCTTATGCTAGCTGAATAATTAGGTCTGATGTGCTTTGTAGTTTCTCAGCGCTCCCTTCCCAGCTCTGCTGAAATGCTGTGCAGATACACGGCACAGAGACGGAGAAAGCTCTTCACAGGTAGCTGCAGGGAAGAAAATATAATGTTTTTTCTCCTGTGTCAGCTGAGCCCAGGCAATGGAAAGAGAAGTGTGAAGAGACAGGAGCTCATACCAAAGAGCTGCTGCCTTCAGTCAAGGGAGGAAACAACAGAGAAACCTGCTGAGGAGGTGACGGACGGGGCAATGGTGTGGAAAGGATCGAAAAGCCTTTTCCCCGCTATGGGTATTTGGTGCATCTTGACACACAAAAGGAAACACCCATCACTGGTACTGTTGGCAGACACCTCCCAGCAAGGAATACTTCTGTCAAAGAACAAATCTCTCTCAATAACAGTGGGTCCAGTTTGTCAATGATCCAACTGCTTTCATCTTGCATATTTAAAAATTAGATACAACAAAAAAGTCAAGGTCCTCAGAGCAACAGATTGGTTGGATTCTTCACACTCTCATAGAAATTGCCCCCCATCCCCCTTTACTGGTTTTCTTCGGCATAAAACAATCTCTCAAGGACATGGCAACGACGACGCTGAAATTCAAAGCATTGAGATCAAACACACAAAGCTGACGCTCATTATGGCTAAATTATGTCACCTATCTGAAGGCTCAAGCTTATTATTTAAGACAATATAATAGTCATTAATCACAGCCATTGTGCATTGCTTGGAAGGCATCTAGAAAGCTAAAGAATACAACAGAGATTTATTATACTACAGTGCCAGATTTAATTACATGGTTTTCTTCTCAGTATCTCGCCGCTTGCAGTTCACCACCTGTTTGCACCAGAGGACCTGAAAAAAAAGACGTGCCAGCCCTTGAGGCTAGGCATGCAAGAGAGGGCTTGTGCTGAGCTTTTGCTATCACTGTTGTAGCAGAAGACCAGTGGGCAAAGAGAATGGACCATTTCGGGGACAGCTGGCTGGCAAATCACTTGTGTAGAGCTATTGGTTTTCTTCTGAAGTTTTAAACTTCCAGTTCCTTTTCATATATATTTCTGTGCAGAAAAGGTACACTGTTGAGCCCATGTGCAAGCAGAAACAGCTTGCTGTCTTCTTCCTAAAGCTGCTGTGCGAAGATTCATGCCCTCACCAACACAACAATGTATTTAAGCAGTATGTCTGTCTGCTGGCAGCCTTCTGAGTTTGCATTTTCTTCTATAAATATTTAACATAGAAGAACTGTTCACGTTACCCACTTTGCCCAAAGTGTTTTGACAGCCATGCTTACCACATGACAATGATGCTCTATTTAACACTGCAGCTGCAGACAGGAGGATTTCGTTTCAGTTTTATACAATATCGTGAAACCGATGACCTCCCACAAAATAAACCAGATAATACATTTTGAAGGAGTAGAATTTAAATGCATTAGCAAGACAATTATCAGTAAGCCACTGCAAGAAAGGAAAACAGAAATTTAAATCCTGAATGCAAGAGTTTGCTTAAATTTAGCTGCAATTCCTTTTTTATTAAACATATTCAGAAAGCGAAAATAAAAGACAACCAACCCTGCAAGAGCTAAGTAGCCTCCTGAAATGGTTTCTCTTAAGGCTAGAATAATCTCCAAACTTTCTGGACCGCAAATTATCATCAGCCCTCAGAGATCTCGACACACTTTTACCAACCAGTTAATTGAATCCACTCAAAAGAAGATGGCTCAGCGGACCACTTGGCCAGCCCCGAGGGAGGTTTGGCCTCAACCTCTCTCTAACGTACTAAGACTCAGCATAGTCTAGCAGCAACTAACCAAGAGTCAGCCTTTCACATCTGAAGATCACAACATTTCTCAGGTGGAGAAAGCTCAGGGAAACAAAATAAAAAGGCTTAAACAACCCAGCCACTCAAACTCACACAAAACAGCTCTGCTACTGTTAGAGATGCGGACAGGCATTTTAAAATGTTCACTTTAACATGGAATCACTTAAGCACTGCTTGGAAAAAATATGTAGAGGTAACATAAGAAAGAGAAACTGAGTCAGCAACATTTATCCTTTCTGATTTCCCCCCCTGGCCCCTGAGAGTAGTCTTGGTTACCCAGGGGCTCATTAATACACTCATCTATTACAAGCTGGCTGGAAGCATGGAGCGATGCCACTTTGGTATGAGCAGATTAATCAAGCGTGGATTGCCAACCTCCCACTGCACTGCAACGCAATGCCATCACCTTCTAGGCCATTTCAGTGGACGGATTCAGCTGAATATTGCCATTTACTTCCAAAACAACTCATAAACGCAGAGCGATTAGCCATCCCTTGCAGTGCCTTTTACTGGAGTTACTCAAAATTTAATGCACTTAGTGCAGTTTTATGACTCCTTATGCATCATTAGCACTTTAATACATCAGAAGACAGTTCTTGGTTCTTAACATTATTATCAGAAAGGTCAGAATAGCTTTTTAAAACAATAAAGCATGAGGATGAGCTGATTTGTTTTTAAATGTGGGAAGGGGAAGATTAAGATGGAAAAAGAAAGTAGAGAACCCCCTTCCCCAGCACATTCTGCTGCTGTATCTCCCATTCAGTGCATTTTGAAAAAAAAAGTGCTTTTCCATAGACACATCTCTTGGATGCAATAGCACCAACACAGCCAAGCTCCTACATCCTTTCATTGAGCTTGAGGAGGGACTTGGACCAGCAAACAACCATCCTCACATTGCCATTTATTGCCAAACGTAGCTTTGCTCCCACCGCCTGTTACCACATTGTAGGAGCTGGAGCAGAATTGTTCCCCTAACAAATACTCTTCACTTGACACCGAGAAGGAAAGACTAAGGAAGATGGCAGTAACACAGCTGTATGGTTTCACAGGTCTGGGTGAACAGCGCTAGGAGTTACACGACAGGACGCCAGGACAGAAATCACGGTCCTCTCATCTGCAGCTCCTTTTGCTCACACAAGCCTGAGAGCTCTGATCTTCCCTCCTTCCCCCTCAGTACCACGAGCTACCCTTCATTCCCCGACCCACCAGATGGGCAGGAGGCAATGCACGCTCTGCTTGGATCCCAGCTATGCGGCTGCCAATTAGCCCGCCAGGATACCCACATGTAGGGGCCTCTCTTGCTTTAGAAAGTGCTGTTGCTTTTGCTGCAGCCTTTGTATTATTGGAAGGTTAATTAGGATCTCTGCTCTAGCTGCAGGGACTTCACCAAAAAAATCCCGTATCTTTTCAATTTCACCTCTGACAAAATTAAATTGACCTATGGGCTCAGAAGTTGGTAAATGAGGATACAGATTGTTTTGGGGGGTTGGTTTTTTGAAAAAAGGAAAGCGGTCTAGTGTGATCACCTTATGAATCACATAAGCCTGAGTGTTGAGTGTGATAATACTACACTACTAACAACACAGATGGTCTCCTGCTTAGCGTCAACTTCCCTTTTGAGCTATTCAGTTCACCACAAGCAATGCTGGGACAGAAGTCATTGTCATGAAGTGCTGACAAAATATTAACCAGTAACTGAAACCCAAGACAGATTTTGAATTGCAAATAGTTTTCAGATCTTCACCACTATCAAATATGACATATCTTGGACACTCCACTGCGATAGTTGTTCCGGGCAATTCAGTCTCAGCTCTAGGACGGACCTAAACCTGTGCCTTTTCTCCCCGGCTCCTGGACAAATGCCCCTTCCAGCCCTAGCACAGACCTGCAGGCGCGGAGCATGAATACACCCAGGCCCCAAGACATTTTCTCATTCTTATTCCCGCCAAAAGCACACGAGCTGAACTAATCAGTGCCCCGAGCCCCTGGGTCACAGCCAGGGCACCCGCGCCGGGGACCTCAGCTCTTTCTCACCTGCTGATCGGGACAAAGCAGAGCTGAGGGGTCCGAGCTCATTAAGGCAGAGTTTTCATGGGAAGTTCAGCCCACATTAAGCTAGAGGGGGGGTTTTTGTTGTCATTTTTTTTTAACGGTGTGTTAGACTGAGCAATTCTCAACAGAGCTCTTTCTTTGCCCTCCCAACTCACCACCCTGCGGGCAGCTCCAAGAAGAAAGAAAACAAAGACACAGGCATAGAAACAATAGCAAGTTATTAACCAGAACTGCTATTGTGAAAGTTAACATCTCCCATCACCATTCCCCTTTTGGTAAGCACGACAGCAGACCACAGCTACAGCTGCCTCGCCCTATGCAGATGTTCATATTTATACAGGAAAAAATGATTACTTAATAACATTCCTTACACTGGGATTCTTTAGTTCTTAGTCATTCCTCAATTTGAGATAGCAACACTAGACTAGACATCTCGGCTTAAATTAAGAGAGTCAAACAACATCTGCTATCACACTCACTAAAGCCAGAAAGAGTCAACGTATTTGCAAATGCTAGTCAGACAAACCTATCTTGAATAGCATCATCTTGGGAAAAGGCTAAACACCCAGTTCATCTGTGCTGAATAGCTGCTATCCTGATTTCCAGAGATAAATATTCTACCTTAATAGATTCATAACAATAGTCATTAGAGGCAAAGGTCGACGACCCAAAAAGGGGTGCATTAGGGACACTGTAGTACCATTCTTCCTGGCCTTGACGTTCTTGAAGTGTTTACAAGGCAAAACGTACAGCAAAATACACCCTTCAAAGCTCTGTGACAGCGCCTACGTCCACCATCAGTCAGTTTACAAAGCACCTGGCAGTTTTTAAGCCTTGTGAGTCACGACCAGCCATTTCATCTTCATACAATCACACAAAATTTTAGGGGTTTGGGTGTTTTGTTGTTTTTGTTTTTGTTTGTTTGTTTGTTTTTAAATAAAATGTGAGAATTCTGCCCCAAATACTTGGTGCTGTGTATTTTCAAATTGTTATACTGCAAGAATAAACAAAATGAGAAAGCACAACATCTACATTACAAAAAGTCCCATCCTAGAAACTGCAACAGCCCTTCGTCTCTCCCACACCAGCCAGCATCACAGCTGAGAGAAAGTCTATGTTAACAAAGCTGTTGTTTTGTTTTTAAGCATAAAATTGTTCTTAATTTTAAATTCATGTCAGAGCATTGCTCAGCATAAAGCAAACAAGAATACCAAGTGGGAATACTGATGGAAAAATATTATTGTGCGAATAACTAACTAATCAGCAAATCCTCCCCTCCCTCAGCAATGAAAAGCCAAATATTTACTCGATTGTATATTGCATTCTTTGCTCAAATACTTCATAGTTTGAATTTTAAAAA
Source organism: Fregata magnificens (assembly GCA_013389945.1). Classification (NCBI taxonomy): domain Eukaryota; kingdom Metazoa; phylum Chordata; class Aves; order Suliformes; family Fregatidae; genus Fregata; species Fregata magnificens. The sequence continues at coordinate 103,540 of WAAD01020045.1, read as the reverse complement.
TATATCTCTTTCCTTTTTCTGGAACATCTCATGGGAGTCCAGAGGGCCCACCAGAAGGTATTTACACCATCTGACTGGATTCATCTCAGCAGCAAGCTGGAGAAGAAGCAGGAGAGATGCGCTCCTAAATCAGGGATTTGGACCTTCCAGCCCAGCAAGAACCTGAGCTCCAGAACCCATCAGACATCCAAAGTCAGTGTAAGCAATACCTATTCGGACTGTGGCAGCACTGTCCTCTCCCAGCAGGCTCCAGCTACATCCCAAACGTCAGTCGGTCCAAAGCAAACTGCTCAGCCCATTTAATCAATATTTCATTGAGAAATTACCAGTTAAGTGAGCGCTTGGTTTCATCATTTCATTCCAAAGAGCCCAGCCCTCTTGTCTTTCAGCCACAAGAGACTCAAAGCACCTCTTACACCTGGGCAGCCCCGTGTAAGGAGCATCCATGGTGACACTTGCTTTTTCCTTGTAACTATAGTTACTGCTAACACAGGTAACATTGCATTTCATTGCATGCCATCGCATGCCAATTAGTTTGTACGTGAAAATAGCTATGCATGGAAATGAGCATAGGTTTATATAGATGCTAAGGGGAAAATGCAAATTTGTACAAATAATTTCAGTCATCCATGAAAAGCAGCAGCCACTACACACCCATGACAGTTGAGCTTTGCTTTTTATTTTTAATCCTCTCATTGTTTACACAGAATGGTGTTTCGGATTAAGCCCCCTTACCCTTCCACATGTTAGTCTTTAACATGACAAGAGAATACCAAGAAGGGGGTGGAGAGAGGATTCTTCCAGCTTTCATGCTGTGCAACCTACCACTCACACAGCTTCAAAGCATGATTTGACTCCGTTTGATATAAAGCTTGTTTTTAAAAAAAACATTGCTACTAGGTCCCAGAATTATTATTGCAATTTGATTAATAAAATGACTGTAAAGCAAAGCCAAGTTCATGCTCCAAAGAAGGGGGGAAGCTCACTCTCCAAGAGTGACATATTTAAACGTTGTCTCTGAACACAAAAGAACAACTGCTGACATTTTTGTATGAAATTGGTCTCTCATTGGAGAGCAACCTTCAAAAGTTTTCTTTGCAGATCCACCAAAACCAGACACCCACCCCACCCCCCCCATATTATAATCTACCAAGAGTTAATTTTTGTACTGTCACTCAAAGCAGGTCACTGAGATCTAGCAAAGTCCTTCAAGACTACTCTACACAGCGTATATATTAGCAAGGGAATACTCTTTCCATTTCACCCTTCAAGCATCTCTTTGGATGTTTTGACGTTATTTTTCATGGATTGGGTTGGTAGGTGGAGGAAGGAGGAAGAAGCAAAACCCCACACCTTGAAGGACCACGGCTTCACATTTCCAGCCAGGCACCCTCATCAAGCCTAGGACACCCTAATGAGAAAGCGCTCAGTTAAGATCTAATGATCAGACAGCTGCGTAAAACTATCTTTGACTCCAAGCAAGGAGCACAAATTGAGTTGTTTATATTTTCATACTGCTAACGTAACAGAAGCTTCTTCCAGCCATACCAGTATCTGACACCTCAGCAGTCTGTCACACATTAGTCATCTCCCCAGTATATGTCTTTTATTGTGATGACCCATCACCATTTCTTCCCTAATTACTTTTGAGATTATCTATATGGCTAATGTGACCAGAATATCACAGTGAAGGCTACCGTTTCTTGACCAAATCTGTTTTTCCTCAATGTAACTTTTCCTACCATACATATTTCTTGCTATTTTCTGGTCAAGAGGTAGATAATGAAAAAAAAAAATTGTAGGTTATTTGCACTCACAAACTACATGAACGTTCCTATATTTTGACTGCCACAGTTCCTCTCCATATGCACAAGATACGGCTGAACAAGCTACACATAATCTTCTTCCCACATACGTAAGTGGTCCTACATGATCTCAAATAGCACCAGCCAAGCACCACAGCATTAACTGGATCAAAATGCACACGCTGCTTATTTATTTTTTTTCCCCACTTCATTCACATTTCTCGTTGACTTCAAGCCTCATTGCAGCAGATCAGCAACTGCAGCGGGGAGCAGTGTGCCAGCCATGTATTCAGCGTCAGCCTACACAGAGGCTTTGCGGGCTGTATGTTTGCCAGCATGTTTCAGGGAGCTGGCATTAAGGACAACTTGACTAGTCCATGACAAGCAGGTAAAAGAAGGCAAGCAAGAGAGCCCTGACACCCTTGTCCTGCTGGCTTGCATGCATCTCAGCCTCTCTCTCCTGAAGCAGCTCATTTTGGAGGTATTCCTGCAGCGAGCTCCGCACTGGCATAGGAATGCTGCGGGCACAGTGTCAGGGCGCTGGCACAGCTCCTGCAGTGCTGGTAAATCGCTCTGGCGAGGACAGAAAGGCTTCACGGGCAAACAGCTGAGCAGAGAAATCAATACTACAGTCACGCACTGCCTTAAGCAATTCTGACATATTTACGGTTTCTGCTCTCCCGTTTTCAGAAGGACGGGTATCGCTTTCCCCCAGATGCTGCCATCCTTCGGCGCCGTGAGGACCACCGCAGATGTCGACATTGACACAGGAACCTCTCCTCTGGCAAAAGGGACCTTCAGCTTCAACGTCGGCTCAAAAACACCGTCTCTCCTCACGCTCCCTACCAACACCCAGCGTGACGAGGCCTGATCCGGCACTGCCACACTCGGCAGGACGTTTGCACATTTGCCTTTCAGTGTTCTTCGCCCAAGGCAGGTCCTGGGCTCTACCAGCCCCTGAGGCAGGTGGCTGTGGTCCCGGGGACCCCAGCTCTCCCTGGCTGCCGCACTGCTAAGCCATCGGGATGGGGCCAGCGGCGACTTCAAGGCCGATGCACAGGAACAAGATTAGGGTTGGATTTAGGTCATTCTTATAAAGGACAGCAGCTCAGCCGCTCTGCGTGCCAGCACTTTCATTACTACTGTGGTTTACACTATATGAAGGAAAAAGGCTACATACTGCAATATTAACAGACCGGTCACTAGGATTTTCACTGAAAAAACCCTTCACGTACACAGTCACACCGCCGCCTTCTGTGCTACTGCAACAGCCACGGGCAGCGAAACAGCCTCTGAGAGTGCAAGAGGGTTTAGTCTTTCTAAGTGGAAATTAAAGCAGCAGTTTATCTGGCAAAAAAGTACAAGAAATTCTCTTTGGTTTAGCATTTAGTGAGTCAGTGCTATTGATAGGAATAATGATGTTTTTCCAACCCAATCAATACCTTATTTTCAAAGGAATACAGTGTAAAAAACTTAGATAAAGGCAAATGTATAACAGAATAGTCACACCAGGGTTGGGGGAGCATTTAAATCCAATGTCTTTCTGGCATATATAGAGAATGAAAGCACTATTACTAAAGCATAATAATAATCACAGCCATTAGCAATTCCACAAATGGTTTGTTATCCAAGTAAGCAAGAGAATTACTCCTTATTGAAGGTTATTGTAACTGGAGACGATACTTGTCAATAATATTGACAATTCTTTATAAAAAGCACCTTTTCCTTTGGCTGCAGAAATCCTCCTACAGGAGCTAAGTCTTTAACATATAATTTAGAAATCTATTTTTAAAAAAAAATCTGCGTGGTGTTACAATGGAATTCTGTTTTTCTCCAGTAGCAAAAAAAAATCCCCCACATGTTTAAGAATAAACAATTACAGCAACTATCCGTGCTGCCACCTTTAAAGATGTAGAAAAGAGCAGAAACATTATTTCTATTTCAGCACTGAGTCGAGGTTGCACGGAAGCAGGGATTATCTCCACACTCCCTTTAACTACAAACACACCACTTTACTTATGCAGACTAAGATTTGTTTTCACATGAACAAAATATTAACCCAGCTTAGATTTTTATCAAACAGGTTTTCTAAATGTATACCCAATGTTTCCTTGTTTATTATGACAAGTTACAAAAAACAAGTTACTTCAATAAACCAGCTACTCCATCCAATCCCTCATCCATGAGACTTGCTTATTCCAGCCATAAAGTCAGAAGATTTAGTGCTGCATTTAAGCATTGCTTCTTAGGGGGGGGGGGCAGGAGAAATGCTTGAGTCCCATCCCTCCCACAAGCCCTAAATCCTAAGCAATCTACTACAACTGCTTCCGAGGAGCAAGTTAAGTTTTGTTAAGTTGTATGCCATAAGCCATCTTCTCCTCTACCCGTACCACTCTCATCCACATCCAGGTTACTCAGCCTGGACAATCCCTCCAAAAATGTTTTGTGCAACTCCGGACTGTACTTAAAAATGAAAAGCAGAACTCCTGTAGCCCGCTTTTCATTTGTGGCAACTGAGTAAGTCATGAACAGGAACCACAACTGTTTAGATATTCCTTGGTCAAGGGAAATTTCTCAGTCTATTTCCAGTAAACTAGGAAAAAATCCAATTACTTATTTTCAGAAAAGCCATGTACATGAGAAGTTGTATCGCTGTAGTAATGCCACCAAGTTTTCTGGCCCTGCAGGGTGACTTGGCACGAAGGAAGCGTGATGGAGAACCGCACTGGCTGCGGGGAGACTCTGCAAGGCATGAGCACACAGGTGCCAAGCACGCACAAGGACTAAAAAAATCTTGTAGCTTTCTAAAAATAACAGCCTACTAGATAAGCACATTTAGCCAGACTGCAACATGCCCTGTTTGGTTTTCAACATTATGAACTGAGGTAACATTTCATTGATGGGGGAAATTAATTACCAATATCTGGGTATTTATAGGGAAACAATCTTTTTAGCAAGGCCTGTTGTGACAGGACAAGGGGTAATGGTTTTAAACTAAAGGAGGGTAGATTTAGACTGGATATTAGGAAGACGTTTTTTACAATGAGGTTGGTGAAGGGCTGGAAGGGGTTGCCCAGAGAGGTAGTGGAGGCCCCATCCCTAGAAACATTCAAGGTCAGGTTGGATGCGCTTCTGAGCAACCTGATCTAGTTAAAGGTGTCCCTGCTCATTGCAGGGGGGTTGGACTAGATGATCTCTAAGGGTCCCTTCCAACCCAAAGCATTCTAAGATTCTGTGAAACAGCATGAGGTAGAAGCAGTGTTTATTTTCCCCAAGACACTCAATGTTTCCGATGAGCACTCTCGGCTTCGCTGGTCATGAAGAAAAAACAAAAAAAAAAATTACAAATTCGATCTTAAAAGTAGAGTAATGAAGCTCTCTACAGCTTTAAAGTAGACATTGAACCAAGACAATAAGATAGTGAATCCTTACGCAGTGGCCAAAACTAGACAGTGCAAAGTACGTTGCTAGACAAGATACAATAACTAGAATGTCTCCTCACTATAAGTATAGTCTTGAGGTAATATTTTAAGGTTTATGGGGGGGGGAAGCTATAAAACCTTTCATTTCACACAGCAAGAGGGCTACCACAACTCCACCAATGGTCATGTTCTGGGACGCAGAAGGCATGATCCAACATGGTCCTTCAGGCCCCAGTTCCTGTGCTGGCTTACCGCATCCTCTCTCCCTCCAAACCACTCCGGCAACATCATCCTCAATGGAGCACAGACCAGTCTTTCCACTTGGGAACAAAACACCCATCCGTAATTCTCTCTCTACTTTCCTCCAGAGCACTGAATTACTTCCCCAATAAAAGATATTTAATTTTCTTTTTAATTGAGTCATCTGCATTCTCGATTTTTCTAAATTGTAGTTTGTGACGCTCTGTAACAGGATACTACAAAATTTCATATGCTCTCAAAGCAAAATGTAAAAGCTGCTACAGCCAGAAAAATCTCGTGCCTTGCACACACACTTATAAAGTTCATACAGTATGACAAAATACATAATAGAAACAATTTAATGAACAATTAGGTCTTTTTTTTTTTAAGGTAATGTTAAATATTTACTATAACGAGTTCATTTAAGCACATGCAATTCCAAGGCTGATAGTCTCAAAATGGCTTTACTCAGAAGAAGTAGGCATGAAGACAAAAGTGAACTGAAATGTATTTTCCATCAGCCCTGAACATGAGAGAAAAGCTCCCTTCATCCTATTTTAGTGGAGTTCAATAGGGCACAGAAACCAATACTGAAATTTTCATGCTTTTCAAGATATTTCACATCAAATACACTGCTTTTCTTTTCTGACCTCTCCAACTATGAAGTGCCAAGAAATCCTTAGATAGTTTCCTTTCCTCCCTCAAGTCCCTAGAAGGATTTTTTTTCTTCCTTCCTTGACTGAGAGCTTTGTGATAGTGCTACCAGTGTTTTGACAGCATTACAATCTATACACTACTTTGCTGCATGCCTGGATATGCTACCAAGTTGAGCAATAGGTAAATAGCTTTTTACTTTTCAAAATTAATTCACTTAAAAAGCCAAAATGAGTCCATTTGAAAAGCCAGCTGTGGAGGAATTTCCTACTAAAAAAAAAAAAAAAAAAAAAAAAAAAAAAGAAAATCTGTACCAGAAAATAGCATACATGCAAAAGAAAAAAAAAAAGGCAAAATGAAACATTTGCATGGTAGAAAATTGTCATCTACCAAATTTATTTTAAGCACTGAGCATCCACAGGAACAAGTACTATAAAGCAAGTCACTCTCCCCTAAAATCATGTCAAGCCTTTATACAACTTTAAAATCTTGATTTTCTTTAATTTTGTGACCAGCCCTAACAACCCTACAATAAGAATTAAAAAGGTAGTTCTTCACCCTGCCTCCAAGAACATCATCGAAACATTTCACTTCATGCCTGATGCATTAGATAAGTTTTTTTGGTGTATTGTCTTTTTCATTGGTTTTTGTTTGTTTGTTTGGGTTTTTTGGGGTTTTGGGTTTTTTTGGTGTTTTTTTTGGTTGGGGTTTTTTTTTTTTTTTGGTTTGGTTTGGGTTTTTGGTTTGGTTTGGTATTTTTACTGCAGAGGCTTTGTGCAGTAAGAGATTTTGGACTTAAATCATCAGGCAAGGAAAGCCTTCACACGGGGGTGGGTCCCAGGCTGTCCCCAGCAAAGGGAAGGTGCAGGTTGGGGAGCTCCAGTTCTCCAGATGACGCCAGAGCTGACTCGCCGGCAGCTCCCTAGCATGCCACGTGCCTCGGTGAGGTCTCTGTGCCTCAGCTGATCACCAGCGAGTCCATCTGGAAACTGAAAATCCCTCGAGGATTTTGTAACTTCTGCTCCATTCAGAGAAGAGGCCCAGGGGGCTCCGGGGCGACAGAGGAGCTCCTCTGTCTCCTCGTGCTCCTCTTGTGCTCCTCTGCTCAGCCCTAGCACAGCTCCATTCAGTCAGACCTCTCTTGAGCAAGGTGCTTTGCGTATACTAGCTGCTAAGGGACTCACAAGTTTGGAGATAAGTAGGTTCTTAATTACTGTTTTGCTAAATTGGGGATGATCCGTGTGGCGGCTTAAGGCCCAGCAACTTTTCACTCATGCCGTGACTTACCTCAACAACCTCTTTAAGCACAAGGATAGCAGGATGGAAAGCTATCACAGCCACGTAACTCAGTACTGAACGAACAGGATCATTTCTTTCTACAAAATGGTGTAAGAGCTTTTTTAGAAAGAAATAGCCTTTATTTGTGGGTTTCCTGTGATACAATAGACTTTCTGTTCCCTCAAGCATCTTTCTCCCCACCTATTCCGGTAATGAATTCAATCCCAGTAGCTCGGTTTTTGAAACCTGTAACACAGATTTCTAGATGGGATCTTACTACTGCCTGCCTGCGGTGGCATTAATACTCCCCAAGCTTTAACAGAAATGTTTTCTCAGCTACATCTAAAACCAGAGTTAATTTTTCCACAGCTGCATTATATTTGTGGCTCACAGCACTCCATGTTCCTCCCTAACATTTCCAACTGCTGAGCTCCCAGCTGATAGCAGAAAGCTCTTGTCACGAGTCCCTAAAAATATAACATTGCTCAGTGGCAATATTAAGTCCCATCATATTTCTGTTACTCCACTTCTTCCCCTATCATAGCCCAACCTTCCTAGGTCTTAAGAAGGCCTCCCAAACTGGGATTACCAAAAATTTTTGTATGCTCAAACCATACTGCTTGACCTTGCCCAGTTTAAACCAGTTACAAAGACGTTTCAAGTTGTTATTTCCTATTGGGGGGGAGGAGAAAATAAAAAAGAAGCCCCACTTGCTTTAAAAACAACTACTTGTGGTAATTTCTCTCTGAAATTATTCACGGCTGCGTTATATTTTATAAATGGCCATATCCTAGATGTGCCAAAATGTCTTTTTTAATGAAAAGTGTTTCACAGTGAAGAGAGAGAGAGACTTACTTCAGCTTTGAAATCTGATTAGTGTTGCTGGAACAGTTCCGCTAAACCTACTGAAGGACCATAAAAGTTGAGCCCTTTAGCCGAGCCACTACACTGCACGGACCCACCACGCTCAGCCTGTCCTTGAGCAGCGCTCCCCAAGAACACGCCTGCGCATCTCACTGTGAAACGGAGCAGAAATCGGCAAAAGGCAAGTTTGAAAGTCTGGGTGCTCATCAGGGAAGGCACAGCCTGCTAGGCCAACACTGCTTTAAAAATAGTTTCTTTTCAGATAGAAGAGTTAGAGATGACTCAAAGATTAAGTAGCTGAAACCTCAATAGGTGATATTATGCAAATCAAACCCTGTACGCCATCAGCTGGGAGAGGGCTCATGAGCCAGGAGTTTTCTACTAAAAGCAGCAAAACTGAAAACATACAATTGCGGTCACTACTACATGTGAAAAAGCAGAGATTAAAGCACATTTGGCTAATGCTTCAACTTGGAGACCCTAGGGCTACCTCCGGTGTGTGCTCACTGCGAAGGGAAAAGGCTTAGGTACCCCGCATTAAGATAAAGCTCCTTGAAATGTCAGGTGCGTGTATCCACCCCTTTTACAGGTGACAAAAATATGAACTTCAACCAGGGTACGTCGATCAGTGATGTAGATCATCAAGTCTTTCTCTTACACAACCAGAAGGCGAGGTACTTCCTGATGCAATAGCAGCGGAGACCTCGCCAGGATCCCATCACCAGGCAGAGGTGCCCACCGTGACAGCTACGGCTGCCTTCAACTTCAGTCACATACACCTCATTCGCCTGCAGGGTGAACGCATAGGAACGGTCAAACGTACGCGCTTAAGTGCTTTCCAGCTCGTAACACAGTGAGGAAATGTTTAGCTTCCATGCAATGAAGCCCCGTTATTAAGCTTATAGTCGATCTAATTTTATGTGTAAATAACTGACTTGAACAGTTCCTTTTATTTAAGCACAAGTGACATTTAGGAAGGAATACTGCCTCTTCCCAACATAATCAGCTCAAACCCAGTCACGAACCCTCCAAAAATAAATATTTTAGAAAATGAGTTTGATCCCACAGTAATAATTTTGTTCTTTGATTCTGTAGCATTTTGGGGGCGGAGGGGGAAGGAAGGATGCGGGAAGACTCTTTCTGAATAGCCATAAGATGTGAATAAAGCAGCATAATTAAAGATGCGATTGCATTAATTTATTCAGTTCTTCCCAGATCCTCCCCCCCCGGCTTTCCAGTGCAAATAGGGAAGAAAATGCATCTGCCCCGGCAGGAGGCTCGGTCATCCGGCTCCCTTCAGTCCCGCCGCCCTCCGTACCCTTCTCCCGCCGGTCGCAGCCCGCTGGCCGCGGCTGAGCCGCTGCGCCCAGCCGCCGAGGGCGGGCGAGGG
>WAAD01020045.1:78580-93420 GCA_013389945.1 Fregata magnificens | reverse complement strand
GCCCCCGCGGGGCATTTAAACCCTGGGCGGCCGCGGCGGCGCCTCCCCCCGCCCCGCTCCGCTCCGCTCCGGGGCCTTAGCGGGACGTTTCCGGCCCTTGCCGGCGTTTGGGGTGTGCGGGATGCGGGAGAGCCCCGGGCGGCCTTGCGCCTCCTCTTTCCCACAATAGGTGATTAAAGCTTCTCCCCCCGCCCCACCCCACCATCACCCCCCAGGTGCGAGTAGGCGAGGCTGGTTTTTGTTTAAATAAACAGAAGAAGGGGGATGTTGCCACTGGGCGGCTGGGAGGGGGCGCCTGAAGCGCCGCAGCCCGAACGGGCCGAGCATCAGCCAGCGCCCGGGCTCCGCCGAGCGTCTTCCGCGGGACCCCCGCGGGGGGAAACGGCTTTTTCTTCTCCCGACCCGAATGTCGAAACAACAACAACAACCCCCCCACCGCAGTGAGGGTCTGCTGGCAGAGGGGGAGGAGGGCTGACGGATGGCTTTTGTGTGGTCTCCATCCCCGCGCCGTCGTTGATGTTAATCCTACCACCCTGACTTCCAGGACGGGGAAGTATTTCTTTGCTACATGCGCCTTGTTTCAAAGCAAAATCTAAAATGTCTCTTCTTTCCCAGTTTATTTAAGATTTGATAATCATTCTGCCGCGTCCAGGAAGGAAACAGTATTATTTTATCCCCGTTTCTAAAAACCCTTCCGTTATTATTACCCGATGCCAAAGTACTGGCAGATCCGTTCGGGAGCGGCACCTACTTTTAATGGGACAGAGATGAGTCTTTTGAAGTTTTGAGATCTTTCTCCTCCAGACTGATGAGATCCCTGCTTATGTCGGATAATTCTGCCATCTGTATATTTTAAGAAGGTTGTTTGCAGAATTCAATATGCACTTTCATCCTTCCATGTTTATCTCTCCACTAGTCTTGGTCCATGCAGCATGTGATAATTAGAGTCTCGTCCTTTGCTTACTGTGGACTCTTATGACCTCTTTCAGTTATCTCTCAGCAGTGTGAGCCACATTTTTTCTTTCTGTGATTTACGTTTGTCCTTATTCAACAAGCGCCTTTGATAAGGAAATGCCTGCAACGAACTTGATATCTCATCCAGCATGGGTCATTTTATGGAGGTATGTGGAATAACCGTTCCTTCCTACCTGGAAGCAACCTAGATCAGCATCTGTCTCTCTTCTTCCCTTTGAATTAACAAGTTTTATGCCATTTTACTTCTCATCTTCCTGTAGTGGTAGTGCTCCACTGAAAGCAGACAAGAGCTAAACCAATTTCCCCGCTTCCCAATATCCCAGAAAATAAGAAGATGAGTCCTCTATCACAATCACAGATTCTGGTGGTTGCAGCACTCGGTATAACAAGCTGAACCTTGCTAGATCCACGTAGGAATTTGCCAGGAGACCAGTTGTTTTCTCGACTTTGCACTGAGAGCTAGGTTATTTTATTTAGTTTGGTTTGTTTATTAACTTGTATGTATTTGCTTATTCGGCTCTACGTCAGATAAGAGTTAAGTCAGCCTCTGACTCTCATTCAAAACTAATTGCTCTTACTGTGGAGAAGTACCATCTTGTTCTCTTATTGTAGGCTTCTCTTTTGGAGGCCTCATGGCATAGGTGTCTCCAGGCAGTCCAAGATAGAGGCTTCACCAGCCTCTCTAAAGGACGTATGAGCTAAGACTGCTTCTAAGATTAACCCAAAATTTAATACAATGGTCCTGACCTTTTTTCCTTGGGCAGCGGTGGTTCTAGATTGCTTTGGTTTAGCTGTCTTCTGTACAGGACAGTATTTTTTGCTTGAATAAAGTTCAGCGCACAGACACTTCAATCTCAATAAAATCAGTAACACATATAGCGTTAAACAAGGGGATAAAGCACAACACATGAGATTGCAGGTATAAAATCTAATAAACTCACTCCTCTTCCTGGAAGAGCTGTAAGGTTGAGCTTCCGCTCCTGTACGTACAGCTCCCACAGACACTCCTGTTGGAGTTTCACGGGGGCAGTGATTTCCTCTTCTCAGATGACTGATCTTTTGGGCACAAATGTCATCCCAACGAGGCCACTCAGCTCCTTTGCAGTGCCAGCAGACCTGGCTGTGCCAAGCGTGTCTGGGCTCTGGTAAGTCATGTTATGTCTGTGGCTCTGGATTTTTCTTATCTAAGTGCCTCCATCTAAATTGTTCCAGTCTTTCCCTCCAAGCTGGTCTAGCTTTAGATACTGCATGTTGCCTTTGGGTAGCTCTTCTTCACTCTCATGGTTTTTTCCTCCATCCTGGCTCTCATCCCAGGGAATCAGTAACTTTTAGGAGATTTTAACAGTGCAAGTAGGCTTGAAAGTTAGCTCACTGGACAACATCATCAACCATAATCAAAAATTTCAGAGCTCAACTGCAGGATTTTAGTTACATCAAAACCCTTTTCTTCCTGCCCAGTGGTAATACTTTCCTCCACTCCAGGAGGTGGACTGGATACCCATTTACAGCTAATTTTTCATTTGTCTTCTTTCACTCTTCAGCTACATTTCTGTCAGCACAAAATGGATAGGGAAACAACCAAGTCCATTGTAAGCCGCTTCCTTCTTCTGTCTGGGTATAAACAACAAAGGCAGCAGAGGCCTTTGCCTTTGGCTGGAGCAAGCCTGCACAGCAGAGCAGAATCGGCTGAGTTGTGTTGGCTTGCAGCACCCAGGAGCGCTTTGTGTCCACCCCATGCTCTGTTGTGCCATGAAGTCTTCCCACATCAGGTGTGTGAGCAAAGTGCAATGGCACCTCTCTGTATCACGTGCCATCGCCTGATGCATGCTACCTTGTGATGTGCAGCACAGAAAAGCACCGAGGTGTTCCCTCAACGTCCGTAATTGCCTCTTCTCTGTACTGAGATTTTTTGCAGCACTTTTTTCCAGAATCTAGGCATTTTGGTTGCCTTTTTGCTGTCCACATCCACCCTGCACTGGTCACCAGTGCCTCTCTAGAGGGGCTGCCCTGCTTTAGAGACAGACCAAACACTTCTGCTCTACTTGCAACATTGATTGCTTAAATTTCACAGCAGTCACAGGCAGGTCCACAAAGGGGCTGTGGAGCTTCTTGCAAGAGGAAGAGGATACCAAAGATGAGGCCCCAAAGCATCATGAGCTGCTGCACATACACACAAATCAGCCAAATGCCATGGAAAAGCATTTGTACAGCCTGGAAAGAGGCAGTGTCTGATAGGATTGTGCCGTGAGGCACATCTGGGATGATCACAGGTAACCGGGTGGGTTTACGAGTATTTTTTCCTTTCACCAACAAAGGGTGTTAAAGCTCCACAAGGGGCATGGATGGGCTGGACATCCCCTATTCAAAGCATATTCACAATAATCCTGGGGAGATAAGGCTTGTCCCTGGCACAGCAGAGCACAAAGTAGTGTCAGAGCACTAGGAGCTTCTTACGTGTTCCTCCAAGGAATAGGAATAGGGTAGGATTGAGAATTTCAGACTGGGACAAGCACAAAAAAACTTACTGGCATAGACCAGATCTGCCTGGGACCTTTCGCTTTGATCTGCTCTCCTGTGGCAGCAGCTTTGTCCCATCACCAGCTGGATTGCCAGCGGTGGAAACACAGCAAGGGAAGGTTTTTGGCTTGGCAGATTTATTCTTCTTCCTTAGGTACTTGTGTCTTCAGTTGCAGTGAATATTTCTCTCAATATCAAGCTGGTTCAGCTTTCCCTCTCCTTAACCTCTCAGCGAGTCTTTGTTTCTCAGAACCTGTTAGTTTAAACTGGGTCAAATGCTAACAAGCGTGTCAGCCCCCCTGCCCTTAGGATCTGCCATAAAAGATCAGACTACAGGCCTGTCAAGCTCTTTGTCCTACTTCTGCAAGGAGCCAATGCCCGATGCTTCAGAGAGGTGGAAAAAGTCTGCTATTTAAAGGTTACATCCCTTCTCCTTGCTGTGATGCTGTTGCTTCACTTTTTATTTTCTTCAGCGTTCTTCAATGAATTGGAAATCATGCTGCTGGTGATGGATTGCTCAACTCCTTCACGCAGCTCTACAGTTCCCTGTAGAAGATCTTTCACCAGCTGCCAAGCCACATTGATTTTCCATTGAAAGCCCCTCCTGTTTTGATCTAACATCTATGTGGTCATGAGATCCTGTAGGGTGGAAGAGAGGGAAAACAACTAAGATGCAATACGAATGTTTGTAATGCTCAGAAGAACAGTTCTCTACTTACGGCTGACTTTCAGATGAGCAGCTCACAGTGCAGTCAGCTACTTCACATGTGAATAGCCAGCTGAAAGAGATGGGATAAGGATGGGATATGAATGGACTGTAAGACCAAAATTGGAGTCATTCTGGCACAAAGCGGAGAAGAGCATATAGCAGAAGTGGGAAGAAAAACAACAACAGCAGAAGATTTTATAGCAAGGTTCACGACGAAAGCAATTTTTATTCTCTGAGCTTATGCAAGAAGACTACTTAAAGCATTGGAAAGGTATTGGCTGCCTTAGGTTTTTAAACCAAACAAACCAGATCACTAGCCATAAGACATAAAGCAAAGAACATTTCCTCCAGCGCAATTCATCATTGCTTAGAAAGCAGATACTGCAGGCACATATTCTAATATTAAAACAAATTATAATACCATTAAAGGAAGTAGCTCATCTTCTATACTGGCCTCATATCTATAGAGATTAAGCTTGAATAAAAGCACACAGCTTTCCTCTGTCACATTGTGTAATTATTATTCATACAGCAGAATTATAGATAACAAAGTAAAAGATGACTACTTTCCTGCATCTTTGCCATAGGATCTCTGAAGCTTCTGTGATTTAAAATTTAAAGGTTTAAAATCTCTAATCCTCTGTTGTAGCTCATTGCATTTTATTCATTTTATGTACTTCCATCATACACATACCCTTGCATTGCAAACACATAGAGACACATTGCACTCTCATCCGCTTTCAGAGAGGATCCTTGGGGTAGAGGTTTCATGAGGCAACTGAAATGATTTAATAGCTAATTGTACCTTCTTCTGCCTTCCTCCCTCCCTCCCTCCCAGGCCCTATGTTCCTGCTGCTTCCTTCGCAAAAACATCTGTGGCCTTGTCTGCCTCCTTGGTGAGCACATCCAGCTCACCATCAGAAAACGTGGGCAAGGATGGAAATATGTTGCCTGTCTTCATTCGTGTGGTCATCATGCTGCAAGCCAGGTTTCACAGCACGCAGTTCAGCCCTCTGCTGAGGAGGCACCTCCTCTTCAGGGCTGGCCTCATCTCCGGTGCTTCAAACCTCCCCTCCCAGCCTGAATCAGCCTTCTCAGGGGTTCAGATCTTGGAGGGGAAGTGTCAATGACATGTTGGGCAGATAGGGTGGATGGACTTGGAACATTGCCTCAGAAACGACTCCCAGGCAAGTCCAGCAGTTGCCATGCCCAGTTTCCGGAGGTTTGTGTCCTTCACCACCCTGCCCTTTCCTCTCCATGTGTTCAGTGGCACAGAATAGTGAAAATCTGTGGTGATTCCTGCCATTTCCCTCCACTTCTGCCTTTGATTTTATACCGAGCTTGCGAGATATGCCTCCTCCTGCTGAGCAACTGATTAGGTGGGCTTTCCTTGCCCCCGCCATGAAGTCAGGAGTAGGATTGTATGCAACCATTACCTTTAGTATGATTCAGTGCCAAGACCCAGAGGTCAAAGACCATATTTTGTTCAGTGAGGTACGCCGTCTGCTCTTTGCTTGTAGAAGACGCACAGACTGTTCCAGCCGCTACTGAGATAAAACCTAATCAGCAAAGTACGCTGCTTGGATAAATCACTAGCATGTCATGCACTAATGGAGGTGTTGTGCTGGGAGCATCAAGCTAAAGCACCCACACAGAGATTTCCATCCATCTCTGACAGCATCACTCATTCGCTGCATGACCTTGGCCAAATTGCTCACAGCCTGACTTGCAGGAGCACCAGCCTCCTGGAAATCAGGTCAGTGCACTCCCTGTGTTTCAACTGCCCCCAGGAAAAGAAAGCAAATGCTGCTTCTCCTCTGCCCAAGCATCTGTCAGGCACAGAGCTCTATTGTTCCCAAAGCTGGCCCCGTCAGCGTCGCACTGGGAGGCAGATGCGCCTCTACGTGGGCAACAGCCCCGACGCCGAGTCCTTCCAGCCCGTGCGTCCCAACGCCGTCGTCTGCTGGCAGATGCCTTTCACACCAGGCCTGAGACAAGGTGGGTATTCAGTGTGGACAGCAAAGTTCTGTCCTTCATTTGGAAATAATTTTTGCTCTCTGCTGAGGGTGTTTGTTTCCCTGCCTCTAAACTCTGATTCCTCTGTTTTCAGTACTCCAGAATCCCAGTACCTTACAACCTGTCCACTCAGGAGAAACCCAAGAGGGTAAAGAAGTCTTGCAACATAATGTACCTGCCCACATAAAACATGAGGAAAGGACTGTGGCCTTTTTTTAAAAAATACTAGAGCTTCATAGGTACATATTGTGGCAAGGCAAGGCAGGAGGAGATCCTGGCAAGCTGCTTGGACTGCATGCCCACAGCAATATTGTCTGTGGTGGCAGGGGTTTGGGCACAGCTGTGCCAGTGGTCTGTGCTCCCAGATAGCTGATCTCTGGCACCGGGAAATGATGCACTCAAGCTGTCACATATAAGGAGTAAGGGCGTTATGTTCAAAGCCTAGTCACAAATATTGTTCTCCTTTATCTTGGTTTCCAAAAATCAGACCAGTCCCCTGTCTGCCGATACCAGTGGGAGTATGAACCCACCCTATGTTTTCATGTGCTCTGGACAAAATCTGTCCATGAACAGCAGGTAAGCTTTTTGTCAAAATGCCTTTTGCCTCTGTACAAATCTAATTAGAGTCTGATTTCAACTTCCCTGATTTCAATTTCCCAACTTCCCTTTGAAGCCTTGTTCAGTAAGAAGTGCCAGACACTCCGCATCTGCATTACAATGCATCCTACCACACTTGAAAGCCCTAGGGCATGCCAAAGAAATCCAAATCCACGGAATCCATAGCCAATATACGACATGAGATCAAGGACAGATGGAAAGTATTTCCTGCAATGAATATGCATTGTGAATTGTTTTGTCATTTAGCAAGGACTGCTGCTTTGCTGCATGCTCTGTTATAATACATGTTCACATCATTGCAGCGATGTTACATTACGAATCTAAAAGCAGTTCTTGCTAATCAAAGCACTAAAGGGTCTGTTTCAATTTCCCTAGTAGTGTTTTTAGCAGAAGTCTAAACATTTATGTCCATAGGTTGAGCCATATCTCTCTGCCACTTATTCTTCATGCCTGATAACAGCACATCGCCTTGAAGTACCCTGCTGCTTAGAAGACTTACTACTGGCGACAGCTAGATTGTAGGTTTTCCGCGTTGGCTTACTGCACTCCTGCTTTAGCTTAGAAATACTGGAAATCAGCTCTGAGCTCACATCAAACAGAATGACAGAGATCAAAGTGATTTGCTTCTCCTTGAGGATCATGTTTCTTGGTGACTTCCTTGCAAACCAATAGCCACAACGTATTGAAGCCTGGATCCATGCTGGGCGATTCCAGCAGTTCCCGTCAGGCACGTCCTTTGGGGGTGGGAGCATTTGACACTGTCTGATGTGTCAAAGGGCTAGCTCAACATCCCATTCCAGGCTGAAATGCTTGGACTGCTACTGAGCAAACCCAGCAAACAGGATTTCCCAGGCTAAATCAGAGCCATTGGCTTCCTAGCGCTCAGCACTACCGGGCAGGGGTGAAGGCAAGAGAGCAGCAATGGTCTTTGGTGCCAGGCATTCTCAGTGCGTCCGGCTGCTCTGACTCTCATGTCATCCCATGGGTGGGGGGCAGGATCAGGCCCAGTGAGGGGAACCAGGCTAGGAATGCGGCCTCGGGATGGCCGTGGGGAGGGGATGGCTTGGTGGGGCCCATGGATGGGCAGGGCAGGGCTGCGGAGAGCCGGAGTCTGTCCCTGCTGCAGTTCACTGGGGCAGGGGCAGGCAGCCCCGGGGGCTGAAATGGGCCATGGGCAGGGTGGGGGGAGCCCCAGGTGGAGAGCAGGGCCAGCAAGGCCCATTAGTGCCCTCAGGGCCCTGACACCCAGCACATATGGCTGAGATGTGCCAATTTCAGTAGTGGAAGTGCTTAGTTTCTTGTTTAGAAGATGACAGAGCCTGTATGCTCTGTTATCCTTTGGCCATTTATTCAGACTGAGGATTAGCCTGCCTGCAGATGCTCCTGCCCTGGCTGCCCCAGAGCCAGTTCACAGTGCCGCAGCCAAAGAGCTGTGCTGCACGGTCACAGCGACACTGCTGCTTCCACTTGGAGTTGGATGCAGCTGCTTGCGTGAAGCCTGACGCATTGGCTGATAAAACTAGAGATGCGAGATCACACAGGGCAGGAGTAGAGGGGCTCTCAGGATGTCTTCACTATTAGGAGCCCTGAGGTTGCGACAAGGAGGCATCCAAGCAGCTCCACGTGCAACCTGCCCAGACCTGCAGGCAACAGGTCGGGCTGGAAGCGAGCCCGCTTGCAATAAGCCATTTGGGTGTCGCTGTACTGTGTCCTCTGCTGCAGTGAAGAAAGTTGCAGTGCATTGCCAATGCACCAAGCTTGGAGAAGCTTGAAATGCACAAAGATATGATATATGGGCTAATGTCAGTTTAAGTTGTTCTGTAAGCAAACCCCATGGATCTGGTCATGTGTGTATTTGAAACCTGTTGACACAAAAGTAACAGAGTTGCCTGTATCCTAAAGAAGAGGTGTCCCAAACACCCCTTTGGAGGGTATGCTGCATAAGTATGGATGGGAAAGCCAGCGTAACTAACACTTTGTAGGATACCACTGAAAATTGATAAGAGGTCCGAAGACCGAGTTCTTTTCCAGCCCCTTGTCACCTTCCCATGCCTCCATGTGCCTAAATAGTAGCTATTTTATCCTTGGTCACATTGAACTGAAGCTCCAGCCTGTTCTTCATGTCGGGGAGCTGGCTGGTGTCGCAGGGGAGCTGCGTTTCCATTCCTCTGGGCATCCTTGCAGTGGTATCACTTGTTTTCCATGTCCTCTGGATACTAGCGCAAAACAGTGAAGAACAGATGTCCTGACATAGCATGGCCCTGACTCACAACTAAGTTGCTTGAGGACCCTGAAACCTTCCCAAGATGCAATAGCAAACATCAGCCAAAAGATGCGGCATATTGTATCAAGTCTTTGGCAAACCGCTTCCCCTAGGAACTCTAGAGATTAAGCACCGCCTGTCTGTCTTGCGTCTGTCATAGATCTCCATCGTTTCCTCTGTCCCCAGGTCCCTGGAAGAGTCCAAATGTTTGGCAGACTATCATTTGGAAGGCGAAAGGAAGAGTTCAGCTGCTGCCAGGCTCTGAGCACCAGTGGGAAACTAAGACATTTGAATTACAAAATCAACTGGATGCTGTGAACTGATGCAGCTCCTTGAAAACTTGATTTGCTTACCTTATCCTTGGCACCAATGGCTGTTAGCATGATCCTTAAAAATCAGATAACTAAATGCACTATGGCTTTAGGCTTTATTTATGGAGCAAGCTGGAGCAATTGCTCTGCCTGGAGAAAAGAGAAGTAATTAGTCATAGGTTTAGACACAGTAGTGAATCCAGCCTACTTGGCAACAAAGAGAGCTAAGCTTGGGAAGCATCACTTGCATTAGGGCCCCAACCTGTGGTCGTGGTCTCATGCTCCAGACTAAATGTTGGCTTAGCTCTGTCATTCAATGTTGTTTCTGCCTGTCTGGGAAAAGCCAAGGTCTAATAAATATACTGAAGTCGTGAGACTTGCATATCACCCTTGGTAGGTCCTATGTGGAGGGGATGTGGGACAAAAACCATGTGGGGAAGGCAGACAGGATGGATTTTCCTGTCACAGGAGGCCAGGAGGGATGAGGACATAGAGAATGTCTTCATTTCATTCAGGAAAACTTAGGCGGCTACAGATTTTTCTGGAGACCAACTAGTATATAAGCAGCCTGTTTCCCTGGCTGCCCATTTTCACTCAGGTACCATTGCCTTCCTCTCTCAGGGGTCTGCAGAGAAGCACAGAAAAAAAATACCAACACAAAACAACAAGAAGAAACCCCAAATAAATGCGGTGACACCAGGCACAGCCATTGCTCACCTCTATTTACAGTCCTTCCTTCTTCCCCCTGCAGCTGTGTCCCACCTTGGGCTGGCTCCAGAGCTAGCCCAGACCTTGGGGACATTCAAAAGCTTCTTGCAGACTGCTGTAACCACAGACCCCTGGCCACCCAAGACAGGACACTGGCATCCAGAAAGCTGTTACAGATGACTACAGCAGCATCACAACAGTACAAGAAGTACAACAGGGATAGTTCAGTTTGTGGAAGATAAGGGAGCTACAAACAAAGCCCACTGCAAACTTCCCACCACCTCTTTCAGTGTACTAACACAGGTAGTTGTAACACCAGAAGCAGCTGTTTCAACATGGTGGCTGCTTCCTCTTCATTGCTCCCTGTGATGCAATCTTCTCGCTGTGCAGCTAAAACCACCAGAGCACCTGTTTTTACAGGACACATCTCTGGACATGTTCATTAGCTACAAATATGTTCATCAGGCCGGACTGCTTTCTGTCCAGTTTTCCTCCACAGTGAGATTTCCCTCATGCTAGCTGATTGTCACAAAATATTGCTGGGATGTGAAACTTAGGAGCCCAGTTGCTATTATTTTAAGAGATATATGGGAGTCAAAGTCCCAGTATTTCAAGGAGACTTCAGCCTTTCAAAAACAGGGCTTGAAAATACATATGCTCTAGTTTTAACATCAAAAAAAGTGTCCAAAGAATACCCACAAAAAAGCACAAACCGTCAGACTCTGTGTGCCTTTCCAGGCTTTGTTTGTGCTACAAAAATGCTCCCATGTCTGATTGTGTGTTAACACAAGCAGCCAGCTGAGGCCAAACACACTTTAAGTATAAGTATAGACAAAGACAAAATCAAGAATGATCTCAGAGATGAGAGTTTTCAACTTCTTGGTCTTACCATCAAGGCTCTTGCAGGGAGTCAGGAAGACAGTCAGAAGAGTCTGCATTGGCACAAGGGTCAGATTCATACAGCCTCTCTTCATTTCATCACCCCCAGCCAAGCTGCACCTTGCAGATTCTCCTTCTTGCATCCACTGCCAGAAGGTACTTGATGCCTTCATCTCTGCTAGCTGCTGCTCCTTCCTGCTCCTGACCTAATGCAGCTGGTGAGGCAGTGGGGAAGGTAATCCTATGAAAAATGCATCTAATGCTTTTGGGACATATTACAGGTAGGATGTGATTTGTTTTGTTAGGATATCTATTCTTCAACTGCAAAAGATGTACCGTGATTCTGAAATGAGTAGGCGTGGATTGTAGCTGAAGGCAAAATAGAATAATTGAATTGCCTCTCCATTACCTAGCCAGAGCTCTCATATTCAATTTTACCTTAGTTTGTAGCTGATGTGCCAGCTACATTTTGATAATGACTTGCTTCCGCAGTCTCTGGGTAACCACAAATTGATCCTGATGTGCAAAACCCCTGACTGTTGATATTGAGTTGTTGGGATGCTTTTTACAGATCAACAGCACTCTGAATCCATCCATCTCCCTTCTGTGAATTTCCACTGAGCTCCTTTTGTTGCAGCAAACTGCAGCAGCTGGCCTTGCAAAAAAAGGGTCTGGAAATTGGGGCCAGAGCTTCAGCTGTAACAGCTAGAAGAGAAGGAATGAACTGGGGTGATCACCTGGCTGCTGAACCGCAGGCCTGCCTTCCTTTGAGTTTAACCTTTCTAGCTATGAAGATTCATGAGTCGTGGGCTTGTTAATGTGGAGGTATCTCCTCTCTGCCTTCCCCTTCTCTCTGTCCTTGTGCAGTTCCGTTTCTTTGTTGTTAATTGGCTCAAACAAGATTTCCTCAGAGACTTGGGCAGTTGTATCACCAGCCAGTAATCCGCTAATTCCCTTGGACATGCAGGAGTCCCTTGTGTGCTACTCTACAGCTGCATTTTGCAAGTGTTGCATTCCTCCGTGATACACCAAATTGATGTTATGTTGTGATCAAAGATGTCCTTGTCCTCAGAGCAAATTCCAGCACAGTTATGGTAGCTGGCTGCACAGTATACCATACATTTGAGCAGCAGAAATTCTCAAGATGTCACCATCTAAAGCAAAAAGCCTTTCAAAATTAAACATTTTTTCTCACAGGGGAGAGGCTTTGATACTTTGCAGAAGTCATCGGCACAAAGCATGTCCTGGAGGTCTAAGTGGTTTACCTAGACATTCACAAGAGGGATGGCAGCTATCATTGGTATCAGAGCTTTCTGATGTCATGCTAGGAGTCTAAACAGTAACAACTAAATATTTGCAGTTAAATAAGAAAGAGTGGATTTCTGATTTTAACATCCCAGCCAATATTACTGGGAAGCAAGGACTTCACCCCTCCTCTTTCACCTAGGCAATCCCTAAGCTGGGAGCAAGCGGGGAAGATATTTTTTTAACTGCCCCAGCATGATGTTGGTCTGTATTAGACAGCAGTGACTTCACTGAGGTTCACATAGCTACCGAGTAATATCATATATCAGGAGTTCAGAAAAACTAGACCTGAGAAGTTACTTGTTAAGATATCCAATCAAAGAGGCTGAAGAACCATGTGAAAAAGCTTTCCTGTCAGATTTCTTTGAGAACCTTCTCAGGCATAAAATAAAATGTGCGAGGTAGAGGTGTATCATCACCTGTCAGCATGCTTAAAGCTGTTACCACGTCTTACATGGCATCCTGAGCAGATGCTGATAATGATTCTGCTGTTACATTACTGAGTTGTTTATTCCTAGCATGGTGGTGAGTACCTAGAGGGCACAAAGACCTCTGTCCTGAATTGCACATTTTATGCACAGTTTGGGGTATTATGAGTGTTTTCAATGTCTCCCTCCTTGGAGAGGACCAGCAACAGCTGCTGAAAGACTCAAGACCTTTGAAACTTCATGGTTCCCCTAAGGGCTCCAAGAAATAATGTCCTTCCTGAGCCTAAACCACAAAGGTCCACACCTTTATATAAATTTTGGGGATCATTTCTAAGAGGACTGAGAGCGAGTCCTGCTTTACAAGAGTAAAAGATGTGCAAGTATCTGTATAGCTTAATGTGTCTGTGGACTTCAGGCTCCTTCACATGATGGGTGGATACCAGCTTCTGGACGGGTCCTGGCCTCCTCTCAGTGCACCGCCTCCATCCTGGCCTCTCTGCAGCCCAGCATGGAGGGGCCACCTTCTCTCAGGACACTGGGGATCACCCACATTTAAAGAAAAGGTCCCACTTTATAAGCAGCTTTCACGCCCCAGAGAGCACATTTTAATTGTACTAAGCCAGCAGATCACTAGATGGCCTCATAACCTCAGCGATTTGGGCAGATCCAGGCTTAGGCGGTGTAGTCGCCAGATTTATTTTTAAAAACCTGGCACCCTGAGTGCTGCAGGACCAAAGGGCAATGCACAAGAGCCTTTTCAAGATGCAGCATGTGAAATTTGGGACACTTTGCCCCACGGGGAAGCTAGAGAAAACCACATTTGTTACTCTTGTCAGAAGCTGCTCGTATTCCCTAAATCCTGGCAGATGGGACTGGAGAAGGGGCAGAGACCTGGTGGGAGCTGTTGGAGAGCCACTAATCAACATAGCAAAACCAGCCCCTGCAGGAAGGAGGGCCATGGGATCGCAGCAGCGGACCTGCCAGCCGGGAATCCAGGAACCACCTCCAGCCCCGGCCTGGCCTGGCTGCACTCTCAGGAGAGGCTTGGCCCTGGCCCTGGGCCCACCTGGGGGGGAGGCGAGCCCCCATCCGGGGGGATCCCTCTGTGGAGGACAGCGGCAGGGGAAGCGGGGAGATGGAGGAGGGTTTGGTTCTTTGTCCAGCCCCTGGCGAGTTGTGGTCACTGCCTGGTGAAAATGCACTTTGTGGCTTCAGAGGAAACACTGCTGTTTGCAGGTCGTCCTGCTTACCTGCAGCAGAGCTGTGCCTTCATAACAGCAACAAAATAGTGCTTTAAGGGAAGACCCCTCCGCACGTCCACACCGGAGAGAGTTCGGGGAGGAGAGAAGCAAAGGAATCGTTAGAGCAGCAGAAGTATTAATGGGATGGATGGAGCATGGGGAAGAGAAATACGCAGAGGGGAAGACAGAGGTTCAGCTTGCCCGAGGAACAGACCTGGCACTGGAGCTCTGGCTGGCTGCTCTTTCGGTGGCCACTACCTTCAATAGCTGTCGCTGTTACAAAGAGATTGGGGAGCCTTGGTGAGGCCACACCGCATTTCACAGTGGCCTTGACCTGATGTGCAAAGGAAGAAAAAAAAAAAATCTAATTTTCGCTGCTGTCAAAGTTGGATATGTGTTATTACTCCTTTTCCCATGTGGGTTTTTATTAGCATTTTAAAATACAGAGCTAGTTTACATTGACGCAAGTCTTTTAAAAAGTATTTTAAATGAAGCAGGAACAGAGCGGGCAGACGACACCGATCAGCGATCTGGATTTGGAGAGGGGCAGGCCCAGGCCGCTGCCCGGAAGCGCTGCGGTATGGAAAAAACCAACCCCAGGCACCAGCGCAGCTGCCGGTACCGGAGCCGGGGCCGAGCTCCGCGGCGCTGCCGCTTTAANAGGCAGTGGCCCCGGTGCCGGCCTTCCCCTTGCCCCTGCCCTTGCCGGCGAGCCGGCTCTGTGCCCGGCGCGCTGCTGGGGCTGTCCGTGCCCCCCGGAGGCTAGCGGCCGCTTTGCAAGGGATGCCCAGCCCGCGGTGACAAACTGGGGATGTCTGGGTGGAAGCGGCGGGGGGCCCCGGGGGCCGGCCCCCGGGGGCGGGCGGGGCG
>WAAD01020045.1:63777-78546 GCA_013389945.1 Fregata magnificens | reverse complement strand
CAGGCGGGTCGCTCGTGGGCGCGGGGCTGGGTGACAGCGTGCTCTTTGCCTCCCCCGCTGAAGCGGGCAGCCTTTGGCCTTGGTTAGGTCCTTCCTCCGGTGGGAACCGCGGGGTGGGTGTGGTTACGCTTTGAAAGGCACCTGCTGCTTTAAAAAAAAAAAAAGCTTAAATTGTACAGGAATTGGGGTTTGGGGATTTTTTTTTTTTCTTTTGGTGGGTTTTGCTTGGCTTTGGTTTTGTCCCCTTTTCCAAGTTCTACTCACCCACTGGTTTTATTCCCAAGAGGATGGGAAGGCCAGGAGTGTCAAACGCAAGGATGTCTATCCTGCCGCCTTCCTGCACTAAACGCTTAAGCTCAGTTTGGCGTTTCGAGCACAGAGCTCTTGGCAGGCATTTCTCTACAGCCAATTAATTTAAAAAGAGTAACCATCATGACAGGCAATGCAAAATACACACTACCGAATCTCAGCCCTGCTCATTTGCAGCAATTCATGGGGAAAAACCAGCATACGGCATTAGCTGACGAGATTTATATCTCTGATTGATTTCAGTTAACTTCATGCTTCCCTTAGGCAGATGGGGATTATACAGCTCTGCCTTCAAGAAGGAAGGCGTTCATTAATTACATCAATTACATGGACTCTGCCGAATGGCATTCTCAAATGTGGAAAAATGTAAAGCATTTAGTCACATGAATTTATTTGTAATAAAAATAGAAAGCCTTTAGCTGATGATTTAAACAAAGGCTTAACTGGACTATCAGTCTAAATAGCAAAGTCTTACAGGAGGGAAGTTCACAGCTTAACGTTTTAGTAAGCCATCAAACTAAACCCAGTACCTAAAGCAGAGGCCAGTACACAACAAAAATGCCACTAAACATATGAACTTTTACTAAAGATGCAGACAAATAAAGAAAACCTGAAGTCATGAAATATGAAGTGTTAAGACTGTTTTATTAGCACATTATTCCTATTTTCCCTTTGTCTAGTTTTTTTAAGGACAACTTGCACAGCTCTAGTTGGCAAAGCTGGCCACAATTATTCTGTTGTGAAAAATTGGCAGGGGTGGGCTGAAGTTGATTTTCTTCATGCATCATTCTGCTTTTTCATGAAAACCGCTGCGGAAGAGAGAAAGCAATCGCAAAAGAGAGAGTGAGTTTCTCTTGTGTCTGTTCGTACTTGCAGTCTTGATGGTGTGGAAGCACAGGCCTTAAATGCTTCTCTGGTCATCAGCTTAGGGGGAGGTTCAAAAGCTGTGCCCTGAAGCAAGTAAGTCCAAGTTATTGAAAAGAAATTAGAGAGCAAGATGAGGAAGGAAAAAAGATATGGAAATAGTAAAGAATGGATGAAGGAGGAGATCTGAGCAGGAAGGCAGGAAAACAGTTGCTCTCTCTTCAGGCCACCGCTTGGTAAGGATACTCGCAGGATCAGCGTAAGGAGGACCCAGGGTCTGCAAGAGATGGTAGATGAGAAGATTATGGTGATGAAGTGCTGAGAGGCTCTCCTTCATTCACCTCTCAGCTGAGTGCTGTGGCTCTCCACTCTCCATTCTCCTGATTCTTAAATGAGTCTAAACTCTGACGTACTAATCTTCCATTCTCCTTTTCTTCACTGCTTGTGACCTGAAAACTGGCCTTGAGTGGTGTCAGAAGGCCTTTGAGTGTGAGCTCATCTCGTCTGAATGCCTCAACTTTTAAAACCTTATTTTTTTAAAATGTGTTGGATTCAGTTTCTCTTTAGACAGCTTGGAGCACGTTTCTATAGTTTCTCACAGGGAGTGGGCTACAGTGATGGAGGTCTACTTTCTTCTACAGCTGAGAGCATCCACATGAGACTATTGCACCATAAGGCTAACTGATCCTTTAAAATACAGACTGAAATGCAACAAATTGGGAGTATTCTGATTAAGATCAGTTCTTGGGGAATTTTTTTTTTTTTTCATTTCCGGGCTGGCAGCCTGACAAATCTGAGGGAGAAAGAGTAAAGTTTTCTGAGGAAATCCTTTAATTGCTTGACTTTAAAAAAGATGCTTTCATATAAAAGACTCATCACCATTATAAAACTTGTAATTAATGGCATCTCTCAAGCAACCTGCTGATAACCTTTGCTATGTCCGTGGGCCCTGCAATGCCAGAGCCCTACTGCAAATCTTAAGATTCAATGGAAGAACCTTAAACAGGAGTAGCTTGCTGTGTGTATATTCTCAAGGCAGAGGGAGCGAGATGTTAAAAGGCTGCATGTTTACTTTTTAGCTCTATCAGCTGTCCTGCTAACTGGTTGTTTCTCACAGGATATGTTTAGAGCACTCTCCTGAATGAGTCTCTTGATAGCTTCTTCCTTAAATACTGCTCCTTTCAGACTTCAGAGGTTTTTGGGCAGGGGCACGGCACATGTTCATGGTCACACAATAGCACGTTGACCTCCTCTTCCTAAAGCCCTGGTGGTGCATAGCCTTGAAGTCACTGAAGAAACATCACTTACGTAGCATTGTTCTCCTTTCAGGAATTGTCATCCATCATTATGAAAAACAACATCCTGTGAGTTTGTTTCAAACTTTCTGCCTCATCACCTGCCGTGCTCATCAGATAAGCTGTGCTCCAAGCTCTCCTGGGGAGGGTTTGTCCTTGGGGGGACATGGCCTTCCGCAGCTGGAAGTGGCTCCTCCTCTTGGGCAGGCAGAACACCTTTGCCAAGGCTTGGAGGAGCAGGAGGGGAGGCCCCTCTCTGCGCTGGAAACGCTGCTGCCATTGGAGCGCCGGCAAGTCTTTGGACCCCGAGGTGAGAGCGTTTTTAGAGGAGAACACGGAGGTTACCAGCAGCGGGCACCTCACGCCAGAGATACGACTGCGTCTCCTCACCCCTCACTGCAGGTTCTGGAGGGAAAAACCTGACCTGTGGCCTTACGGGGACCCATTCTGGGCAATTTACTGGCCAGGAGGCCAAGCCCTCTCCAGGTACGCAGCATGCATCACCAAAGTTCATAAGTCCAGTCTGCTGTGGGCCAGGATGTCAGACCTGGCTCTGCTTGTAGTGATTCCTAGCGATGTGTGTTTGCCTTGTATGAGAGCGCATTTTCCATACTTCTCTCTGCTTATACAGGAGAGATGCAATTTCTGCTGGTTGGCAGTGAAGTTTCAGCACCTGCTGCATATAGAGTAACTTACAGCTCTTAAGTTAAAATCTGTTGTCTTCAGTGGTGATGCATATGTTGACAACAGGGCTGAATTTGGATCTGTGGAAGGGCTGTGCAGTTGCCATCAAAACCTAGCGAGGTGTTTAATTCTATCACTCATTGCCGCTCCAAACAGGAGGATTGCTATTTTGTCGTAACACATGGGGGGAGGGGGGGGTTGTAGGAGACAGACAGGAGTGTGGATGTGTGTCTGGTCTGTTGAGAAAAGTAGGTTTATGCTGATGCACTTGGAGTGCTGGTTGGCTTGAATCACTCTCCTCATTTAGGATTTCAGCAGCCTTATTGTGGCTGTCTTTTAGTCACATCAGAAGCCACGTTTTGATTTTGGCCACTTACTGTCAAAATGTCTTTAATGTTCCTGATTCCCAGGAACTAGAGTTCTTTTATTCTGTAAAATCAAATCTCTCACTCTGAACAGCAGAAAAAGTTAATAATTGTTATAGGAAAGAACAAGCTGTCAGACATTCCCCACACAGATGAAAGGGAAGGATCTGAATTGGGGCTTTGCTGTTTTTCTGCAAGAAAGCATAAATAGAAAGGCATTTTTGACCAGGAAAAAGATGAGTCTTACAGTTAAATTGCGAGTTGATTAGCCTGCCATGTAGATCTCTACGTTTTGTTATCATATGATCCACATGCCCAGATATTTGGGTAGCAATCATAACTATCTGGCATTTCACCACTTTACTGACTTATTGTTTATGCACTTGTTTTGATGTATTGGGAATGTCAGAAATTAGCTGCATAATCTGGAAAAGTAAAAAGAAAAAGGGAGCATGAAAACATGCTGCTTCTGTAACTGTGCTCGTTTCACAGTTGGCATTTCCACATTAGGAGTCTCCTATTTCAAGCTATTCCTCTTGGTGTAACCTAAGATACCTCCTTAGCCCAGCATGGCAGACAGCAGTCTCCAACAGCAGCATAATGCACTGTGTGCGTGCCAGCAGATACAGTCGGTTCCAGCTGTCCTAAGTCACCACAATCATTAGTGGTAACTTGAGAACCACTCAGCTGGAGACAAGGCACTTGCAGCTTTAGGTCAGATCACGCTCTACACAAGTTACGGCTAGAAAGTCATTGCAAATCCAAGCATAGCCCCTAGAAAGGGGAAACGAAGCACTTTCTGTGGAGGTCCCATCCCTGTCCTCCACCCTGTTAGTAAACTATGGGCTGTCCTCAGAGAAGTGAAAGCCACAGGGGAGTGTTGCCAGACAGCTGAGCTGCTAAGCTTCTGTGCCAATGTCCTGCCTGGGTGCCTTCAGAAAAGAGAGCATCTGTAGAGCTTCAAAGTAGCAAATAATGCTGCAACGTCATGGTAACAGTGTAACAAAGCTGGGTGCCAGACCTTATACCTGTATAAGGTGGTGATTTTCATTAAAACTGAGCCCGTTTCACTCATTGCATTCATAACCACATGCTCACAAGCACCAGGCTGTGCATGTCCAAGCTGTCTGGTAGGATTCGTCGTGATGAAAGGCAGGACAAGAGGCATGGGGTGCCAGGCCCTCCTCATGTCTCCTAGGTTCCTGATCTGGGTATTTTGTATCTTCAGTCCTGGTCTTGACCCTCCTGCTGTGGCCTCTTAATGGCTTGAACTGTTTAGTTTGAAGGTTGTCTTTTTTCTCCCAGTCTGGGCTCCCGGGAATCTGTATACAGATGTGCGGGATCTAGGTGCCATTAACACTTGACGCTCTTATTAGGCCTCCTTCTGCCACTCCTGCTGGTGCTTCTAGGCCCAGACATTTCCATCCATCCGTCCGCCATTTACACCAATCTTAACATTTCCATTACAGTTCTCTGCATTGGACACCACCTGCAAAAGCTGTGCTTACCAGTAGCCCTGCGTGAAGAGTCGGCCATCACCCTCCATGCCAGAAGACAACACAAATGTAGAATCCTTTCCTGTTTCTACCTGAACAGAAGTTACGGCAATTGATAGTAGATTTATGGCAATTTGCAGTAATTTATGTCACCTAGGGCTCTTCCCCTGTCACTTAGGGCCTTCCCCTTTGCAGAAGACTGAATTTCAAAGCAATTGTTGAAGTTCTGAACCCTCAGTAATGGCTATATGATTCATAGTGTTTAACAATAACTGCTGCGTGCCTTCTGTCAGTTCTTCTCCACTTCCAGCCTAGAGGTTTTTGCTTGCTGATTCCTCTTTGGCAGGTGTCAGCAACTAGATGAAGATACTCTTTCTGCTCACTGCTGCTCTATTCTCATTTTCTTGTTGCTACTCAGGAACAACATTAAGCAGACTAGAAGTATTTGCATCTGTGCCTGCATGGCTCAGGAAAAGAAAGAGGAGAAATTCCTCTTCTTCCAAGCAGTTGCATAAGCAGTATTTTAGGGCAATTGGTAGGCCTTGTCTTTTGATGGGCGTGATATTCACTGCGAATACATCTTCATGTTTCTTCAGTCAGATTGCTTTTAATTTCTACAATTTCTTTTACAAATTCTTTTAATTTCTACAAATTTCTTACTTTCCTGTTTCTGATGCCAAGCATCTTAGTCACCTTGCAGTTTGCGTACATTTTATTAGATAAGCTCACCTGTCAGAGAAGGAGCTGATGGAAATAAAATGTTCCTTACTTGGTTGGATTTCTTTTTTGTTTGGGGGGTGGTGGAGAAGGGAGAAAGACGATGGTTCTTGATTTTTATATCAGCAGAGAGAAATAAGGAGCTATGGAGCAGCTGCACATGTGGAATAGTGTTTTTAAGATACCATGCTTCATTACATGTATGACAAGAACTCTTATGCAGTGTAATGTAAAACTGAGAATCTTGTTCATCGCTTTAAGAATTTTTCTTTTCAGGTATATTTTAGATAATCCACGCGTTGTTAAAGGACGATCGGTTTTGGATCTTGGAAGTGGATGTGGAGCAACAGCAATAGCTGCTGTGATGAGTGGTGCATCGCAAGTCCTTGCTAATGACATCGACCCTAGTAAGGCCTTTTTTTTTTTCATCTCTCTGCAAAGATATTTATTAATTTTTAAAGCACATTTAACACAGACTTTTCTTTGCTCCATTTGGGAGAAATTCAGGTTCCAAACAGAGTCCTAAGAATGCTAAAAAGATGAATGGATTTTGCCAGTGTTAGAAGCTGGGTTGTACCAGCCTCTCTTGCACTGAGTATACCTCCATAGCTTCTTAGAATGAACAAACAGCGAAGTTTCTATCAAGTGTTGCCTATACACCATCACGGCTGGTTTGGAAGAGAACTCCAAGCCCACGTGGCAAGTTGGCTTCTCTGCAAGACCGTAGCATTTTCCTGCACTTTCATATGTTAGGGCCTAGATTTTGCCTTTTTTCCCCAGATTTTGTTTCCCCATAATGGACTTATGAATTTAGTTTATTCATAATTTAATTACTCATTGGTTAGGGAGGAAGTATATCCATAGATTAAGGCAGTTGGATATTCTGCTTTGATTCTGTGATTGGTTTCCATTGGTATTCATTCCAGGAATAGTTCTTTCCTGTGTCATGGTGCAATGAGGTTAAAATTCCATCACTTTATGCCAGATTTGGACCCATAATGAAAACTGTGGAAGTCCCTAGATAGGATAAACAAAAATATTTAAGAGATGGAATTGAAAGATGTGTCAAGGAAATTTGTAAGGGGGCTGAATGGCAGAATCCTTAAGAAAACGTAACTTTCATTTTACTTTGACTTTTCTTCAGTTGCAGGAATGGCAATGATCTTGAACTGTGAACTGAACCACCTGGATCCCTTCCCCATCACCATTAAGAACATCATTAATTCAGAGGCTGGCAACTGGGACCTCATTGTTCTAGGAGATATGTTTTATGATGAACAACTTGCTGATGGTCTGCATCACTGGCTGAGGAAATGCATCAGGATACAGCAAACTGAAGTGCTGATTGGTGACCCTGGCAGGCATCAGTTTTTAAGCCACAGCATTCACAGTCAATTGCACAAAGTTATAGAGTATTCACTTCCCGAGTATACTAGACAAGAAAACAATGGATTAACATCAAGTATCGTCTGGAGTTATCAGCCCTCAAATAGCTTAGAAAACTGTTGAAATTGGCTTTCTAATGAATTTTGTCTCACTTGGTTGGCTTTTTTTGTAAGTATGTAAATTGAAAATGGGAATTAAACATGGAATGTATCTGTTGATGCAGAGTAGATTACTGTACTGATTTCAGTCATACACACTGAGGCTTTTGCTCCATTTGAGGTAAAAACTACATGCAAACTGTGTTCAAAGGGGCCTGCACTGGAGTGCAAATCCAAAGACAAGTTACATGTAAGAGTTTGCATGCTTGATGTTTTTCATGTATATTCATGTCTTGCTCTCTGACACTACTGTGAAATGTTTGGATGTCCAGCATACTGCTGTGGGGAGAAGGCGGTGGCTGAAAGATTACTGCACTGCTTTCACAGACTTTTGCAGCTTATTTACAGAGAAAATTACTGCTGTCCTTCATAAAGCTCTCTGCTAGATTATTAGCTCATACTATGCTCAACTTAAAGTGCCTTGCTCTTTTTCTGGGTATGTCTTCTGAGTGTCAAAATAACAACTTTGAATCTCCCCCTTCCCCTCTATAATAAAAACTTATTGTTCCTTGAAGCTGCCAGAGTGATTATTTAGGAGTTGCACACAAATCTAAAATATGCTTTCTGAACCCTAACCAAAGTAAATGGTTTTAGTAAGTGGAAAGTGATTAAATAGTAATAGCTATACGGTAACTTTATCCCCTAGAGAGTAGGGTCAAATGATCTACATTCCCTAACTTTGCAGGGGTAAAAAAGGCAATCTATCATCATGCGAAGCTGGTGAGGGATGAAGAAATCTTTCCTTCCATGATGTTTCTGAACAGAAGGTAACTAAATAAAAACAGGGAATAAGAGTCAGAGAGAATTTTCTCTCCTCTTGAGGAGATGCTGGACAACAAGCTCCAGGATCATTCTCAGCTACATCTGTTTAGGAAGAACCCTGTGCAGGGTTAAAAAAAAAAAAAAAAAAGAGGCTGTAAATGCAGCCATTTGAAGAAGAAACCAATGTTTTCAGGGCAGTCTTGAAGAAGCTGTCACCTTTAGCAGTTAGTTAACTATTGAACAAGCAGTGATGGGGAACTAATAACTGCAGAATGGAACACAACGCACCTACAACTATCCAAATACCAGGTGATGTGGTAGAAGCTTATAAACATGAAAAAGTATGGGGTATTCACTCAGAAAGCCATGGTGTTTATGAAGTAGGAGGTTTAGGAGCACATTCAGATGTACATGATCATAAAATATAATTTAACAAGTTTTCAGAACTACCCAAACAGAATACTTACAAACTTCAATCTTCAGAATAATATATGAATATTCTGCAGTGCTCACCCAACAATTTACAACAACAATAATATCCAAACAATACAGAATATGAAGTGTTAAGTGCATACATGATGTTCTCCGACTTCACCCAGTGCTTGTGAACTTTTGTTGAGAATAACTGTGATTTAATCTGAATCAAAAAAATATTCCAGTAGAGTTATGCTTTACATTATCTTCATTTATAATTTTCTTTCTGGATGTAGCACTTGAGATGAGAGTCTGGCAACCATCACTGCGCTATGTTATAGTTACATGTCTTACAATAACAGACTGAGGGAACTGGGCTTACTCAGTTTGGAGAAGAGAAGGCTTCAAGGGAGTTACAGGCAGCCTGCCCATACCTATGAGGAGGTTGTCAGGACAACAGCCAGGCTCTTCCAGCGAGAGTGTAAGCTGAAACAAAATAGGGTCAAATGGGACAGAAGGAAAACATTTTTCCACCACGATTACAGTCAAGCAGTGGAACAAGTTGCCTCAAAAGGCTGTGAAGGCTCTTCAGTCTTCAGTTTTTCAAGACTTGGCTGGATGAAGCTCTGACTAAGCTGGTCTGAGCTCTGAGCTGGCCCTGCTTTGTGCAGGAAGTTAGACTAGAAACCTCCCCAGGCCCCTTCCCACGGAAGTTGTCTTACAATTCTACTCACTCTTTTTGTGGCACCCTTCCTGAAACCAGGGCTGGCAGCCTGATCCTTATGCTTTACTTATCTGACACAATTACTGAGCGTGTCATTGCTGCTGCCTAATCAGCTAGGTGGATCAATATGTAAAATAGTGCAAAACAAATTTATTGCCGACTCACATCCAAGAGTTCAAAGGAATGACGGGCCCTGATCGATACCAGGGATTCCACAGGGCAAAACAATAAACTACTCTTTAGCCGAAAAAGGGAATAAAATATGGTAGATTAGGTTCTTAGGCCTCTATTTGGTCCAAGGATTTGCTGCAATTACAACCTTCAGATGCTAGTTGCTAATGTAGCAAAACCAACTTCTCCTGTTTGCAGGAATGGTTTGTACTGGTGCAGTTATACCTACAGGTATCATAGGAACACATTCATCACTGGGCTGAGCCATGGTACTGCATGCAACAAGAGTTAGGGATTTAGGCACTGGAGTTTGAAAATTATGCTTTCAGTTATACTTGAACAAGTTTTCTAAACAGACTTGCTCTTCCACAAACCATATAATAAACAGAAGAACAGAGATTATTCTCAGACATCATAATATCCTTTAATATTACTGGATGCAACATATATTATTATCTTACATGCAATTTGACCTGAACTTTAAATAGACTAGTAGAAGACTGGTTTATTTCTGCAACACTTAAAATGAGTGTGGCTATGACAAGTGTTAAATTATAAAGTAAACTTATTGCTTACGGTTGCCTAAAGTCATGGGTTTCTAAGTGTCATCAGATCCGTGTAAGACCACCCTAGCTAAACCCTGCTACTTCCAGATGCAGAGTATCAATGTGGTGTGCTACCTGCCCTGTATGATGCTAAAATTGCTAGCATTTAAAAAAGCTTAATGTAGAAATCATAAAAGTCTCACTAGAGGTTATGCTGTTTCAAGAAAGCCAATGAACATGACTTATAATTGTGATGAAACCACTGTTCCATCATGTAATAAACTCATCCTATGCTTCTAAATGTTTTTTTCTTTAATATGACTACAATTGAACAATATATAAATGGTTGTTATTTTCACCTTCTGGAGGCCACTGGAGATATAATAAACTGCATACAGCAGAACACATACTCTGCTGAACTCTACCATCCTGAGATTCATGTACTCAGACACTAAATTTGGTGCTATGTTACCCACAGCTATGCCTATGAAGACCAATGTTTTGTTCCCTAAAAGGGTTTTCATGCAGGAACATCGGCAAAAGCCAGAGCAAATAAGTATTTGCCCATATACAAGATTCTTTCATTGGTCATAGCTACTACTCTGAAATTTGTTAAGTCACCACAATGATTTCAAAGCAAGTTTATGTTTACACATTCACAGACTGTACTTTTGGATGTGTAAAAATCCAGCAAGTATTTGACGGTAAATAAAATCAGAAACCTGCAGCATCAGTAACATCAAAAGAAAGGTACCTACAGTTTTTCTTCCAGACCTAGCAAAACTACATGGTGAAAGGAGACTGTTACCACTTAAAATACATTTACATTGATGTTAATGCCACCTCCATTCACCAGTTCTGTCTGTTGATTTTTGTCAGATTAAAATCCCAACTTTACAGACACTTCTGCGTAAGTGTTAATACTATGTTTGGGCTTGGTGCTTCTAGTTGCAACTACTCTCTCAGACTACAACCTCAGAACAGAGACTTACTTAAATTGGGTTTGTATATGTAGCTAAGATGCTAAAAGATGGTAAGTAACAGGCAGATCTGATACTTTGAGGAGGCTAAGTGATGACAGTGTAATATTAATTACAGTTTAACTTTCCTCTTAATGAAGTATGATCAGCGATGCAAAGACAGACAGGGCTCTGAGTAGAGACAATGGGGAAGCCCAGACTCACAGGCAGGGACTGGAATGGCGATGGAGACCTCTGGTGGGAACAAGGAGGGAAGCAATCTGGTGGTACAAAAGTCACCAGCTATTTCTCCAAGGTGCTTGTTTTCTGAAAGAGCTCTCCCATATGTAAACTTTACACTCATACATACACAATAAATAATCAGTAAACAGTCCATGTTACTTGCTTGATTTTGTTTGATATGACTAGCTGCTCTAAAACATCTCGGGAACGATCTGCAAAAGAACCAAGGAATTTCTTGTTATTCGTTCAGAACATATATAGGTGGTGTTTAGAAATTAGGTAAACAGCAAAATAATTCAATTATATATCTGCATTTATGCTTATCTTGCTATTACAATATCACACTTCAGATATACCTGTAGTAATTCAAAACCACTCGGGTTTTTTTCTCCGACCACATAGCTGTAAAGCATTAACAACCAACCAAACTTAATGCAACATAGATCACATAACCTCTCTTAAGTTTGCTTTTTTTTTCAGGCTGACCAGTCCTACTCCATTCCACTGTTTCTTGAATAGATGCTGTTCCATACTTTTGGAATAGACTTTTAATATGCTAACATATTTTTCTGAAGTCTTATCATCAACTTTGGGTCTTCATCAGCATGTTGAGGGGGAAAAAGAAGGAAGAAAAAAAAAATCCAAACTCCAAACCAACAAAAAAATCCCTCTATGTAGGCTGCCATGTTTCAAAGCAAAACTCTCTCGTTGCTTTGAAAATCTCAATCTATGATTATTATTTTATTAAGTTATTATTTGTTTGGGATTATTTACAAAGTATAGCGTGCTTTTCCAGAGAGCAAGAAGATACTATCAGGAAGTAATTACTCTTCTTACTCCCTGAACAATTTGACCTACCTGTCACCAATGGGCATC
Source organism: Fregata magnificens (assembly GCA_013389945.1). Taxonomy (NCBI): domain Eukaryota; kingdom Metazoa; phylum Chordata; class Aves; order Suliformes; family Fregatidae; genus Fregata; species Fregata magnificens. Next base: position 66,578 of record WAAD01020045.1, on the reverse strand, counting down.
CATGGAACAGAAAAATGTGTATCTTTGGACAACAAGTAAGGACCGCTTCCACAGCAACATCAGTCAGATTCACACAGCGTTCCATGTGGATCTCCTGTTATGAAAATAGTAGTAACAAAAGCCTGTCAGAGCACCCATAGTTTTGGAGGCAGGGCTTTCTTTTGTCGAACCATTTTCAGAGATCCCCACCCAGAAGAAATTATGACCTACTACTCCTCTCTGCATTGACCCCATATGTGGTCCTGTACAGACCAGGAAAATAGCCTCAGGAAAAATAAGACAGCTTTTCTATGAAGAGTCAAAACTAAAAACATAAACCTGAGTTTTACCAAAACACATATATCATTCAAGACAACTGAGAAAACTCTTCAATGAGATTCTACGGTGTTTGAGTCCCATCGGTTTTCCTATGATACACATTCTCCTAGCAATTTATTGTCCAGGAGAACAGAACCCAAACAGAATTCTGAGGTTTCCCAAAACAGGCAGGATTCTTGAGTCTCTGCTGAAGTTCTTAATATTTATCTATCTATATGTCTACATAGTCCCTAAAAGAAGTCTAAGAACTTCTTCCAAGACTAGACTAAAACCTGCTCTCTTCTTCATGTCTGTGCAGTTGTATAACTAGTAGCTGCTGTATGTGCTAAAGAAAGAATAAATTCAGAATACATTAATGGATTATTACCAACTTTTTTTCCCCTCTAAACTGCCTTACATATCAATAAATACAACATACAAAAAGAAATGCAGAAAAGGGACTATCAAAGCTAATGAAAATAGAAGCAAGATACACGAAAGCTGATATATATATAGTTTTTAGTTAATTTTAGTAAGTGAAATTTGGAACCTAAATGCCTCTGAATGAAGTACAAAAATTTATAAATCTGCCTGCTAGTTACAGTTTGAGAATGTTAAGACCCTACTTTTTTCACCATGTACCTGACATTAAATCACTGTCTATAAATTTGCACTTTGATGACATGAAACAGAGGTATGAGGATTGTGACACAGGCAAGGAAGAGTTACACTGAAGAAGAGATTGTAGCAAATAATTCCATATTCTCTACTAAATTTCTTTTTCTTACTGCTTGTAAACCAAGAGACCTAAACCATTCCAGCTTTTTATACTGATAGAACACAAGTTTTGTTTTTAAAATTGTCATTCCACAGANCACCCCCCCCCCCCCCCAAAAAAAAAAAAAACCCACCCAAAAAATGATATACATGGCTTTTAAGAAAGTGGAAACAAGTTTTGAGCACAGGAAAATGCACAAGCAAAATCCATGCTACTATTCAGTCTGGCATGACTGAAATTTCCCATTAGTTCTTCTGAAATCAAAGCTCACCATCTCAACACTACTTTCTTGAACACCTATAGATGAAGCAGGTCTTATGCAAGCTACCTAACTTGGTCTTCCTGATCTAGTACCGCTTCCACAGGCATCCATGTGCAGCACACACAAAAGAAAGCCTGTGCACTTTCAGAGAAATAGTAACTACAGCAATGTGACCAGGAAACACCAAAGGCCACATTTTGTAAGCTGGAAATTTTTATTAAAAATAAATGGAACTGCATTTCTATGGTTCAAAGCAAAAGGGCTTACACACAAGAATATAGTTCTCTGCAAACTGTGGACAGAAAAGGGAAGATAATACTGACAGTAATTATACCAACACTGCTGGAAAATAGTTCAAAACCCTCTAGGAACTTTACAGAACCCCACTCTACTCAAAAGTGAATCCAAAACTTATTACAATAAACTTATGAAAACTTATTACAATATTTGTGTTTTAAGACATATGTACTGAAGACTTTTGAGAGTGACCTAGTCCGAATGACCTAATCCAAATAACAGTGATACATATCGCTTTACATTCATAGGCTGGATGCAAGAGGTGTCTTACGAAGACTGTCTGCATAGCCTCAGCATTGTTTAGAAAATCTGGAATCAATGTTTTGCTACAGCTAAAGGTGTAACCAGCTAAAAGACAAAGATATTTTCAAGTCACTTCTAGTATACAAAAAAAAAAAAATCTCTCATTGCTATGGTCTGAAAAATAATAATTTCATTTTGTACCACAAGACTTATCAAGACTAAAAAGATTGTCCAAAATAGACAAAATCAGCTGGAAAAACCCAAACGCAAATCTAACTGTTTGCCCTCCAAATAAAACAATAATAGTTCTATTTTTTCCAGGTTATTAATACTGTCAGTTGACCCAGATTTGGTATTTTATTTAGGGTTGGTTTTTTTATTAAACACTATAATGTAGAAATGATTAGCGACTTGCTACACCACCTAGACACACAAGTCTATAGAGCTGCATGAGATCCACCCAAGGGTACTGAAGGAACTGGTAGAAGTGCTCACCCAGCTGCTTTCCATCATTTATCAGCAGTCCTGGCTAACTGGGGAAGTCCCAGTTGACTGGAGATTAGCAAATGTGATGCCCATCTACAAGAAGGCTGGAAGGAGGATCCAGGGAACTACAGGCCTGTCAGCCTGACCTCAGTGCCAGAGAAGGTTATGGAGCAGATCATCCTGAGTGCCATCACGCAGCACGTACAGGATAACCAAGTGATCAGGCCCAGTCACCATAGGTTTAGGAAAGGCAGGTCCTGCTTGACTAACCTGATCTCCTTCTATGGCAAGGTGACCCGCTTAGTAGATGAGGGAAAGGCTGTGGATGTTGTCTACCTAGACTTTAGTAAAGCCTTTGACACCGTTCCCCACAGCATTCTCCTGGAGAAACTGGCTGTTCATGGCTTGGACGGGTGCACTCTTTGCTGGGTAAAAAAC
>WAAD01020045.1:51095-63692 GCA_013389945.1 Fregata magnificens | reverse complement strand
AGCTGCCCGGCAGAAAAGGACCTGGGGGTGCTGGTCGATAGCCAGCTGAATATGAGCCAGCAGTGTGCCCAGGTGGCCAAGAAGGCCAATAGCAATCTGGCTTGCATCAGAAATAGTGTGGCCAGCAGGACTAAGGAAGTGATCGCCTCCCTGTACTCGATGCTGGTGAGGTCACACCTTGAATATTGTGTCCATTTTTGGGCCCCTCACTACAAGAAAGACATTGAGGTGCTGGGGCATGTCCAAAGAAGAGCAATGAAACTGGTGAAGGGTCTAGAGAACGAGTCTTATGAGGAACAGCTGAGGGAACTGGGGTTGTTTAGCCTGGAGAGAAGGAGGCTGAGGGGAGACCTTATCACTCTCTACAACTACCTGAAAGGAGGCTGTAGCGAGGTGGGGGTTGGTCTCTTCTCCCAAGCAACAAGTGATAGGATGAGAGGAAATGGCCTCGAATTGCACCAGGGGAGGTTTAGACTGGATATTACTTCACCGAAAGGGTTGTCAGGGATTGGAACAGGCTGCCCAGGGAAGTGGTTGAGTCACCATCCCTGGAGGTATTTAAAAGACATTTGGATGTGGTGCTTAGGGACATGGTTTAGCTGTGAACTGGCAGTGTTAGGTTTACAGTTGGACTTGATGATCTTAAAGGTCTCTTCCAATCTATACGATTCTGTGATAAACTAAAAAAGCAAAAGTATGGCTTGTTTCTTATCTCAGTTTCTAGATCAATAGCTTGGATTCAGAACCAGCCTTTACAAAGCAAAAACACACACAGAGTTAAGAAAGGTACTATACAGAAAAGCAGAAGATCCTTTATGGTAAGAGGTATGGGATGCCTCTTCTCCATCATTTTATCACTGTCTCAGTGCCTAGAGAATCTTTATGCAAAGACAACTTCATTTTCACAGAAGCTTTCATGAGTTAGAGATTCACCTATGGAGAAGTGCTGACTGATTTCTTAAATCCATTAAATTATCCACATTACAGATTCTGCCTCAGTGTTCAACAGACTCAAGAAATAACTCCAAAGAAATCAAGGGAAAAAGTTAAGCATTCATTTGCATTTATTATACAGCTCTCTAAACCAACAGAAGTTAAAATAAGCATACTACATTCAACAGAAGAAAACTAATTTTAAAAAGACTGAGGTTCTCAAAAAGCTGATCTGGGGCACTGCTACAGAGAGACAGAAAATATTCAATTCATAACCAAAATCAGGGCAAGCGTGTACACAAACAATGGCAAAAGTCAGTCAATAAAAACCATCCCTCAGAAGTAATACTGATAATAATAATTACAAAAATGCAGGTATTTGCTTTTGTTCATTTCTTTGTTATTAGGTTAAGCAAGTTACCTTTAAATTCTTTGAACATGTTCCTCTCACTAGTGCTGTAACGCCATCATCTGTCACCTACAGAAAAAAACCCACATTGTTATTAACACAATGAATTAAAGCTCAATTTTTTCAAACACAGCTATTTGAGGGGAAAAAAAAATTAATTTATTCACCCCCTGCAGTCATTGAATACACTTAACATTACAATATTTTCTTCCCAATTAAGCTTGTAGAAAAAATTATCCAAGTATGTTTTTTTCAGTCTATTAAACACTGTTGCATTTTACTGCCTTGTGATCCAGCCTGGCTTTCTACTGGGACGTTTCCAACTGTGTAACTGCTATTTCTGCAGCTTCCTTGTCTGATTTAACAGTGGGTACACTATTACGGTCAGAGCATGGCACTTTTAATTTATAAGGTTTAAAGCACTTCTGCTCTACCTAAACCAATTTTTCTCCTGTTTTCAGGACTGCTGGACATGTTCCTGAAGAAAGTTTCTTGGGTTGGGAAAAAAATAAAAGTAATGATAGGAGTCTTTTATCTCCTTACTTTTACTTTTCTTGAAGGAAACCAGTTACATAAGTCAAAAATCCCTCAAACCAGCAGTCTCACAGCAGTCGTCATATGCTCGCACTAAAAGATTTATCAAAGTGATTGGCTACAGACAGCCACGAAGCAATGATTACTTGCAAGAGAGGAGAGAGACAAAAGACATTCCTTTCCTTAGAAAGGCAAGAAAGGCCAATTCATTCATTTGCTTCCGGAAATCAAATTCATTAAACTTTCTCCCCACTTGAAAAGCTGGATTGTATATTAGATCTGTCACACAGTTTTTTTCATAGAGGTTATATTAGATGGCAGGAATAGTAGTCAAAGATACGCAGTAAGGCTCAACCAAATTTGACAGCTAGAATCCAGAGACCACAAGCCCCATTTCTGTTTAAAGATTTGATTATTCCCGCTGCACAAATTGTCTTATTGCCTTCTGGCCCTCTATTGCAAGTCTACTTGTACAGAACTGTAATGGAAAGGGTCAGATCAGTGCAAATGGAAAATGGACAGGAACATCCCAGCATGGAGGCACATAAAGGCCTATAAGAATGGCAGGTATTGTCAGTACCTGGCTTAGCAGGTCATCAAGATGACAGAACATTTAGCTCCTGAAGACACCCAGACCAGGAGACAAAGGGCAGTAAATGAATAAATTCTAATAACTCCCACAGGTGAGGCAGAATGGAGAGTAATCACTGTCAGTTCCTAAAGGGTTTAAAATGGCACATCCAAAACCAGTGCATGGTCACCAACCTAAGACCAACCCCAGTAAAGTGATGAAGACTTGATAGCCTGTGTCCCTTATCCTCCACATCATCAAAACAAACCTGGACCAGACTGCCTGGTTTGTGCCTGAACACTGGAGAGACCATCTGAATGCTACTGTCTTGATGTTTGTGAGTATATGGTTATGACAGCGTGAGAGCATGAAACCAGTTTTGTATAAAAACAAAGTCCCCTCACTTCCCTGTACGAGCTCACAGTAATCACTGCTGTACTATTACTTCAGTGCTGCAGCATTGTTTCCTGCTCTATTGAATATCTACGTCCACTACCTGTAATGCCACGTCTGCCCATCCTCTTCAAGGGATACACTCTTATATTGGGGATAAACCACCTGCAGTTAGTACCAAGCCACAAATACATCAGCTTCTTGGTACAGACCAGTTGTCATCAAACTCTGTACACATCTCTAGCAAAGGCTTACATAGCCCAGTACCAGCAGTTAAGTACATTAGCAACCCAGCTCTGTTCTACGTGAGAAGTGTCTGGACAGATAAAACGGCTAACCTGCAACACTACTACTTTTGCCAACACATTTTGCAGAGAACTAAACTGTCCCACACCCTACACAGAAAATTGTTGCAGTTTGCACAGCTCTTTCAGGCAAGATTCTTCCCACAATTATTTGCCATACACCGAGTCAATGAATATTAAAGAGGAAATGTACTGTTTAATTAGTGCAGGGATTTGGACTCTTGAGCCTGTGTTTCTACCTGTTAACACTGCTGGGATTTAGAGCACACTAGAAGTACAGCAGTAAGTACAGGGTTTATGTATAAAACCTACCTCCTCTGAACAGTAACATAAGCATACTGATAAGTAAACATAAATAGATTTCTTATGTGGTCCTGGGCCAGTGTAGCAGAGTTCCTCAGGCCATACTTCCACTCACACTCTCTGTGTATGTACAGGGGACACAGAGCTACATCTCCTTCATAGTTCAATCCTTCCCTTGCCTCACCTGCCTCATTTCTTGTTATTTTGCACCACTTCTATACCTTCTACTTATTGTACTTCATTTTCGCAGTCACCAGATGAGCCTATTTTTAAAATGGCTACACCACCTTGAGGCATTTGGCCCCTTTGTAGTCTAGTTCACATCTGCTTCCTTGTTCCTGCAAGTGAGCGGTGCCCTTCTTTGCCTGTTCGTTTATTTCCAACATTCTCACTGTTTTTACACACAGCTTTGCCACTTCCACTTGATATTTTTACTATGCATTCTGGAAATCAAACACAAGAATATGGATAGGCCTTGCAATATCTACAGGCATGAGCCATCCATAGTTCCTCTGCTTCATCTTAAACTTATTTCATTTATACCTGGTGTATGCTTCCATTTATTTTTAGTCAAATGAAATTCAGAATTCTAGTGTATTATCATCATATGATTATCAGAACGGAAAAAATGTGGAAACATTTAGTTACTCAAGAAGCTTTCATCTCATTTAGAACATATACAGGGAAAGTCAGCTATTTCACATAAAGGAAGAGAGAGGCAATGGAACAAAAAAAGTAATGAAATAAGTTTGAAGAAATAGAGTTAAATGATAATAATAAAAATTACCAAAGAAAATATTAAACTACTTCTGATGCCCTTATGGAAAAACTGAAAGGCAAAGAATAGCGTCTAAAATAAGAGCCTGCTACGTGTTTTCCAGATCTGACACTTCATTATGAATGCTCTGTGCTTGACTCACATTCAACATAATCACTCACCATCACAGTCAACTGAATGCTACATTTACGACAAAACATCCTTTCCCCCACTTTGTTATCATACTGTAATTATGAAGTCTGTTACGGCATTGCTGTTGCAGCTGATTTCCCCCTTCTCATGCTAAATACTAACTGTTGTTAAATCCTCTTACCTGCCCTTTCTGACATTTTTAATGTCATTCTTTCCGTGTTGACTCTGTAACATAACTCTGACAAGCCATTCAGAAAGCACAGTCACTCTTGAACTAGAACTAGTTATGGAGTGTTTACTTCTACTAGGGGCTTACATTGTTTGACATCCTATCTTATTATTCAGGTCAGTTTGTCCTAACTGAAAGCAGACAATAACCTGTCCAAGATTCTAGGTTCTTGAAGTGAAATATTTTGGATTACTTTACAACTGGAAGAAAATGATTGCACTAAATAAAGATACTGGGAAAAAAATCTCCAATATCAGGTAGATTCTAATAAAAGTTTATCTTTGGTCCACAATATATGCTGTAATATGAAAATGCATATTTTTCAGGTTACCAAAATGCAAAATATATCTTTCCTTTTCTCTGAGAGGAGGAAACTGGAAGTGAACTGTGGTCCTAAATCTTGTCAAGAGTAGAGCTAAAAAGATCCCCTTTCAATTTTATCATGACAATCTTAGAAAATAAACAAACAGAAGTCGATTAGCCAATCGCCACCATAGTTACCTGAGTAGATGAAAAGTCCACACTGTGAAGAAATTTGCAGTTTTCTCCTAATGCCTGCAGAGATGCATCCATGATGCCTGAACAGCTGCCCAAGTTCACTATTTGTAGGAACTGGCAGTTGAGTGCAAGAGCAAGAACTCCACTGTCAGTTATATCGCAGCACCTTTTAAAAGACGCTTCACGCAAGTAAGGACAGGATAAGGCCAGTGCTATGACACCTGTCAAAAAACCAGAGCAATTTAAAGAATTATTCATTTTTTAACATAACCACCATGCTGAATCCAATAGGCTGTCCGCTGGTCATTGACTGTTCAACTTGCATGTCATGCCACGCCAGCAAGACTCTGTACAAGGAAATAATTTTATGGTTGGTTTCTTTTAATCCAAGGATGAGAAAAAGAAAATGACAATGACAATGCTAGAGTTGATAACAATTTCTAAATTCCCTTCCATACTGCAGAGGGATACCTGAGGGATATTATATACATGAGGTATCACCTCAGTGAGTGCATGAAAAAAAGCCAATGTCTTGAAAGCAGACTGATGAAAGTGCTAGGTCCCACTTGAAGGTGCAGTGAATATCAGGCAAAAAGCAAGGTAAGAGGTCATGTCTCAGGTCAATTCAAGAAACCAAAACAATAGTTCAGAAGCAGGACAGGAACCAGGTACACCTACGACACAGCTCAGGCCAGGACTGAAGGTCCATGGGCAGCTGGTGTGCATGGTGAGCATGGCCGGTGAGCCCAGTCATGGCCATTAGGGTCTGTTGGTGCCCTCAGAGCCCTGACAGTTAGTAACAACCAAAATATTTGCACAGAAGCATCAGGAGGTAGTCAATAAAAGCACATGAAGTACAGATGCAATTCGTGAAAGGAATTTATTTCAATGATGATGGAAACGATGATTACAGCGGTACAGAAAATTACATTACTTCTGGATAGATAGAAATAAAAAGTTGAATGTCATTAAGGTATGTTACTATGTAAGAACTTCAAAGAAACATGGATAAAATAGTACTTGCTTAGATCAGAACCAGTTTGCAAAGAATGACAGAAGAGACAGTAGTGGTAGTTGAATTTGACAGAGAAGTAAGTACTACTGGATATTGTATTAAAGGACACTAAAACTTTCCACATGCAACCTACAGAGCAAATGTTTCCTAGTAATGACAGGGCTCAGATATTTCTGGATGTGGCAGCCAGCAGGTTTCTTAAACAAACAACCCCCTCCACACACACACACAAACTAACCTAAAAACCCCCACCTGTTACTGAATTAGTAAAACATAACACTGCTTTAAAATGGGGTGGTTTGGGGTCTTTTTTTTCTGTATGTAACTGAGACAAGTAATAAAGAACTGTTCCAGCTTAAATCAGAGGCTTCATAACTGATTCTCAGTTTAAAAAGGGCTCAGTTTATAAGTAGGAAAGTTAGTAAAGTTGGATGGACTAGGAACTTGCAAATAAAGAACTAGACTTGCCAGTTTTAATTGCAAAATAATCAGGAATCTCTATCCAAATAGATGAAAAGAATACATAAAGAGCTCTACCCTTAGCTGGTACCTTAAGAACCATACTAGAAATCAGTAGACAGATGAAGGCACGGAGGAAAGACCATTGCAAACTATATCTTAGGGGTCAAAAAGTATAATAATGAGGTGACATTGAAAATAAATAGAATCCATTTTTAAAAGTTTAACCAATTACTTAAGTAAAAAGGTAAGCGTATCACTATGCAGTGGTAAGAAAATACAAACCAAGACTGATCTAAAGTCGGGTATACATTACCTCAATACTAAATTAACATTTTGCCTCAATTTTCAATAAGGATGAGTTAATCATGGAGCAAAGGAGTAAGTGTAATCAAAAGACAAAACAAAACTTGTGGGAAATAACACTTAGCAAGCTTAATTCTTTTAAGCTAATAGCTCTGATACAACTTGAAACTGGAGGTTAAAAGTAACACCTGAAATCCTGAAGTCCTAAAGCAAGTCAAGTCTTTTAAGTCAGAGAAGATGCTATAAGCTTATTTAATAACAAATACATTTAATTAAAAAAGGGGAAAAAAGTAATTTAGGAAATCACAAGCCTGAAAATTCAACCCCAGTGGTACTGGTAAGGCTCTGGAACAAGTTTTGAGGAAGGAATAATTAAGATGAAGTGGAAAATACGATCAAATGTAGCACAGTTTTACCAGAAACCTAGCATGAGAGTAACCTGATAGCTCTCTTTCATAAGATAATCAGTGTTCTAGGCCTGTAATTTACATCACTGAAGTGACTTTTAATTAGTATTGGTGTGGCATTGGGGATTTTTTTTAAGCAATATTTACCCTCGATATTTTTTGCAATTTACTCCAATCTAACAAGAAAAATAAAACAGAAATAAGATCCCAGTTATCTGTGCACAGATAACATACCTTCTGAAGTGATTCCCAATCTGTTTTCTTTGCAAGAATTTAAGTTGATTTTTTTCAGTTGCTTGCAGTTATAAAGCTGCAACAATGCATTATCTGAAATATCACAGTCTCTGAGGTCTAGAGACTCCACAGCAGGGTGCAATACCTGTAACAAAAACCTACCATTTCAGTCAAACTCTGCTATGTCCTAGAACATGCATATTTTTATCTGAAATACTTGAAATGTTAGACATCACATAGAACTTTTAAAAAATATTCACTAGAGGATGGGGTTACCAGTCCTAGAAACTAAAAACTCTAAAGAAAATATGGTATATTTGCTGCAATAATTCATCTCCTACAGCATGAACGTTCAGTTTCTGTGATCACATCTAGATTAGTAGCACATTAATGCTACTATTTAAACAGTGGAAGTAGTATTTTGATGGTACAGTTGCTAACACTAGTGCTTCTGCCAGCACAGATATGTTTACCAAGGATAATACCCTCAAACTTACCAGCAGAACTTTGATGGCAGAAATCTGAAGTGTAAAAAAAATACGGTGATTAAAATTTAAATTCGCCAAACAGATAAGGGTAATATTTGAAAGATATTTTGCCCCGGAGTATTTTTCTCACCTACACACACACTCTTTTTCTCATAAACAAGCAATCTCGTTATCATACCATGAGGAGGTACCAAATCCTCATTAAATAGGCTCTTTCACTCCCACAAGACCATAGGTCGGAGTTTTTGTGAAATCTTCCCCAAGAGTACATTTTTGAAATTTAGCTCCCAAGCAATGGAAGGCCTCAGATTTCAGTAACAATAGTCATATCTTACCTCTAATTTAATTTTCAAGGATTCTCACTACTTTTTAATAAATACTGTTTATAGCCTCCTCTTGTGCAAACAATCCACATCTTTGCTGAGCTGCCCTTCAGACCAATAGGCAAGCGTTAGATCAGGTTTTCACATTACCTTATATTACTCCCTTCAGCTTGTCATTCCCCTCCTTAACTCACAAGGATAAAAGCATATGGTAAACTTCCATACACAAGCAACAATAACAGCATAGCTGACAGGCTTGTTAAAGGCCTATTCCTTTCTCACGTTCACCATTCTAACAGGTACAATACAGATATTACGAGGAATACTGTTTTTCTGTTTTGCAAATATATGATGCTAAAACCTTTACTGACAAGAGTCAAATAAGCCTTTTGGAAAAAAAGCAAAAGCTTCTAGTAGATTATAATTGCAACCTTTCTGCAAAATGAACAGCAGACCTCAGACAGCTTTGACAGCCTCAAATATGTCTCTTTATGCCACAAAACCACCAACATATCCCACAAGAGACTTCTGAGTAGTTTTCACAAGGTAACATTCAGCTCTTATGTCACTCATATTTCTGAATTCATATCTAAAGAACTAAAACAGCCAAACCCAGAGATGACATGCTTAAAGCCAAAGTGACCATCAACATTTATTCAAGATGCTTTCCCTGACTGTTGGCTTTCTTTTTCAATTCCAAATTGCCTAGGACACAACAAAAGCGAGCAAACTGCTGGTTTTGAAGCCACATGAGAGATCTTACGAGAAAAAGAACCATTACATGCAAGGAAGTCTAAACGAGAAGCAACAATACTATCAGAATACTGCCTATTTAAAGTACCTAGAGTATTAAGCTTCCCTAGCCCATGATGATTCTTCACATGCTCAGGTAGAGGTTTGCTTTCTATTGTTATTCACAGATTCATATTCACTGAATGCATGAACTAAAATCTAATCTGTCTCAAAAAAGATGGAATTTTAGACAGAGTAAGGATCGTTTGGGTGCAGAGTACAGGAGATTAAAGTATAGACTTATACTGTTCATACATATACTGTTATACATGTTCAGCATGGAGACATGCTGAATGGCTTTATAGATCTTTATGGTAAAAGTGAATTGGAATAAGGAGTTTAGCATGTGTGTCATGGAAGGCTGCTCCAAGCAAAAAGCAGAGTAAGGGGAAAAAAATGCATGATAACACAAATCTGGGCAAGAACAGAGAGGTAAGAGATAAAATATAAGTTTATACATAAGTGCAGGTTAACAGAATCTCAACTGGAAGAAACTGAACTTTAAGCAAAATGCTTAAACAACACCAAAGAAGGGACATGCATAAAAGCAAATGAGATAGCATAGCCTGCAAAATTCCAAGAGAACAAATCTAGCTGCAACACTGTGGAGACTGTTAAAGAAAAGGGCAGGACAGAAGCAACAGCAAAGAAAAAAAATTTCTTATCCATATGGAAGACTAATTGAGATGTTGCAAATGTGTCACATGTTGAATGCTTTGATTATACGTGATGTGAGCAAGGAATAGTAAGAAGAGCTAAATAACATAAGCCATTTTTGCTATGCCGAGCAACAAGAATATCTGCAAGATGAAAGAACAGGAAAACTGAAGAGCAAAATGGTATGGAGAAACACTATGAATTCAGAATCCAAGAGGTAGCTAGCATTTTTAAAATGCAAGTGAGATAAACCTGGAAACTGTTAGCAAAGAAAGCTAAGGTATAACATGCCCAAGAAAAGTGATGACAGCTAAGGATAGGATTGCAGGAAATTGCAGGAACAGAGAAAGGAAAAACACATGAGAAAAAGAACGAGAACAGAATATCCCAGTGTTAGATGGAAAACAGGCTCCAACAGAAGGCACTGATCAACTGCTGAATGAAGACAAAGACAGATGAGACAGAGACAAAGAGACAGAGGAAAAGACTGTAACTTAAACTACCTAGTTTATTTCCAGACTAAAGATATCCTAATAGGTTTTGTGCATTTATACACATGCAGTCATATGGTTTTAATTATATACATCTGTTAGGATGCTTAGAAAGGATTACTTACTGAAAAGATAGCCTAAACCAAATTTAGTCAACTCAAATTTTCCAAAATAAGATAAATGAATAAGACTCTGATTTTTACTCAAAGAGTTATTTTGTACAATCAAAAAAAGGTGCATACTAAAGATAAAACCTTTTGTTCATAAGTTTTCCACAGTACTTCTGATTCTGCCTCTAGTCTTGACTTCGCTATTCTGACTCTGAGAAACTGATACTACTTGCCTCTTCCGAGTTACAGGTCAAAGCAGGAATGAACAGGGAGTCATTCATTTTCTGTTTCACCAAGGCCAACCTTTCGCCTTCCTCAATTCTCATGCCTCCCTTTGAGGCTAAACAAGATAACAGTAGATACCAAAATAGATGTGCCCCTGAATTTACAGCTAAAGAAAAGTCATTAACTGGTTTCATTTTGAAACACTAACACACATCTGTGAGCAAAAGGGATGAGAGAATTTCAACTATCAGTTTCTAACCCTAGCATCATCATATTTCAAAGAATCAAGATTTAAATAAATTATATGAGATCATGTGCATAATGTCAATAATAATTGACCTAACAAGTTCCTGAAATCTTTTCATTACTAAATTATGCACTAGCTTCTTGAAACATACTACATTCAGGAACAGAGACTGGTTTGCAATAGAGTCTAGTTTCCCATACTGAAAAGGGATAATATATGTCAGCTGATTACACAGAAGTCAATTATGACTGAAGAGAGAACATTTTTAACTTACTTGTCACTACAAACATAATCTTATTACGACTGATACAGGACTATTAACATTATGAAGTTTAAGAAAACCACCTGTAAAGACATGGACAGAGTAAGCAGGCCTGAATTTATCTGTTGTCTCATGTAAACAGTTTTAGTTTAGTTCATCCCTGTGTATTAACTACCACAGACAGAATAGTTTTGAATAGGTTCTTACCTCACTGATATTTGAATCAGTTATTTGCCCTTGCCTACTCATTAATTTAATCAGTTTATCCTTTATGTTGGGTGGCAATGACTTAATATCTGCAGCATATCTGGAAAGGTTCTTTGTCAAACATTGAAGGCATCTGAAATAAAGGAAAGTTACAGTACAGTCACAAATAGGCATTACGTATTAGAACTAGAACAATCAAGCCATAAGATGTCATCTTCTGCATCCAGCTATGCTGCCTTAAACCTTATCAGTTCCAGCTGTTCCATGCTACCACCAATTCAGTTATTGCCCTTTGGGGTCAATCAGCTGATCCTTCTGTGCAAGTGTTCCCCAGTCAACTGTAGGCAAAAATTGTAGCCTCATTCACTGCAATCACCAACCCAGCTCACAAAATCAGTTTGCTGGTAGTATATTCACGAGCTCTGAGAAAAGCCTTTTCACCAGCTAAGCCTCCACTTGGTAGGCAATAAAATCTTTACTTGGAACAGCTAGTTCCAGAGAAGGGACACCTCCTTTCACCTCAGTTAAAAACCTTAAGGAGATATTTTCAGATGTAGTATTTTGTTCACTGTCTAGTTTGCAGTACTCTTTTAATATGAATTGTGCTGTGTAACCCTGTGCTTAACCTTTTTAACATTGTGCTTAAAACCAGATCTCATCACAGAGGATTGTCACCTGAGGCAGAATTTTTTCTGTCTTAGTGGGGTCCAGGAAGTCACAGATCAACAAGTTCGTGGTCCTACAAAGTAGATTAGACAAAATAACTAGTGGACACATGGAAAATATAATGCATAGGGGAAAGTGAACCCACTTGGATATTTACAACGTATTCAAAAAGCCTCATCAGCAATTGTTCTTCAAGAAATGAAGCTGCCCTGGGATGAGAAGGAAGGTTCTCACACAGCTCGTTGAAATCCTGTCACAATCAGAAACATTGATTGGTTTGACTCAATATAGCCATTGGGTTTTTTTTTTAATAGCAGTATTTTAGGCCTCCTTCCCCCGACATGCTTATTCGTCAGAATGATTTATCAACCTGAAAGAAACAGCCTGATCATCATATGAACCGGGCTAGAGATTTTGAACTAACAATAATGCCAATATACATTGCATTTTCTATACATCATAAACATCCTGCTCTCTGGACATCTTTTGTATTCAAGGTCAAAATTGTTTCCCTGTTCCAAGTAATCTGTTCCCTTTGCCAGATACTGAAACTTGACTTAAAGTTTCTATCATGAGATACCGCTGCATGAGAAATTGCAAACAAATCTCAAAGACACAAAGGG
>WAAD01020045.1:5467-50422 GCA_013389945.1 Fregata magnificens | reverse complement strand
GGGAATTTTTTTTTTTTTTTTTTTTTTTTTTTAAGATTCCTAGGGCATTTTAGTGTATCATAGGATACATAAGATGTTAATGCCCCAATGTCTACAACTTTAAATTACAGTGATGGGCTTACTGAAACACCAGAGGCAACTCCAAGAAGAGTTTATGAATAGCTTCTAAGCATCCTGAGCATACTGACCTTCAGAGCAATCACCACTCGCTAATATGCTAAANTGAAAGAAAACATTACTGTCCCACAAAACATTTTGCTTTTGTAGAATCAACATTCTTCCATTAACTCACCCTACTAGTAAACTCAGAGCAGCTACTGTAATTGCACAGTAACTCTCTCTACTGTAGTTGGCCTCTACACTTTTATGTGATCTGGATACACAAAGCAGTAACTAAGATTGGTAAGTACCCAGTATAATGCATTCACCTGGCAGACAGATTTTGTCCCAGTCTAACTTAATGAAAGAAACCATGAAACCTGTTTTTCATGGACAGGGAAAACTGAGTAGTGCTTTACTCCCGTAATGTAATGTAATGACCTGATGAAAGACCATTCCTTCTTGCAAAACCCCCAGCTGCTTTTTCCCTGCTCCACATTATCAGACTTGTTATACCAGCTGCTTATAGGTCAGAGTTGTCTACCAACGGTCAAATGGCACACTCATTTGTTCCAAATGTGTCAAGAGGTACAGAACAGAAAAGGCCTACGATCTTTAACCTTAAGCTTTATGACAGGGTTAAGGCCTTATGACAGAACAAATGTGTATATTTCCAATACATAAACCAGAAATTAGATCTTTATGACTAATTCTACAACTAGTCTAACTTGCACCAAGGTGCAGCTTATACTATGTTATGTCTCATGAAATAGAATATCAGAACAGATGTTACAAGTGGGACACATCAGAAGAAGAAATGAACCGGAAGAACAGATACTAAAATAGGTTTAATGACAAATAACAAAATAGATACATCTTCCTGCATTTTTTAGGGTTGGATAATTTATATTCATAGTAAAACCATAAAAGGAAGCTCTGTTTTGAAACTGATGCTCTACTTCTGTCCTCAGTTTTTGTTCATGCAGATGTACCCATCGGCAAATGTCGTGATGCCTTTGCAAGACCTTAGTTTTCCAAGACACTGACAGGTCAGGTAATGCATTAGTCTGCAATACACTGGCCACCTGCTAGTGATACCCATTACACAGGAGCTATCTATCAACAACACATGGAACAATCAAACCTAAGCAATACCTAAATACATACTCTTGTGATGACTTAGCACACTTCTTTATCATGTAGTGACAATCTTAATTAAAACATGTTTAAATTTGATGTTTCATTTGTGTTGCCCTAAAAGTCTCATTTTTGATGGTAGAAACTCTCTTGGTTCCAAGCTTATGTCTGGGCATTAACAACGCAGCTTAAAACACCTGCCAGGGCTCTGAGCGATTTGTAACAGCAGNGTTGCTGCCAGGTATCCACTCTATTTGGCAGGCCCTGCAACTCCTACACTGTCAGTTTTCAACCAAGCATAATTATGTAAACCAGCTACAAATTTGGTGTACCTCAACGTGCTGGCCTTTAAACTGCATCAGCTAGCAGTAACATGTGTAAGTTGGTCATTTCTCATCTTGCGAACAGTAACTTCAGGAAACAGAAGCTAATATAAGATATAACTTGAGCCAAAAAAGAAGAAAAAAAGATGTTTCTAAATATTTCCAACATGATACTCTTGTGCATGTGACCTTTGGAGGGCTAATTTCTCTTTTGGGGCACGGGGCAAAGGCCAACAAGTGGCAGACAAGCAGCAGATACCATCAAGCAGCAGAAAAACCTTAATAAACGCATTTTCTGTTACATTTGGAGATCTTAAAAATAATGACCTTATTGAAAGGACTACTCCACACACTAATAGATTTATTTCGGTTTTTAGTTTCTGCTGTAAGTTCTGCTAGTTAAACAATAAGCCTAAGGATCAGCATAAGTAAGAAGCTTAAAGTGCAGCCTGGCATAAATAGATGGCCATCACCTAATTGGTGTAAGACAAGAAACAATACACTAAAATTACACACATTTGTTAAAAAGTTGTGTAATTGCTAGTTTCAAGTATTAGTCTTACTGGTATAATAATTATATTGTTATATTAACATGGGAAATCACTGCAGCAGTACTAATAAAGTAGTGTAAAAAAGATTAGTAACCAATCAAAAGTAGAAATTGTTTACGGTATCAAGTGCTACAGTATATGTAAAGAGAAATTACTAGGTCTAAGATCTAAGGTTAATCCCAAGAATATAAGCATGTAGTGTAATACATGTCTTAAACATCATTTTAACAGATTAATCATGCACAACAAAAAAAGTATGGGTACTGTTTTAGCTTTGCAAAAAGAGAAAAGTTATTAGCAAGACAGAACCCTTGTAATTAATTTCTATAAGCAGTCCAGCTGCCATTACACACCACTCCAACCAAATGTAAAGTCCAAACAGAGGTTGAAAAGGCTAGTTCCATCCCCGCCCCCCATCTGCCCAGCTACTTTTTACTGAGCCTTCCTCATGCTGGCTCTGAAATTCACAGTTGCACAGTGAGCTGTTCAGCATCTGATCTGAATGAAGATTCCCGTGGCTAAAAAAACTGTGAGGTCACAGAAATAATACTGCCAAAACAAGTGGCTGAGGGCAGGGGGCAGCAGCAGCCTAGAGTTAAGCCAAATTAGATTTAGCATATAGCCACAACTCTGGAGTCTCTATAGACAACTTTTTCTGCAACAGAACCTCACCTGGTACCAGAATGCCACCAAAGCACAGCAAATTAAACTCATACCGATTAAGAACTCTAGAGAAGTAAAAATATTAAGGCTCTATAACCTGAAGTGTAGCACAGTTTTAAGCAAGGAAAGAAGGAAGATCTCCAGTGTGGAAGCACATTACAAAAACCCTCTATAGTTAGCACAGTGTAATAAGGGCACCTGTAGCAGGTCACTGCAGAAGACACTGTAACAAGGAGACAGTTGTTTCAGGCAGAATCTGGGCAGAGTTTAACCACAGGTCCTGGCTGCAGAGACCTGTATGTCAGCATGCGTGACCACTACATAACCTGAGCACACACCATGATCGCCTTTAACTCGTTGCTCTGGAGATGTGTAAGAATGAAATGTTTTCACTGTACCTCGGTGACTGCTGACTTGGCTGACTGACTGTAACAGAGAAGCCTGTACACGGCTCCAACTCAGTACATGTACAAGTAGATTACACCATCCACATTCTTTGCCTTGAGATTAAACAGCATATCTACATGTAACATTCCTTTACTTGGCTGCAGAAATGAAGAATAGTAGTTTACTTCTAAAAAAATCTTACCAAAGCTCTAAAGACCACAATGAGTGTGAACGTCATCACAGACAGTATCTGTGCAGCATGCTGATCAATGTGAAGGGACTTGTCTCATGCTATGATAGCCATGGTCCTCAGCATTAGAAGGGACACAAGATTGCTATCACATTTTCTACTACTACTGTTGTTTATACAATAAACCAGTTAACTAGCCTTAAGAGACCCCGCCTTTCTTGCTGAGATCCCAAATGAATCAGCACCTCCTTGGTGCAAAACAGCACCCTACCTTTGGCTAGGGTGAGTCAAATAGACTTTCTGAGCCTTTCGGGGAGCTATGTGTGCACCTACCACGTGACTGTTCCCTCTTCTATGATGGATGCCTATTGAGTCATGCAAATGGGCAAGTAGTCCTTTGTCATGCAAGGGCACACACTTCAGTTACGTGCTAAATACATATTTATCATATGACACCTAGATTTTGTCCACTAGGTAAATGAACTTTTCTGGCAATTCATCCTGAAGGAGGCAGACTGTCACCATATACTGTAGTACATAAAAACAGTTGTATCTAAAAACTTAATACAAAATTAATTTTTTTCTATTGAAGATACTAGGTGGCTAATGCAGCCATGCTTGAATAGGGACCTGCAAATCTAGAGTGACTACTTAGTTCAAATTTGCAGAAAATACTCCAAAACCAATGCAGATACATAGAAACCAATGTGAGCTATGTCAAATCTTCTAGTTACATTTAACTGTCTCTTGCCACAGAATTTTAAATTTAGCTTGAGAGGAAAGCTTATTAAGATTAATCACATTCTTTTCAAAAAGCTGGTTGATATTCTCAGAGTACATTAATGATCTGCAGTTTAAACATTTAATCATTTAAACTATAAAAGTCTTCACTGTTATTGTACTTTATAGGAAACAATAAAACACTTATTGGCTACACCAGGGCAACTATAATCTTATCTTCAGTGCTTTAAAAGAAGAATAAAAGTCTAAGACTAACTGCATTGTTTGCTAGCTATTTTTCTTTTACCTGTCAAATCAAATATTTTATCCCTATGCTATCTCTAACTTCCTCCGACACACAAAGGAATCTGACATAATGAAAAACTCAAAGCAAAACACCATTTAGTGCATTCACTGGGACCAGGTGAAGCCAGGGATCCTCAACCATCCCTCCACATCTAGATGTGTTAGGGATCATCCTGTTACCTACCTGCCAAACCCTGTCACCCCCACCAAACCCTGTCACTCCTATCAAACCCTGCCACCTCTCCTCTAACTCTTCCCAAACTGTCACCTCTGCCAAACCCTGTCACCCCCCACCCTGCCACTCCACCAAAACCTGTCACCTCTGCCAGACACTGCCACCTACCCTGCCACCCCATGAAACCCTATCACCTCTGCCAAACCCTGTCACCTCTCCCGTAGCTCCTACTGAACTCTGCCAAACCCTGTCACCTACCCTGCCACCACAGTCAAACTCTGTCAACTACCCTGCCACCACTACAAAACGCTGTCAGCCACTCTGCCATCCCGACCAAAGACCTGCCAAACGCTGTCCCTGCCCTGCCGCCCTGGCCAAACCCTTCCTCCGGGCTCCCCCATAGGAGGGCCCCGCGGGTTGCCTCGGTGACGCTGCGTTTACCCGAGGCCGCGGCCCCGCTGTGAGGGCAGCGGTCTGACCCGCCCAGCCGGCCCTGTACCCACCGGACTTCCCGGAGGGAAAGGGGGCCGGCGGGCACACGGGGAGGGTGTCGGGGCGGCACTCACAGGTCCAGGAGGAGCTGGACTTCCTCGCCGGCGCCGTCCCAANCGATCGCCTCGGGAGTTGTGGCGGGAAAGGGCAGGAGTGCCCCGTGAAGCGGCCTGAAATATTGTGAAAACCCCCAAATCTCATACAAAGGGGCTGTCTCTCCCTACTTCCAGCGCTTAATATTTAGGATGGAGCGTCTTACCAAGCCTGGAAGAAGTACAGGGGAGCCTGGGAAGGTTAGGAGCCTTCAGGCATGGGGCACAGTTGTTTTAACTGCTGTTTCCCTCATTGCTGCCATCAGTGGAGTCATACCACAGCACCGGTTTTCTTAATCTCCATTAATCTGCAGAGACGAGAGCCTGCTGTCTCCCAGATCTTTCCACCTACAATTCATTTTCTCTCTCTTTTTTTTTTTTCTGTCTTTTTACATTTCTGCCTGGATAGCGTGATATAAATTGAGACCACACAGTCCTTAGGAGCTAACGTTATTAGCGTATAATTACTGCATCATTATCTTCAGACCCAAGACCCATCACCAACCCCTACTAAAAAGAACAAGTGATTGACTAAGATAAGGAAACCTCTGTTCTCGCAAAATTAACTGAAGGATCCGTATCTAAGAGAAACATGGGTTGCTGATGATGCCCGATAACTGCTGAAGTCGACAACTGAAACATCTGGATTAACAGACAAACTGCAAGGATACTGATGGATAATGATGATGCGAGACCTACAAAATATACTTTCTTATGATTGGATAATTAGAAATATGCATTAGTAGGTAATTGGATGATTCATATCACTCCCTTACAGTGCAAGCTATAAAACCCCCCTGAAGAAAAAAACTGGTTGGATGTGCCCAGTTTGGCTGAGACACCTCATGCACGTGAATAAATATTTACCTTTGTAATTTTATTCAGTCAGCACAGGCCAGTTGTGAATTTTGTAACAAAAGCAGGAGGCACACAACACTGACAGAGCAAGCTTTGTTTTAGCTTTCCCCTCGACAGCACAAGCAAGACACCCCCGAGGAGCCTGAGCACCAGGGAGGCTACAGGAGCAGGCTGGCCTCAGCCACCATGGAGGGGTATTTGTCCCTAAGGAAATGCAGGAGAGCACCAAGTTTCCCTGAGTGGCTGGCAGCTTGGAGGGCTAGTTCCCAGGAAGGACATGACACAGCTGTGAACAAGAGGAAATGTGATGCTTGTGAAGAGGGTGACAGGAAGGAAAAGTTTCATAGAGCATGTGTGCAGGCTGTGGCTTTTTATTCTATTGCACCAAAATAATTCACAGCATTCTTGATAATTTAGGAAAACATTTTTCCAACAAAACACATTTTCAAATAAACACATTAAAAGATATTTATTTTAGCATTGTGAAGGCAGAAACCACCATGCCAGTGGGAGGTGCTGGATTGAGCAGGGAGTGGTAGCAGACCTCCCTGGAGATCCCATTCCTGGGGTCAGAAGACATGATAAAGCTGCAGCAAACTGTGTGGTACTGGCAAATTCTGTGTGCTTGCATGATGAACCTAACCAGCAGACACCCCTGGCTGACAAGCAACTGATTGTCTTGCTATTTTTCACAAGATTCAATTTATCACATTTGCTTCTCCCATCAGCTAGTCTGGCAGTGGGTAAAGGCTAGTGGGTAGCAGTGAGGCTAGGGTTGTGCTGTGGGTAGGTTTACTATTCCTCAGCTTGTGGGCTGGAAATAATTACTAGCCCAGTGACAGCCTTTAACTGTTTAACCTCAGGAGTTGCTTCTGAAACAGCTCACGAGCTGCCAAACTTCACACACCCATGCTGTATCTCAAACTGAAACTGGCACCAGGCTCTCTCAGGCAGCAGTTACATGCTGCTGTTACACTGATTTGACTGCAGGCAGCTGCAGAAAGGTCTTCAGTCACATCATGGTGAGAAACTGTACTGATAAAACACCAGGCTGTAACTGGTGATTCAGGAAGTGCTTGAACATAGACTCTCTGCAAAGCTGCTTTTAGTAAGTCAGGCCTCGGCTTGTATTGGTACATGGGGTTATTCCTCCCCGGTGCAAGACAGCACTTCCCTTTGCTGAACTTCATGAGGTCCCTCGCTGCCCATTTCTCCAACCTGTCAGTTGTCTCTCTTCAGAGGGACATCATCAGGTAGATCAACCACTGTTCCCAGTTTTGGATCATCTGCAAACTTGTGAACATGCACTTTGCTCCATTGTCAAGGTCATTCATGAAGATGTTAAGTGGTATGACCCTAGTATTGACCACAAGGGACTGGTGTCCACCTTGTCTTTGTGCTGCTGATCACAACCCTTTGAACCCAGAAGTTCAGGGTGTTTCCAATCTACCTCACTATCCAATTATCCAGCCCATACTGGGCTGGATAGCAACCTGATCTAGTTGAAGATGTCCCTGCTCATTGCATGGGGTTTGGACTAGATGACCTTTAAAGGTCCCTTCCAACCCAAACTATTCTATGATTCTATACTTCATCAGCTTATCTATGATGTTATCAGAGACTGCCAAAAGCCTTATTTAAATAGAGATAAACATCTCCACTGTTCTACCTTCATCTACCAAGTCAGTCATCTGATCACAGAAAGCTATGAAGGTAGTGAAGCACAATTTCATCTTCATAAAAGCATGCTGACTACTCCCAGTGACCTTGTCTTTCATGTGTTTAGCAATGGTTTTCAGGAGGATTTCCTCCATTATCTTCCTAGGGATGGAGGTGAGGCTGTAGTTCCCTGGATCCTCCTTATTGCTGCCTTCTCTCAGGAACTTCTTCTAGCATAACAAGGCCTTTCAAAGATAATCAAGAGTGGCCTCACAATGACATCAGCCAGCTCCCTCAGTACTCATGGATACATCCCATGAGGTCACATGGACTTATTTATGTCCAGTTCGGGCATTCCCTAACCTTATCCTGCTCCACCAAGAACAAGTCTTCCTTGCTCTAGACTTCCACCCCGGTCTCAGAGAACCGGGGTTCCTCAATGCAGGTCTTACTAGTAAAGGCAGGACCACAAGGCAGGGACTGGGGGAGCAAAGTCCCTCCCACTGTAAGAGAAGATCAGGTTCATGACTACCTGAGGAACCTGAACATACATAAGTCCATGGGACCTGGCGAGATGCATCCCAACTTCCTGAGGGAATCGCCAAGCCACTCTCCATGATATTTGAAAAGTCATGGCAGTCAGGTGAAGTCCCCAGTGACTGGAAAAAGGGAAACATTGCACCCATTTTAAAAAAGCTTAGAAAGGAGGACCCTAGGAACTACCGACATGTCAGCATCACCTCTGTGCCTGGGAAGATCATGGAACGGATCCTCCTACAAGCTATGCTAAGGCACATGGAGGACAGGGAGGTGATTCAAGACAGCCAGCATGGCTTCACCAAGGGCAAATCTTGCCTGACTAACCTAGTGGCCTTCTATGGTGGAGTGACTACATCAATGGTCAAGGGAAGAGCTACAGATATCATCTATCTGGACTTCTGTAAGGCCTTTGACACGGTCCCCCACAACATCCTTTTCTCCAAAGTGGAGAGATATGGATTTGATGGGTAGACTGTTCAGTGGATGAGGAATTGGTTGGATGGTCGCATCCAGAGGGTAGTGGTCAACAGCTCGATGTCCAGATGGCGATCAGTGATGAGTGGTGTCCCTCAGGGGTCCATATTGGGACCAATACTGTTTAATATCTTCATCAATGACATAGTGGGATCAAGTGCACCCTCAGCAAGTTTGCAGATGACACCAAGCTGAGTGGTGCAGTTGACACCCCTGAGGGATGGGATGCCATCCAGAAGGAGCTGGACAAGCTCAAGAAATCGGCCCATGTGAACCTCATGAGGTTCAACAAGGCTAAGTGCAAAGTCCTGCACCTGGGTCAGGGCAACCCCTGGTGTCAATACAGACTGGGGGATGAAAGGGTTGAGAGCAGCCCTGCAGAGGAGGACTTGGGGGTACTGATGGATGAAAAGCTGGACATGAGCTCACAATGTGCGCTCACAGCCCAGAAGGCCAACCGTATCCTAGGCTGCATGAAAAGAAGCATGGCCAGCAGGTCGAGGGACATGATTCTGCCCCCCTACTCCGCTCTGGTGAGACCCCACCTACATCCAGCTCTGGAGTCCTCAGTACAGGAAAGACATGGACCTGTTGGAGCAGGTCCAGAGGAAGGGCAGAAAAATGATCAGAGGAACACCTCTCCTATGAGGACAGGCTGAGAGACCTGAGATTATTCAGCCTGGAGAAGAGAAAGCTCCAGGGAGACTTTATTGCAGCCTTCCAGTATTTAAAGGGGGCTTACAAGAAAGATGAGGACAGACTTTAGTACAGCCTGTTACAATAAGAGAAGGGCTAATGGTTTTAAACTAAAAAGAGGGTAGATTTAGATTGGACTTAAGGAAGAAATTTTTTACGATGAGGATGGTGAAACACTGGAACAGGTTGCCCAGAGCAGTGGTAGATGCCCCATCCCTGGAAACATTCAAGGTCAGATTGGATGGGGCTCTGAGCAACCTGATCAAGTTGAAGATGTCCCTGCTCATTGTGGGGGGGTTGGACTAGATGACCTTTAAAGATCCCTTCCAACCCAAGCTATTCCATGAAGACTAAGGCAAAGAAGGCATTGAGGACCTCAACCTTTTCTATGTCTGCTTTGCAGCGTGAGGTTCTGGTTCTGTTAGATCTCAAGAAAAAGGCATAAGATGCTTAAGAGAAAAAGATGTTTTTAAAAGTTAGTGAGAAGTCTTACATGTCTCTTCCAATGCTGGGAAACATGCAAAGATACACCGTTGGACAGTCCTCTCTGGTAGAGCCACTGCTGTGCAGAATTCTTCCGTGGTGAGGTTCAATGGCCTCATTGTTCATCACATCTTTACAGTATTCTTCCAGGTAAAACAAAGCCATCAATCTCTTGTGCAATACCGAATGTTCTAGAGGGTACACTGAGGTTTGCTGAAAGCATTATGCTTTTACACATTCCTGTGGGAACAAGCTTTTACAAAGAGTACATACAGGTTGCATTGTTAATGGCAGCACATACTAATGTCATATTATATGCTCAGGTTTAGCAGTCACTCATGCTAACACATGCATCTCTAAAATCAAAATCTACAGTTAAACTCTGCCTATGTTCTCCCTGAAATCACTGTCTCTCCTTTATAATGCCTTCTATGGTAGCCCACTACAGTATTCTTTTTAACCAGGTCCCAGCCCCATTCAGGAGTAGGCCCACATTTTTTCTTGAAGCAGCACTTCTTGTTGCCCTTTGCATCCCTCACCAGATTCAACACCAGATGGATTTGGCTTTCCTAACCTCCATCCTTGCACACTTGGACAGTGGCTCTATTCCTTCTGGGACACCTGTCCTTGCTTCCACCTCTTGTATGCTTCCTTTTCATGCTTGAGTTCAGTCAGGATCTCCTTGGTCATCCATGCAGGCCCTCCTGCCACCTTTGCAGATTTTCTGGCACACAGGGATGGACCATTCTTGAACTTGTAGGAAGTGATTCCTTGGGGGGGCAGGAAGGGAAACAAAACACTAAAACAACCACCAGCTCTCCTGGACCTCTCTTCAGGAAGGTATCAAATGGATTCATCCAAGTAGATCCCTGAACAGGCTGAACTCCAGCCTCTTGAAGTCCAGGACCGTGATCCTGGTTTTTGCCTTCTTCCCCCCTTTCATGATCCTGAACTCCATTTTAGGCTACCCCAACCTCCACATCCCTGGTTGGGACTCCAACTTGCTTGTAAGGACCACTGCCAGCAGAGCACCTCCCCTCATCAGCTCCTCAATCTCCTGTGTAAAGAAGTTGTCAAAGCACTGTGGGATAATAATGGAAGATTGGCCAGGAGGATTATAAACACACTCAAGTGACCTGCAGCTGGAGTGTAGATAAATACATATACTATACTAATTGTTTATCCTTGTGTGCTTGACAAGTAGAACATCTGCGTTTAGATAACATAGGCCTATGATAGACTTAGAAGTGCCCTATCGGACATGCTTGAAATTCCTGCCCTGCTATGGAGAAGATCAAAGCATGGGGTAAACTACGCCTGCGCAAGTCCTTGATAAACAGGCAAAACCAGCAGGGTCAGCGATCCTCCAGCATGGACCGAGCTCAGCTTGTGTGCTTCTGCCAAGGTGCTGCTTCAGAGATGCCCCGGTTGGCAAGGTAATGAAAATAAATTTACTCTTTGCATCTCATCCATGGTTTTGTGGTGGTTCCTGCATCCCACCTGTGCTGACTCACACATTTGGCATAGTCAGCAGGATTCAGGAACAGCCATGCCATGGCTGGCAGAAAAGTCAGTGACTCCCCGTATTCTGGGATGGCCCAGCACTGAGCACTGGAGCCCTGTGGGCACTTTCCTGACTACATTGGCTCTGCTGGAAGCATGGCCTGAACTAGATGATGGGGCAGTGGTTACCCCCCAGACAATTGAAATGGCTATGTGTGGATTGCCATGGAGAGTAGCATCAGAGTCTTCTCACAAATTAGCAGGGAGATTGGGATGGTTATTAGTTACCAGTCTTAGAGCTCTTGACCATGAAGTTGTAGCATTATGGAGTAAAAGGAGAGTGTTGGAAGGGAAGTGGGGACTTTACAAGATGCAAAATGATTATGCAATAATTACTACTCAAGCAGAGCAGTTGGTAGCATGTATTGCTAATAAACAAAGGTACAGATATGGAAAAAGTAAGGTTTCAATTTTACAAGTTCATGGTCTCACCACAAAACCTTCACAAGGAATGAGATGGAAATATTTGGAGTGAGTCCTCAGACTCCAAGGTTGAGTTTGAGTCCAATTGAGAAGGTAGGGAGGTGTTAGAAGCGCAACCCCTCAAACAAACAAGGGGGCAGCAGGAACAAGCAGATGGGGAAGTGCAGGTCACACATACTTACACCCCCAAAGAGTTAAGGAAATTTGTAGAGGTCTATCAGCAAAAGAGTGGGAAGGCATACTGGCACGGATTTTGCAAGTTTGGGATAGTAGAGCTGCATCTATCCATTTATTAATGCATGAAAAAGACTTAAAGACCTACAGCCAGTGATGACCACATACAACAAGGATACACTCAGTTGCAAAATATTAGCGATCCTGATGGGCAAGATATTATTGGACCTACACTATATTAATGGTTGCATGCAGCAGTTTTAACAGCATATGCTGAACCTGCCAAATTAGTGTCATCCCTTGGAAACTGGTGTACAATGGAAGAAAGTATTATTTTAGTGCAGCAGATGGGGATGGCTCATGCATTGGTTACGGGATCCAATCTGGACAGGTAGCAGTAACAAGAAGTATCAAAATGCAGCTTTTGAGAGGAATACCTGCCTTGCTAAAACCCTTAATTATACCAGCAGTCACAAATGCTACTGGTAATTAGGCACCATAGCAAATACCTTGAGGGAAATTGGGGCTGTAACTTCAGAACCGTCTGTGGAGGTGGTGGATAAGGGAAAGCCGGCAAAACAAAAAGGAGTTACATCACGGGTGACGAGGAAACAAATGTGGAATGATCTCATACAAGCCAGTGTCCCATGATCAGAAATAAATGGAATCACAACATCAGAAGTGTTTTGCCAATGGCAAAAGTTAATGCCTACACAAAGGAACCATCAAATACCCTCAGCCCCACCTGCCACCTCAAGGCAAGGCACTACCTGGTAAATGCCAAGACAGCAGAAATGAAGTTTTGGCAGGTCCCCCGAAGTTGCTGCCACTGTAGCCATAGGACCAATGCCCCTATGTTCCTTTAACTATAAAGTGGCCATCTGGGGGGATTTTACATGTGTTAGCTCTGGTGGATACTGGAGCTGCAGTTACTGTATTACGTAGTAATATTAATAATAAAAAAGCCACATCACAGATCTGTGGATTAGGGGGAAATCCAACCTCTGCCCTCCAAGCTAAGATTATGTTAACAACAGGAAATGCCACTCCATTTACCATGACAGTGTTAATTGCTCCAGTTAAAGAATATACTTTGGGTATTGATGTGTTGGCAGGATGAACAGTTGAAACTTTAAATGGTTGCTCCTGCTTCAGGACTTCGCAAGCAGGATTTGCTATTCAATCTATAACAGTCTTGCATGGATTCCCAAAGTGGGATCCTGTTGTGCTGCCCATGCCTGCCAAGGTGGAACAATGTCATATTCCATCAGGGAGGAGGAAATTACTCAAGCCATTAAGGCACTTCAAGTGGGAATCATTAAGGAAACCATGACTGCTTTTAATAATCCTATTTGGCCTGTTCAAAAACCAGACAGCACTTAGAGAATGACTGTAGATTATAGAGAATTGAATAAAGTCACACCCTACTTGCAGTTATGGTACCAGACATGGTTACTCTTACAGAAAAAATTAGCAAAAATTTACAACCCTGGAAGGTGGTGATACATCTTGCTAATGCTTTCTTTTCAATAGCCATTGCTGCAGAAAGCCAAGACCAGTTTGCCTTTGCCTGGCAACAAAAGCAGTATATTTTCCAAGTATTGCCTCAGGGATAAAAACACAGTCCCTCCATTTGCCCCAACTGATAGTAGCTGATGAAGCACTGTGGTCAGGTACCATTACATTGATGATCTATTGATTATGGCAGAGTCACAATGAGAAATTGAAGTAGCTGCCAAATTGCTGAAAGTGCTTTCACAGAACTGAGGTGGGGCAGTTAATCCAAAGAAAATACAGGGCCCTAGTACTACTGTACAATTTTTGGAAATAGTTTGGCATGGATAGATTAGAGAAATACCAAATAAGGTGCAGGAAATGGTCCAGTAATTTCCTGTACCAACCACAGTAAAACAGCTACAAACCTTCTTGGGACATTTAGGGTATCAGAGAACTTTTATCCCACATCTGGCAGTATTAATGCACCCTCTGCAGAAATTAACTGGGAAGGAGGTTGTTTGGCAGCAGACCAAGCAACAAGAAGCCTTTGATGCCTGCAAAAATGCTTTGATTGAGCATGTGCAATTATACACTCCTAGGCAAGGATATCCTTTTGAATTAGAAGTAACAATTCCAGATGATATAGTCTCTTGGGGATTGTGGCAGATGACTGGGCCAAAAAATCAGAAAGACCCTGTAGGATTTTGGTCCAAGGTATTACAAGGCTCTGCTATGTTATACCCCAATGGAAAAAACAAATTTTAGCTGTAGTTTGGGCACTACAAGAAACTTAAAGAATCACAGGCCAAGATAGCATGACTGTCCACATACCCATACCTATTAATGGGTGGGTTACTGATTATTCTGTTAGGGCCCATGCAGGGATAGGTCAGGCAGCCACACATTGGAAATGGAAGTGTTATTTACAGCAACAATTTCTATGTGGAAGACCACATATAACCACTCCACATGCCACTCTTCTAGGAACTGTATCTTTTAATCATAAGCCTACACTAGGGGAAACTCTTCCCCTTGGAGATATCCCTACATCTCCTGTGGAAGAAGATCCCCTTATGAGTTCATAGAAGCACACAAAAAGATGCCTGGTTTACCGATCGAACTGCAACATACACTGCAACTGCACAAAGACAATGGAGAGCAGTTGCAATGCGCTCCGGTTCCAGGAATTATATTATGGCAAACAGGTGTACAGGCATCTAGTCAGTGGGCTGAATTGATTGCATCTCTTGGCATTCTGGAAGGGAAGGCACTTATACACTGACAGTTGGATTGTATACAAGAGCCTCACAATGTAGTTGCCCTCCTGGATCCAAGAAGATTGGCATGTACAGAAATACCCTATATGAGGGGCAGATATATGGCAACAAATTTGGCCATATGTACAACAGTATCCTTTAAAAGTAAGGCATGTCTCAGTTCATCGAAAAGGTGATTCACTCGAGTCACAAAATAATAGGGAAGTAGATTATATGATCTCTGTGCAAGTACATGCTCAAGCTACAAACACACACATAGCTTGTGGACATTGATCAGCTCATACTGCACATGCATAGGACATTGCTCACAATCAAATCTCTCTGCCATCACATTTATAAAGCATGTGCACATAATTGTACTATTTGTATGCAGTTACATTTAAGGGCATTATATAGGCCATGGGGAAAGATAAAGTGGGGTCAGTGGGCCTTGAATACCTGGCAGGTCAATTACATGGGCCCCCTGCCCCCATCGAGGGGGTGGCAATATATATTTACTGCTGTGGATACAGTGTCAGGACTGTTTTTTGCTAAACCCATCAAATATGCTAATCAACATAGCACAACTGAAGCATTAAAACAACTCATTCATCAATATAGACCTCCTCACCAAATACAAAGTGACCAAGGAACACACTTTAGTGGACATAATGCCCAAGACTGAGCTCAAGGGCTAGGGATAGATTGGATATTCCACATTGCCTATCATCCCCAAGCTAATGGTTTGATTGAAAGAAAGAGATGTTGAAAGAACAATTAAAAAGCTAATCAGTACTAAAACTTTACAACATTGGAGTTCACATCTTAAAGCAGTTTTTTTTGCTAAACAGCAGGAATATTCATAATCAAACACCCTATGATGGTATTACAACACCTCCAGCACAAAACACTGAAATTCTTCCAGATGGTATCTCCCCCAAAATATTAACAGGGGAAATGGAATTGTTTACACTGACAGATTGCATGGTGAACCTCAACCTGTTAGTCTAGACTTGAAGATTAATATAATAACCCCTGAGAATGCCATATAGTTCTGTACCCCAACTTCTCCTCTTATTTTATATCCTCTGTTGATATCAGATTCTCAAGTTCTTGTATTTCAGGTATCTCTGATGAATACCTGTGCCTTATCTAGAGGAGATAGCATTGAAATGGTGTTATTGGTGTCAATTCAGTCTTCAGAACTGAATTAATTGATCAATTCAATCTGAAAAAGCGCAAGCCATAGCTCTTCAACCTGTGTGGGCAATTACCCCACATCAGGTTATCAAACCTGGAGTAATATTAGCTAAAGGAGCTGAAGCAACAACATATGTATTACTGGAAGAGATGACACTTGTGTTTTCCTCCCTTATCACAGGTTGGCTTATGCTTTGTAGTCTTGTGCTACAAGCACATGCCTTCATAATGTATTCTGTAACAGACAGAGCACTTGGCATGTGCTCTAGCACAAGGTTTAAATTGGACAAAGGCAGTTGCTGCCTTGAATTTGGAGGTAACGCCAAAGAATATTACAAAAATAAATTGGTGGTGGGCTATCTCCTCCTTCAACACCATAAATGCTGCTCCAATTTTGAGAGGATGTGTTACTTCAATGTAACTGATAAATCAGCCAGCATAGAGGACAATATTCAACATCTTCAGGACTTAATGCATCAAATAAAACAATCTACTGGTGGTGCCTGGCTAGCAGAGTGGTTTAATTGCCTGACAGAATGGGCGGGACACCCGATTCAAAGCATTATTGTACAGATATGTTTATTCCTTTTTCTATATGTATTCATTACATGTCTCTAAATTACCCTGCCCTATACCCTGCAAGCCCAAATGGACACCTCCAGATTTGCCAGCCCCAGTGGAAGTGGTTCCTTGAGCAAAGGGGTGTGGGTTAATAATGGAAGATTGGCCAGGAGGATTATAAATACACTCAAGTGACCTGCAGCTGGCATGTGGAAAAATACATACATCATACTAATTGTTGTTTATCCTTGTGTACTTGACAAGTAGAACATCTGTGTTTAGATAACATAGGCCTATGATAGACCTAGAGGCACCCTATCAGACATGCTTGAAATTCCTGCCCTGCTACAGAGAAGATCAAAGCACAGGGGTAAACTATGCCTGTGCAAGTCCTTGATAAACAGGCAAAAACAGCAGGGTCAGCAATCCTCCAGCATTGACTGAGCTCAGCAGTGCCTGCATCCCCACTTGTTTGCCTCTGCCTGGGTGCTGCTTCAGGGATGCCCCAGTTGGCAAGGTAACAAAAATAAATTTACTTTTTGCATTTCATCCATGGTTTTGTGGTTGTCCCTGTGTCCTGCCTATGCTGACTCACACACAACTCCAGATGGATTTGTTTTTCCTCACCCCCATCCTTGCACACTTAGACAATGGCTCTATTCCGTCTGGGACACCTGTCCTTGCTTCCACCTCTTGTATGCTTCCTTTTCATGCTTGAGTTCAGTCAGGATCTCCTTGGTCATCCATGCAGGCCCTCCTGCCACCTTTGCAGATTTTCTGGCACACAGGGATGGACCATTCTTGAACTTGTAGGAAGTGATTCCTTGGGGGGCGGGAAGGGAAACAAAACACTAAACAACCACCCACCAGCTCTCCTGGACCTCTCTTCTCTTCAGGATCATATCAAATGGATTCATCCAAGTAGATCCCTGAACAGGCTGAACTCCAGCCTCTTGAAGTCCAGGACCGTAGTAGTATTCATTCCTCAAAGAGCATGCCATGCTCATAGAAACCAAAACCCCACTGTTGTTGACCGGCAAGGCTGAGGAGACACCAGATGGGCCCTTATGCCCTTGACCATCACCCCAGAGCTATATGGATCATATTTGGTAGTTTCCAGGTCTCCCCGGCAATATCATTGATGCCCACATAAAAAAGCAGCAGGGAACAATAATCAGAGAGCCAGAGAAGCCTCTCTAGGCTCTTCATGATATCATAAATTGAAGCCCCTGGCAAGCAGCAAAGCCCCCCAGACAACAGGTCAGCAGACAGCCCTGTTGCCTACAGCAGAGGAGTCACCATCTACTAACCCTCAGTACTTCCTTCTGGTGCTCCTGCAAGGCTCAGGCTCAGCCAGCTCAGATGTTTCACTTGACAGAACTCCCAGCCTCTTTTCTCCAACCATGGCACTGAACATATTTTGTAGTTACAAATCCTCAGGCAGAGCAGGAGCCTTCCTCCCAATACCAGGAGTCACCAGCTTCCAGCTTTCACCATCCTGGGAGTCTCTACTTCCCACCCTGATAGATAGACTCAACCTGCCCCTCCTTCAGTACATACCTCCATGGCTTCTTGAAGCTGTAGGGTCTCAGAGAAGATCCAGTCAGTCTCACAATCTCTGATGGTGCAGAGCATGCTGACCTCCTCCTGCAGCTCCTTTGCTTAATGAAAGGCCTCAAAAAACTGTGTATCTCCCTTTGGGCTAAAGGGGGTTCTCCCCCTGCCCCAGACCAGCACACCCCTGAAGCTCTGTCTAGGTTGAGACCTCCAACATTACAGTGGAAGTTTTTCCAACAGCTGCTGATAACAATGCCTTGCAGTATATCTCTACCACTACTGAGGAAGTGGGTACTACTATAGATAAGGCACTAACCCTTCCTACACCAGCTGCACTGAAAGATCTATGCTTTAGGCCCAGCTCTTATATAGGCCTCTCCTGTCCACAGGCTGAAAGGGTGCCAGACTCTCCCTAATTAGTGTCAGCTGGAACAAAAACTCCAAGGGCCCTTCAATCAAGGACAGCTGACAGAGCTCTTTAGCCCTGTTAGATCTTGCTAAAAGTCAAGGCCTCCTGCACCTATCTATTCCCAACAGCAGGCACCCTCAAGCTCCTCAAAAGCTTCCCAAAAGGGTTCCCAGAGGTCCTTTGACAATGATCCCAGAAGAAGGTCCCAGAAGATCTAGAAGCAAGAGCCCAGAAACTGCTGCATCAACTATTCACTACCTTTTTTAGCTGTGCTTTCCAAGGATGATCTTTGTGACTACTAAATTTTATTAACGATAGTGTTAAATCTTGCTATTGCTCAGTATTAATGTGACTGAGAATTAAGTTGGCAAGGAACAAGGTACCAGAATGCATGTTGGAATAGTAATTAAAAAAAAAAGCCAGTCTCTGTTGAAGAGGAAGAGCATGTCTAGTGATCCATTCCAGCAGATACCAATTTTTATTCTGAACTCTGTGTAAGGATCCACCTAGACCATCATGCCAGCTGATACTGTGTTAGTGGGAATGCCTGCAGTTTTTATGCTAGTGGGAGGAGTACTATAGCCTAATCTTGGCCAAGAGTTGAGTACAATGCAAAGAGAGACTGAGAGCGGTAAGTCGTGACAAGCGGGACCATGGAGCAAGAACCAAGCAGGAACTGGGTTGACAACTGACAGGAGAACATGTTAGCAGGAACAAAATGTGTAATAGTGTATAGTGAGAACCATATCAGAAGACGTTGTCATGAGGAGTTAGTGATCCTGAGATATGTGCAACTATGACTAGGCCTTCCCAGCTGGTGCCCATATGTAGCACTGAATGTCCTGCTCCACCTAAGTGAACGCTGAATGGCCCAATCTGCTTTGGGCAGCGGCCCCAATCCGTGTCCTGTTATGCTAGTTTACAGACGTTACAAGAGGATGTACAGATGGTCCTGTTGGATGTTTTGACACATATGACCTGTCCTTTGTGGACATTTCTCATTCTTTGGACAACAGATTAATGGTTGTATTGTGAGGAAAAACACTGGTCTGAACAGTAATGGAGTCTGACAACATGTTATAAAACAAAGCTTTACTGAGGCAGTGAGAAAGATGAGCGACAATGCACCCATACAGTGACTCACCCAATCACCAATATTAAACATGGGATCATGAGCGATGCCATGCCTCCAGCAGACTGCCAGGGACACTTGGCATCCTGGTCATCTGGCAGCCACATCCAATCGGACGAATGCCTTTTGAATGTGGATAAGAGTCGCACTGCCCCATGGCTCCACCAATGGCACTGTGATTGGAGAAAATCGTACCTCACATGGGTAATGCGGGCGGCATCCTGCCTACGCTGCCGATGTTGGTCAAGGGGCAGGATGTCAGGCGGCAGGGTGTCAGCAGTCTGCCTGTGCCAACGATGTCAGTCAAGGGGCAGGATGTTAGGAGTCAAAGACTTTAAAAGCAGTGCAGTTGGTGAGGTATTCTGAACCTCACCAGGGTTGGGAATTCTGCACAAAGTGCCACGGCCACCTTGAAGAGGTCTCAAATGCTGACTTTGGCTTCCCAGCACGAGAAAGGACATAAGATTGACCCATTGCTCTTAGTTACTAATTATTCAATAAACAGCATTTAACCACATATACTTGTGAGCTGCCTTTTTTATTGAGATCTGGGAAGAACCTTACGCCTGCTCCGGTGTAAAACATAGCATTGTCCAGTGGAAGATAGAGATTGTGAGTATGCAAACATATATGGCATGATCCTTTAATAGCCTAAGCATTCAATCACATAATTACTATAAACTGTTTGAAGTGTAGCAACATACAATTATGATAAATAAGATCTCAAGTTCTCCTAACCTGTTAAGGTGTGCAGGACCCCCAGTGTTGCCCCTAGGGTTCATGTTTCTGGCACCCAGGGTGACCTGTCTGGCACATTGAAGTGCTCTGGAGGACAATATTTGCTTCCATAGCAGTCAGTCCAAAGATACTGGGGTCTTCAACACTGATCTCTGATCTTGTGCTGCTGCTCTGACTCCATAGTTTGGGAATTGGCTTTTTATCCCCTTTAGTTTCTGTGACCTGTGATCTTTCTAATTTCTTATTTTACTCAGACAGATGTTCTCTGGTGAATCACAGTCTGTGAGACGGATCTGGAGATGGCCGATCCCTTTGTATCCAATACTGTCTTCCTTATGCAGCTGACAACTGTTACATTATTTACCATAATATACCATAATATTTGCCATATATCTTGCCAAATACTGAATACATTTTTGCTAAATCAGCAATTCATTTATCCTAAATCAGGGACTCAGTTACTGTCTCAACACAAAAATTCTCTGTATATTTGTGCTGGGTTGACAATTTGGTTACTGTACCATCTCAGTGCAAAGGTTCCCACAACCATGAGCCTGTGACCTCCTGCTGCCTTTAAATTTCCTCCTACAGAACAATACTTGAAACTGCTGGAAAGGTATATTGCAATATCGTCATGAACTGATCCGACTGGCAGCCTGTGCTGACATCTGGGTACAACACCCCTTAGCTGTAGAGATCCTTAGGGAGATGTCTGACACTGAGCACAGGCAGAGGATGCGAGGTGGAACTGTTACATGCTGGAGCCAAGCTGCTGCCCAAGAGCCTGACACTGAGCCAGGTCAGACAGAGCGAGTGTCAGGTTCCCCTGGGCTCAACTGCACCATCTGGTCGGAGTGGTAGATGGGGCTGGTCTTGGGTGATGGGATGTGTGCTTGTATGTGTGAGAGTGAGGAGATTTCCTTAACACAGCCTATCCATTGCTTGGTCTGTTGAATTGATTGAACTTGTCAGTCACGTTGTTTGGTGTTCCTTTCCTCCTCCTGAGTACTAGGAACTCAGTATTTTGTTTGACAGAGTTATCAACAATTACCAGGCTTCCCTGCTCCACTACTCACAGCGATTTGTGTCTAGCTTTTGTAAGATCAACTTTATTTGATGAAAACCTGGTTTGAAAAATCATTGCTACATTTCATTTTTTAAGACAGAGGTCATGATTCTGGAAGACTTTCTTAGGTAAAACTGAAGAGATCAGAACTGTAGCTGTAAGAGAACATTTTCATCCATTGTGAAGCTATACCATAGTCCCAATGTATTATAATCCAGTGTTGCACCCACATTGCAACACAGCCTCAAGAGCTAGATACTAGATCCTACACAAGCATTTGTGGTTTGTTTTCTTTAACGATAGCAAGATAATACTTGCAAACGAAGCATTAAAGAATGCCAGAGTGATTGATTCTGCATACCTGGTTCTGAAACAATGGCACCCACATAATTAGTTCATTTTGTTGCAGCCTGGTACACGATCTGAACATCATGCTACTTCCATCGGTTGTTATACAATTATTCTTGTTTAAAAGTTATGTGACTCATACAGTGGTTTGCTGATTTCCCAACAGGCAGTTCCTTTTTTTCTTAGACATCCTTCAGGATACACTTTTCTGATAACATAAAGTGTTTTCCAGATGTGGCATCTTGACAACCTTTGCACATGCTACTTATGCATAGTTTACATTCTTGTTCTAGGGTCAGTGAATAGGTTGTGCACACATTCTTGTCCAAGGTTCATTAAAAATTTTTTCTACAAAACAGTGGTTCATTAAAAGAATATATATATATACACACAATGCTTTTGCATTATACTTCTTACTACTATTTGTCTAATTATGGCAGTGTTAACTGTCACATTGATCTATCAGGTTTACTTAAATGTATTTGATTCCCTCAGGTTATGACACCAGATGGACCTATGTTGAAGTGAGTAATCATAAATCTCACTTCACTTGCACTTCAGAGCTCTGTTTAGTACTTAAGGAGCCATGAGCTCACTGAACTGTAAAAAAGGAGGTTGACAGATGAGTTTAAATATCAGTAAAACAATTTTATAGTTTCTATTGTGTCTTGTTTGACAGCAGGGTTTTTTTTCACTTAGTGACACAGCATTATGGCTTGGTTCTCCAGGCACAAGACGATGGGATTCTTTCAGGGAGGACTTTATTTTCAATGATTTTGAACGTATATGCAGTGTTGAAGAAGATACCAGAGTATGTTTCCAAAAATATGTCCTCTACATGAACAACTCTAGCAGAGTCATGTATACCTTAGTAAACAATTGAAAATTCCCTTTGTTTTTCCTTTCTCAAAACAAGTGGTGTTGTGTACAAAGCTACTGCTTCATCTCTCTTGTCTAAGACCTAAGAAGAAGCTGAAAAGGAAGGGAGACTGCCTTAACCATAAAAAATGCCTGTTTGAGTTTAGAAATGTTTAGGGGTAGTGACAGATGAGTGGCATCTTTCAGAGTTGCAATTGTAAATTGATAAAATTTTGACAGCCTCCCACAACTGACCGTATCTATCCTCACCCCCAATTCATTGTTTCATATAAGGAAAGGATTTACCACAGTGCTTATGGTGTTGTGCATGTATCCATGAACACTGGTGCTTCAGTTCGTTAGGTGCTGAGGGGTGCTTACTGTAGCAAGAACCAAACATGCCGTCTGCAAGATGCCTGGGAGCCTTCCCATTCCATATGCAGGAGTCCCTTACTAAACATCCCATGACTCCTTTCTTCCTGTCTTACGACCATCTTTTTAAGAGGTGACACTGCTTTAACACTATGGAAGCACCAGCTGAGTCTCTGTTTCCCAGTAATTATTAGGAACACACAACATTTCCCTTAGTTTTCTCATCCCACCTTCAAGCGCTTGCTTTCTGTCAATCCTTCCATGAAGAGCAGGAAGGAAACAGCTATTGTGTCTAGTGCAGATATTCTATGTTATGCTGCAGATCTTTAGCCAGGGGATCCAACTAGTAGAGTAGGACTGTGAAGGTGAGAAAGATAGCAAGATTGCAGTGATGACCTGGATTCTTAAAAACAGCTACAGTCTTAGTTGTCTCTTCTGAGCCTGATAAGCAAGTGAGGGGTCTTGAGAGGTGAGCTGTAGCCACCCCAGAGCAGCTGCAGAGCTTCAGAATGGCAGGCATAATGACGGACCCATACAGACATCTCTGTGTGGGAAACTGCAGTTTTCAGATATAGTTAATGCATCACGTACACAGGGTGCCTTGAATACCTCATTGTAAAGGATGAAATCTTTTCCTGTCTCGGAATAAGATACACAGATAAGCACATCTGGCTAAATAGCCTTGTAGCAAAGAAGATGCATTTAGATATCCCAAAGTAATTTTCAGTTGATTATTTATTTACAACTGGCAGACTTTTATTACATTGCAGATTACATCTTATTCATCTTTCATACTCAGCTTGAAACCTTCAGAACAGTTTCCATTTCTTTTATACTACAGATCTTGTGACTGTTCACTATCTACATATTACAGTATTTTTCTTACATAGTGCCTTTTAGCCCATAGCATGTATTAAGGAATTTCTAATTTCCCACGGAAGTTCATATTTTTCTTGGACTATCCCATATAATACCACCGTGAGTTCTTCAGACTGATGCAACCAGTTTAACATGTTCAATTTTGTGCTTTGAGGTCAAGCAGAGTGGTCTCACTGCATAATTTCATTTTGAAAATAACATTTATCATGCTACCATGGATAGTTCATCACAGTTCTTGTTAATGCAAATCACGTGGCTGCAGCTGTGCTGGCCTGATGAAGACCTGTACTGTCAGGGCCCTGAGGACACTGATAAGCCTTAGTAGACCTGACCATCCTCACCTGAGACCTCATCTGCACAGCATGGGCTCAGGAACTCTATTTAAGATGAGCCCTGGGCCTCTGCTCCTTGCCTGAGCTATGTTGGAGGAGTGCTGATCTTCAGCGCAGCTACAGCTGTGCCTCTGCCTAGCTATGGAGCTCCTTGATGTAGTCTTCAACCTACTGACTAGCCTAACCCTGAACCTATATCATTGCCATGATGTTGTCTTGTGCTTTGGACTTGGCTGTCATCTCTAGGGCTTGCTTCCTGTGCTCAGGTACTGTGGGCCTGGGCCTTGGCTGGTGAGGGCTATGAGCTGCTGGCTGTAGGATCCCCCTTGGCTCCTGGGTGCCTATCCCCTAGGGAGTGATTGTGCTCTTGCTGCTTCCTGATGTGCAGTCTGGCAGCAGGAGGATAGTGACAAGTTTATAGCATGTTGTGTTGTACTCTTTGTCTTCCTTTTAGACCAACATGAAGACAAACTATAGCCCTGATGATATTCCTATTTTTGTCAAGATAGGCCTGACAAAATAGGAAGACAAAGATGACAGGCAGCAACCTTACTGAAGGCCTAAGGATGCTGAAGGGAGCAAGGTTCCAAGGCAATTAATTGCTCTTGCTAGAATTGCTGCTGACTCCTACAGGATCTGCCCAAAAAGTAACTAAAACTTCTGTCATAGTCAATCAAGAGGAGCCTAAGAGATGCAGAGAAGACTCAGTAGCTGTCTTGTATTCTCCAGGTGACATGCAGGTGATCCTGGTGAGCCTACTCTGATACATAAACCTTTGGTGCTTGAAGTATGAAAGAATGAGTAGAAGTGAAATAACTTTTAAAGCAAAAGCACCTTCCCCTTCCATAATGTCTCACAGTGAGTTTAGTTACATTTATTTTCTGTAGTAATAGCTTACAACAGTTAGATAATGTATTTGATAAATCATGTCAGTTCCTGGACATTTCTGTAAGTTAAGAATAAGGCAGTAATGTGTACCATAATTAACCAAGCAATTAATTCTTGAACATCTATTGCTGGGTGAGCTCTGTCAGACTGGCTTGCAATGACTCCCAATTACTGATAGTTAAAGGGGATGGCATGTGCCTTATCTCTGATGCCAGAAGGTTTCTTTGCCCAACAGCCACTAGCTGTTCCTACTTTCTGGGTCGTTAGAAAGTATGACTTATAAGATCCTCTTTCCATGCTAATAAGTGTAGTATTTCTCTTAGGACACAGTATCCCATGTTGTTAGCCAGAGTAGTTTGTGTCTGGTGGACTCTGTGGTCACTTGAAACTGGACTTGATGCCTGTCAGTAAAAAAGCAGACCTCGTGTCCTGCTTTTGTCCCTTCAAAGGATGGCTGTAAGGTATTAATACACTAATCTCCTGATTTGAGTGATGGTGGGCCCAAATCACAGATAATGGGTAGATAAGGGGAAGACAGTCTCTGCAGCCCCCCTTTCAGAGCTGGAGCTGAAATGGTATTTATGTAGGAGACCACAAGTAATGCTGGGGTACAGTGAATTCTACAGTGGGTGAAGTAAAAACAATGTTTCCTGTTCTTTATCTCTTTACGCAAGACCATTTCTGAAATTGCTGGAGAAAGAGTAGCCAGAAATATGCCAGTGAGCGTATGAGAACCTCATTAGTTCATACGGAGAGGAAATGTGGAGAAGGAAAGTGTGATGATATGGAATTTGAGGTGGAAGATAAGTGTTGAAGGCAGGCTGTGTTGTGTGTTATTCCTCTCTGATTAGTGTGGAAGCTGGTTTGAATGACTAGTCACTGTGTTACTGAGGAGTCTGTCTACTCTCTAGTAGCACAGTTATTGACTGTCTGCATCACAAGAAGTGCTCAGCTGCAAATTGTAAATGGAATGAGCCTTTAAGAGGTTGATAGGTGTTGCTAAATGGCAGGAGGCTCCTTGAAGATGAAAGGCAGTGAAGACAGATGTGTTAGCTAAAATAGTGGTTCTGCACAAGACTGGCAAGATCTAAGTTGGAGGCAGCTTTGGATATGTGGAGGCAGAAGCTCAGGATCAGGAAGGATGAGTATAAGCAGTTTGCTAACTAGCAAGTATCTGAGATACTTTACCAGAGGCCTGAGGCCTAAGGCTTTAAGGTAAGGTCTTGACGTTTGACAAGCAGTTGCATAGGGCTGGCTAGAAGACTTCATGTAAGAGACTCACTCGGTATGTTGGCAAGAATTTGTAGTCAGACTGAGTAAACAACATTTGTTTTACAATCCTAGTATGAAGCCACTGGGACTCGAGTCTCTGCATGTTTTAAACCTTGTGTAGAAGCCCACAGTTTGGAAGTTCTTGTGGTTTAGTATTGTGAATTTTAAGCAATGCGTTTAAGCTGTGAGCTTCTCTTAGACTAAGTGCACAGTCTGTTTGCTTTGCAAGCTTACTTAAAGCAGGTTTATGTAGAAGGGTTTAGGCCAACATCATTGACTAGTACCTAGCAGACAATAGGAAACCAAGCACTAATGAATTGCTTAACCCTGGATTGCTTACAGTGTTAAGAGTTCAGGTATGAAGTTAGGGCAAGAATAGTTCAGGAAGCCAAAGAGCTGAGGCTGGCCTCGAGAAGGTGCTGGGATGAGACCAGCAGCACAGTAGAGAAGCGTGGCACTGAGATGGATCTTGGGCAGGGCTCAAGCAGAGTGAACGAAGGCTCTCCTGGGGCAGAAGCTGATCAGTCATCCTGAGGCAGCGAGTGGTGTCACTGTGGCAAAATGTTTTCGGAGGAGGTGGAGCTGAGGCTCCTGGAGTAGCTTTTCTCTCGTTTCCTTTTCACTCATTTTCCCAATGCTACCTGGAAGATGTGCTGCACTTGGACTCCTTTCTGCAGTTTTGTGCTCACCCCAATGGTCCTGCACATGTGCTGTATTTTGCATAATCTCCTCATAATGGTCCAATCAACATTTATCATCCTTGTGCATCTTCTTTAACAGACATTTTCCAACTGTTCTTGTTTCCTGTTATTTTACAGGTCTTTGATCTCTCATGCTGTAGCCTTCACTTAAAATGCGCTGCTTTCTATGTTTGGTTCATTCACAAGAACTAGCTAGAAGTGCTCAATTTCTTTGTCTAGGTAGGAATAAGTAATTACCTTAATTTCCATGAGCACCCACTAATTCACAAGCCCATTGATTGTTTTGTGTCTAGCAAATGACAGTATCTCTGAAATGACGGTATGTAAAATGACCCCTATCGTTATCTCAGGAGGGGTCTGCATTGTAGATGTTTAGATTTTATTTGAACCTGTCTGGGGGTTGATCTCAATCTTGTGAGTTATAACAAGGGGGGGAGGAAATAAGGTGTTACCATGGAGAATAACAATGTAATTGTCTGTAATGTAAAAGGAGAACAAATTTGAAGCAAAATGGTGTAAATGAGACAGAGGTGAGAAGGGGTGACATGGAAAGATGAGTATCTATGAATGTTAGAAGATTTGTGGTATCCAGTGAGGGCTTGGAGCTGGTTGACATGTATCTCCTTCCCTCTGTGTGGCGATGGGAATGCTGGGGCTGCAGTGCCTGTCACCAGGAGAGTGCGAGTGGGGCAGCTCCACAACACACTCTTCTCCCTGGCTGCAGGAAGTGGTTTTGGTCATGGGCCCAGCTGCTGGACATAAGCTCCCAGTGCTGAGTAATAAACAATGTTTTGTGTGCTAAATCGTGGTCTAGATGTGCCTAGACACTTCCTAGTTTTGCCAGTGGAGTCACAATATGCTTGCTGTTGTTTTATGAAGCAGGTTAACTGAAGCTGAACAAGATGCCCCTGCTGCTCAGGTGTTTATGAATGACAAGAGGTAGCAGTTAAGAAACTATTTGTGAGGCAAATGTAGATGATCTGGGTGGTTTGCAAGTCTCAAATACAAGCAAGGGAATGCTGCTCACATTGTATGCAAAATAATCATCTCCT
This sequence comes from Fregata magnificens, assembly GCA_013389945.1. Taxonomy (NCBI): domain Eukaryota; kingdom Metazoa; phylum Chordata; class Aves; order Suliformes; family Fregatidae; genus Fregata; species Fregata magnificens. The sequence continues at coordinate 22,299 of WAAD01020045.1, read as the reverse complement.
GGGAAAGGACATAGGCTATTGCTAGGAACTGTGCAAGCAAAAGTTAAAGATGATTGATTAGCTTGCGCACTACAAAGGCTCCCAAATGAGTTAAAACTTGAAAGGCATACCATGTGAAGGAAGGGGAGGGTAACTGGAGCAATGCAAGTCTCTTAAGAGATGTAATTGTACAGCAACATGGAAAAGCATGTCTAAGAACAATTCGAGGACCTGATACCGATTGAAATAGCTCACCTGCAACTAAAGTCTTTGCAACAAATAATTTCTTTATTCTGCTCTTTGTGCTTAATTTGGAAACTGTCAAAGATGACAAAGGTTGAAAATTCCTGCAAATAAAGTTCTGTTCTTTAATTAAACTTAAAATTAACATAAACCAGACTTACACCAAACATCCTAGAGTCTACAAGTGACTGCAGGGTAATTGCTGGCAAGTTCTGTTGGCTGACCAAGACAGGGATACTGGATGTGCATGTGAAGGAGAGAAAAAAGCTCTTTAACCTCATCGCTTCTCTGAGGACGGCATCCATCAGGAGTTGCTGCTTGTCTCCACTCCCCTGTTCTCTGCTTTGCCACAAGAGTATTTCTTCAGTTTAAGCTAAACCCTTTGAGATTGCCAGCCTGGCTATCATGTCCTTGTCTTCCCCTTCAAAATGCAATTAGCCCACATGTGTTATGTAATTGAGAGAAACTGCATAAGTATCCATCATGCTTCCAGATTGATTTGTTTCTATTAAGTTGGCATTAAACTTGTAACGCTTACTGCTGAGGAAATAACATACCAGCAAGACAGGGAGAGATGGATGATCCGCCTATTCATGCCACACAGAAGTATGTATTCTGTGCCAGGTGTTAATACAAACATTTTCAAGCATTGACTAGTTTCTGGGATGTTCTGTTTAAAGCAAAAGAAAAGCTGGCAGAAACAGCTTCCATGGGATATTTCATTAATGGTTGCTGTAGGAAAAGCAGTTGAGACATGCTTGTCAATCATGTATGTCCTACACCAGGTAGGAGACAACAGTAGAGTATGTCAAGGGAAGAAATCACAGATGCTGGAGATCTGAGGATGAAGGTCAGAGAAGAGATGCTTTTGGCTGCTTAGATATCTGAGATTTGTAAGAACTAGTCTAATGTATTTTAGCTTAAAACAGGAGAAACTACATGTTAGCTACATAGTTACACAATAGTGAAATTCTTATGAGAATAATTTTTCAAGTGTCTTCCTTTTTGTTGGTGGTGGTGGGATGAAAAATTTAAGAACTGAATGTAATTTACCAAAAACTAACCACAAAAAACAGAATGGGAAAAGGCTACTTCTACTTTAGAGTAGATTCAGCCAACCTCGTTTTAGAAAAGTCTAGTCTTATGACTTGGAACCACCCACAGACTTCCTCACACTATGCTTTATCTGCTGCCTAGTTTTGTCTCATGCAAAGCCACATTACCTGTCACAGTGCTTTGTGTCTGAAAAATAGCAGAAATATTAATTTTACTTGTATTCTTCAGTTACAAGAGCACAAATATAGTATACTTGGATATTCCCAGGTTTACCCTGCAGCAATGGGAGAATGTGATGATTACACTTGACACCGAGATGTACTTTGGTTCAGGCTGACCAAGAAGCAACAGGCGTCATGCCCTTGGGGTGAACTTGCGAGCTGGAAAGCCCCTGGCTCACGTACAAGGCAATGAAGTTGTTTTGAAACATATTTTGAAAGGTGGTTTTAAAACCCAAAGGTACAATATAACCAAAAGTACAGAACAAGATATCAGAGCTAAAACAAGACATCTGTCTTGTATATACTGTTGACTAGCAGCCAACTACTTCACCCTATAAACATGGACAGGCTGTGGAAAGCTTTGAGTTCTCCTTGCTGAAGCAGCAGGCTGCATGGCAGTGATCTCACCTTGAGCAGGGGTGACTCTCAAGGTTACTCCTTGAGGTTGAGAGATCCTTACCCACAACAGATACTCATAAAGTGATTGATAGCATGCTGAATTAATACCATGAAGCATTACTAATCTGTGTAGCTACTCAGGTGTTATAAACATTGTATGGATAACTCCATTAGATATGAACCATTGACCAAGTCTGAGACTAAGGCTGGATCCAGCTGCACCTGCAGAAAGCAATGACTCTGAAACTTGTGATTCAATGGGAGAGTCCTCTTTACTCTTCATGCCTCCGGTCCCTGTATGAGCTGTTCTAACTCAATTTTTCTTTGTTTCCTCCATGCAGTAATTAATAAGGTGAACCTTGCTATTGAAGTTTGTCAAATTCCATCAAACTTTGTCAAATAATTGTTTTACCTCAATAAAACATATTACTGCTTCTCTCTTTTGAGTGAGATGCAGTCCTCTTCTATGACAGAATCTTCAAATGTTTAACTTGATCTTGGAAACTTGCTAGCCAGTCTATTTCTAAATGGATGTACATGACACTCTGACCACAATAAAAGTAGTAGGTGAAATTAGACATTTTATTCACTCATTAAAATAAAATTGTTCTCCTTTGTTGAAAAAAGTTTTGCAAGATTAATCAATAGAACTGTAATCATTGAGTTGCAGAGCAGAGTTTATTGGGTGTTTTAGTCCTTTTCTTCTAAGTATCTTAATTGCTTTTTAACAGTTATTACATAAACTAGCAATGGCTAAAAATGGGGAGTTGCTTTTCAATCATGTTCTGTAGGGCCTGGGTCACCTTGAATCAAACAACCAACACCTGGTAATGTGGGGAGGAACTATCAGTCTTATTGATCGTGGCTGAACTTTATGGTATGAGCACAATGAAGTGATTCAGTGCCAAGAATCCGCCTGCTGATATATTGAGTTCACTGTAAGATCAGGCGTGGTTTCTTCTGGGCTCAGCCTCTTTCTCTGCCTGAGAAGGACTTTATTTCATCACACTGTTAAGTGCTAGAAAGAAAGGTTGTACAATGAGCATACCTCTTAATTGTTTTTCACTCTAGCTTGAAGCAGGTATTAATAAAACTACACAGCTTAAAAATTACCTTCCTTCACTCACCCACCCCCCATTTCTAGATGCAGTACCCAGAAACGTGTCTGCTGCTTTTGGTTTCTCATTCAGTGTTGCTGGCCAGCATCGCGTGTGCCCCAAGAACTTTGTACTTTTGCTTGACCATAGAAACATTGCCGAATACACAGACAGGCGAGGTCTATATACTTCTCAGTGTCTGTTCTCCCTGTCTTGCTGCTTTTTTGCTAACATCTAAAATTAGGTTTTAGGAAGGGAGCTACAGTGTGCAGCAGTGCACTTGAATCTGCAATTTTCCAGTTGATGTGAACATGGAGTAAAGAGATGTATGAGCAGAACGGAGATCACCAGTTGGAACAGAATGAAAATGTAACTAATGCAAAACCATTTGCTAGCAGTGTCATGATAAGTCTTTCTCTTTATGCTGGATATTGGGAAGTAGTCAGCTCTAGGTTTCTGATGCCTTCTGCTGATACAGATTAAACTGTTGTAACTGACAATTCATAGCACCAGGAGTCATCGCTACTAACAGATGGTACCCATTATACAAAACCAGAAGTTAAAGGGTAAATGAAAATATAATCTTTTTCATATTAGTAGAGCTGTCTGGTTGAATATGGATGGATGTGATGTACAGGCTGATTGTCCTTCCATCATTCAAAAGCAAGAACTCACACAGACTGAGTACAAAATTGCAGAGTACCTTTTTTTTACCCTATTTCCTTCCGGCCTTGGCTTGTGGATATATTGTCATATGTTCATAAGACAGAAATACCAACTGAACGTCAGCATGGGGATACTGAGGAGTCCCCCAGCACCTGCTCTATTCAGGTGTCTTCCCTGCTCAGAGCCCTGGTGATATCGTGGCAGATGCTCCTGCCGCAGAGCAGCCAGGTTGTCTGTCCCCCGCAGAGAAGCCCCCAGATGCCAAGGGTGATGACCTGGTGGGTAGAGGCCTTGCTGACCAAGGACAACATATTAAACCTCCGCCTTTAAAAAATGAATGAAAGGACTACGACAACCTTCTTTTACTTTGCTATGTTTGGCTGTTTTCCTCGTAGTATTTGTTAACTGGTGTTGCCAACTGGGTATCAGACTCCTGCAGCGGTGGTAGCAGGACTACTGGATTACTTCTGCATTTGTAAATGAAAAAGGAGGGAAGTGGCTTATACTTCTAATCTAAACACCGCTAAATCTTGCTTAACCTTTCAGAAGGTCAGGTTGGCACATAGACTTACCCCTTGTCGCCTCCCAACCTGAGAAGAGGGAGGGAGAACAACCAAGGTTCTGATGATCCCCTCGGACTAAATGAAGGTGAAACGACACCGAATGACCAATTAAACATTTTTATTTTAATACAGATGTAATTTGAACTTGGGAAGGCAACTTGAACTTGAAAACATGGAAAAGCGTTGGCGGTGGGGGTTCTTGTTAATAATATTTATAACGGAAGAGGAAAGGAAAATAAAGGAGAGGCGAAAAGAGAGAGAGAGAGGGAAATATCACCACCCTTGGATCCTGTGACGAGCCAGCGCCGACAATGACACACGTGATGATCCTCTGGAAGTGGGCGTGCGCCAGTCTCTTTGTGGTGCTGCCTATTATAGTCCAAGCCCCGCCCCCTGTGACCTCATATGGTTCTTTTCCAGAAGTTTCTAAACCTTCTGCGCACGTGCCGTTGTGGTGGGTGGTCGCGAGGGGTCTGTCGGAGAGGCACAAGCCCCTTCCTCGAATACCCGCTGTGTGACCCCTGACCACATTTGGCAAGTCGCGATGTCAGGCGCCCCAGAGCCCGGCACTGCGCCTCCTCCCAGGCGCTCCCCTTGTCTGGTGTCAATCAACCCCCGCTCGAAGTTTGTTACAAGGTTTGAGACACCAACTCGCATTAACTCTTTCAGTCCCTCACACCACTTACACTTGTATGCTGTGATCTTCTATACTTTTGCTTTGCTGATGTTAAAACTTGACTTCTTGTTGGGTATGGAGCTCTTGGTGTAGAACGCTAAACTTCACCTAGGACCAATTTTCCTACTATGATCTCATCATGGGGCTACACACGGCAACTTTGCACCGATCACATAATAACTGTATATTTGAATACAGAAGTTAGCATGTAGGTAGCGGGACACTAACAATTATAGGAGAAGGGGATCTCCGTAGCAGAGTGACAGAAGTGTCCATCAAAATGCTTCCTCTCCCACTGAGGAGAGGAGCACTTGGCCAATGTCTTGTTCAATTTGGGGGAATTAGTAAATGGGTGTATTAAGCACCAATATAATGCACCAATTACAGCTGTTTGCTGTAATTTGAGGTACCTACCGGGCATACCTTCTTTATCTTTTTATGGCATAAACAGGATCCAACATGTGCCTCTGCAGTAACCCTAGTCTCTTCGTTTGTTGTGTACAAAAAGTTGAAAACTTTTCAAGGTTCAGTTCCCCACATGTTTCCTCCCCTCAAAAAACCACTAATAATAGCAAAATTTAACAATCAATGCCTATGTAAACCCCAGTTCCAGATGATTAAACCAGTCTACTGCCTAATCTGTCCTCACGTGTAGTAAATTGTGAGAGATTCTTCGACACCAGTTTGCCAAGCCTGCTGTATCCAGAAAAAAAACCCAACACCAAACGTGACGAACACCCGTTTAGTAAGCATGCTCATAATCTCTTTCTGGAACTGGTAAGAGGGATTTTAGAAATCTTCCTTCAGCAGCTACATTTGAAGTGCCGATGAAATTATTTCTTTTGCTTAAATTGCAGTCTGGCATTTTCCCTCCATGCATTGCTCTTCTGACTGCATGTACTCTCTCTTCCTGCAGCCCAGGCTTGATGCGTTTTATTCTAGAGCACACGCTCTTAGCTCTGGTTCTTTACCATCCCTTGGAGTGAGCTGGCAACCAAGAGAGATCAAGGTAACTATTTAATAACTGATATAAAACTGTTAATATTTTACCTTCATCAGGTAAATTAAGAAAAATACAGAACATACTAGACCTAATGAAGTCATAAAAGACTACTTGGTTAACTGATTTATTTATTTATTACTGGATGTTATGCACACAGCCTTTTTCTGACTGTTCTGGGGCTGAGGAGTAGTTTTTCAGTTTGAGCAAGATCATCTCAGGCATGAGCTGATCTCCAGGAGAGAGGTGCCTTGTTTAAAATGCTGTAGTTTAATTAGTTCATCAATTAAAATTATAATATGTAGTGAAACAAATGGCCACTTACCAGCCTTTTAAGAGAATGGTAACCAATGTTGGATAGAGCATGTATGCTGTGACAGTAGCCCCAGACATCTCTCACTGGCAAAATATAGGCAGTTTCACGGTATTGCTTCAGCCTGCAAACACTTTCCTCTTATTTTGCACTCCCAAAATATTTATATACTTTCTTCTTTTATCATTGCAGGCCTGACTGTAAAAAGACATGTATTTGGTTTGTTGCCTGCAGTTGGCCACCCTTGGCAGGCACTGCAAATCACTGTTCAGGTCACAGCACTGTATGATAGGAGTTAAGATGCAGCGCAAGCCTGAGAGCAGGTCAGTTCCATTAGCAGCATACTTCCTTTATACAGATAAGCACAAACAGAAAGCATTTTTGTGCGGTTTACCATAAATACAGCAAAGGATAACACACTGAAAGATATTTAAGGTAATACAAAACTGGGTTAAGATAGAGTGATTTAGAGAGCGAATCAAAAGTATGGATGTGAGCATTTAGAACTGTTTTGAACATTTTACAGACCTGATATACTCCTCTTCCTTTTCCATCCACAATAGAAATCAACACGGGTATCTTTTTGAAATGTCACTCTGGCACACAGATATGGTACAGCACAGTAGTGTAGTTTCCTAGCCCATTTCAATCTCTTAACAGAAGGCTTAAAAACTTAATGTCGGTGTATTGATATCTTGAATACCATGGGAACTAACGGAGTCCCTGGTAAGAGATCAGCTCGCAATGGGATCTCAGTGGAAAAGGTCAGAGAGGGACAATTAGGTGATTAATCTCTGACATGGCTGATTATCAAATTATTACAAAGACTTAAGGAACATGATAAGTCATAGCAAAGTAGTAAAGCTGTTCTAATATTAATGTTTTGTGTAATGTGTTAAAGATGAACTATATTAAAAAAAAAAAGAAAGAAATAAAAAGGGGCTTTGTGCTCTTTTATTGTTCCTTTGTCTGGTACAAAGGATTTCATTTTTTCCCCTGATTTGTTTTAGTTTTTCACTTTAATATCTTACCTTGAAGTTGCGAGATTATGGTGGAGAAAGCAAAATGGTGTCACAAGAAATATACGAAAACCAACATTGAGGGGAGAAATGTAAGGCTTCATTTGTAGGAATAATGGGTTTGTCATCAGGATGGAAAAGGGCTCCTCTGAAGTCAAACTGAAGACAGTTAAAAGATTGGATTGACCTCAAGAGGCTTTGGTCACGTAGGAAACACTCGTGCAATATTGTATGAACAATGTAGGAAATACCCTTGTGAGACTTTGTAGGAAGTGGCTTTATTTAAAACAAAAACTGAAACAATCCTACTTTCATTCCCCCACACATGTACCAGAGCGTGCATGGTGTGCAAGGAGTTTGCCCAGAATCCAGGCACCAGGGTGTGGGTGTTCAAGCTATCCGATCAGCAGTCAGGCACCACGATGCTTGCATCTAGATGTTGGATCCAAGATTTGTTGTGATGACAGGGAGGACAAGTGACACTAGGTGTGTCAAGCCCTCCTCCTCTCCTGGGTGGTTCTTAGGTTGGTGACCACGGGCAGGATTTGGATATGCCTTTTTGCAGTTTTTGGAGCTAGCAGTGATCAATGTTTCCATCCAGTCCTACCTCTGGGGGTCATCAGGAGTCATCACAGTTCTTTGTCTCAATGTCCTGTGAAACTGGATGTGCTAGGGTCTTGATGACCTGCTAGTTGGGTGCCATTAGCATGGGCACCTTTTCCTGATGGGTGCACTTGGCCACCGCCACACCCAGACATTCCCATTCATGCTCCATGCGCACCAAGCTTAGCCTTTCTATTACAGTTCTCACAGTCAAACTCATGGACATGGTTGTTGTAGACTAATTATATTGCAAAGATAAGATCTAAGGCCAGGCCTACACTAACTTATTTTGCCCCATAGCAGTGTTCATCACAAGGGTGCTTTTATGTATTTTTTAGTGAAACGCTATTGGCAGAAACTAAGGAGCCTCATCTACACCAAGAAAAGAGTGATTCTGCCAAGGTAGTTATGCCACTTGAGGAAACCTATATAAACTATATATAATTGTCTTCAACTAGTTTTCTTTGTCTTTCTCTTATTTTTGTTATAGCTATGCGCTGCCTTTATTATAGTTATCACATAAATTTTTAGTTATCTGTTCTTGTTATCATAGCTATCTTGTAGGTATCCCATAGTTATCTCACTTTAACTACAAGATGTCTATGAGAGTAATGATACTATAATAGTGCCAAGACATAATTGTATCTGCTGTTGTGCCTGAGTTATTGTAGTTACATGTTACAGTCTACATAAACTATTAAAATAATCGTGGTCAGTCTCTTCCCTCACTCAGTAACACTGTTGAATGATCCTGTTCTTCCCAGCCAACAACTTGGTGGAGAATGTGAATGCTAGTGTAATTTTGCTCAGGTTAAAATACTGAGGTTGAAGGGCTGTAAACTGGGGCGTGACTCTGGTCAGAAAAGAGGAGTGTTGTGTTGATGGTGGCTCCCCCGGGATCCCTGAAGGACTAGTCGCTTCTTGTTCCACTGTCAGGCTGAGATAAGCATGGTCAAGATGTGATGCCCCTTATTGCCCAAAAGGAGAGATATGAAACGTTGCACTGCAGCAGTTGTTGTGGAAAAGATCTCAGCAGTTGTTCCTTCCAACAATAATAGGACAACATTTATGTACGTAGCAATACCAATCAGGATGCAGAGTTCTGCACACCCAGTTCTGAAGAAGACAGGAATCCCAGTGATGTTTCTTGCAGTCTCATACCCACAGTTCAGAGGTATTTCCACCTCTGCTAAGAAAATGATGGGTTGATTTTTCACTGGGAGGTTGGTGTTTTCTTTAACTTGGTATCCTGTTTACCTGTAGATTGCCCATCAAGGTAGCTAACGGTCTTCATGCATGCTTGCTAATCAAGATAAGTTTGTTTACTTCAGATGCAGACTAAGAGTCTTTCAGACGTTGTATCCGTGGGATGTTTTTCCAAGTGTGGTTCCAGATAGCCTGATAACATTCTTTGTCCTGTATACATTTGTAGTTCCCAGATTTCTCAGGGTTCCTGGATGTTCCTATGACACAACAATGGAAAACCCCTCTCTACATATGCATACACACACACACACACACACACAGAGGTGTATGTGTTTAAAATACATTTAAAACTATTTGTTATTGACATCTATTTGCAGCAATGTAATTGGTATGTGTTTATGTTTGATTCCTTTGGGATTTTCTTTTCAAAAGGTTTGAACCTTGTCCAAGGAGGATGTTCAACACCATGGCAAATTAGATCCAATTTGAAGTAAACCTCCTGAACTGGAAGGAATGGCGAGGTGAAGAGCCTCAAGACCACCATATTTTACTGTTTCTGTTGCATTGACTTCCTTGCTAATGTAGACAAAACCTGAATCAACACCACTTAGTCTCTTTTAGATCCTCTCAGCCTATTTTTAAAGCTTTCCAAAAGAAGACAAGCATATTTTGATCCCATTTGAAAAGAGCTATGGGAGATCCATTAATAGAAGTTTGTTGCTTTGAGTGCAGAGATTTTACTGTCAATTCACATGGTTTTCATAACTGACTGTGTTCATTCAAAAACGTAAAATAAAAAAAATTATCAGTCCTACTGTAGCATCACTCAGCAGCACATCTACCATGCACAGAAAAGCACTGCCAGGAAACAGGCCTTGTAGGAGCTGCATGGGTATGTTTATACAGTGCATGGTCCTCACATTAAGTAAGAATGGAGGCAGGTGTACTAGAGGGATCACTCTCTGCCTGCATGACAAGGGTGTGATGTTGCTACACAGATCAGTATGTATTTCTGGTGCAAGGTGCCAGACTCTGAAATGCAATGGGAGATAATACACAACACCTTTCATCAATGTATAAAGGAAGAGCAAACAAAGCACATAGTTTGTATTGTTCTTGCTAGAGGCACACAAGTGGTAATACCTTTTTGAGATAAATGTGTTTGTGCCTTGAAGCTGGCCAATTGTTTGCCAGCAGAAAAAGCCTCTAGTTGTTCCTTGTGAAGACCAGCTTTGGAGTTTCCTGGCAGTGACCCAATGGTGCTGAGATCCCTGAGAGGAGTGTCACTCCTTGAATTCTGGTGCAGGACACCCATCATTATTAAAGAGAAGCAAAAAAGAGTGACTGTTGATTTTTCTCGTGCTTGCTTTTATTTTTAGTGTTTGAGAGTCCTTTGCAATGCACTTCATTCAATGCAGCTGTCGTTACAAGCTTCCAGTTTCTCCATTTGTTTCTGTAGGGATTTCTTAGAAGTGTGTGTGGTGAAATAATTTTTGGAACTAAAGTGGCTTTCTTTAGCTACATTACTTTTAATGCTCCAGACTGTTCAGGACACGGAGATCAAAACGAGCCTTTAGAGCTAGTAACACTGGTCACTGGAATAGGATGAAGCCTAGGTGCCAGATGGAAGTAGCATTTGGTGTAGCTTTTAATTAAATATTCCTTCATTAAGTTAACTTGATCAGTTTCTCTTGATGTCATTCTGATTCTGTATCAGCGGAAGTCATTGTAGCTTATTTGAGTCATAAATCCATATCCTTGTAGCCTGGTAAATATGGTGATTCCTTCACAAGTTACAGGTGACAGGCTTTGTATTACAATAACATTGCAGGTCTCAGGACTTGTCATGCTTTGCCTGGACTGGTTGTGGCTTGCCCAGAGCTTTCTATTAGTTTTTTCTAATATGTAACAGCATTTTTCTAATGATCAGTTGGCTATCGCCCAATTTGTTTTATTTTTGCTTAGCTTTGTATAATTGTGCAGTATAACCATAGTTTTTAACAGATGGTAGTAACAAGTGTTTATTCTGAGTGGAATGAACTATTTATGTCTCTAGCCCAAAGGTGTAGTGTGTAGGGGAGTATGTGCATGGGATAACAGATGCCTTGAATATGTGCACAGGATGGTGCTAAAACTACTCACCAGTGGCCAGTTACTGATAGTTAAGGGAATGGAAACTTGGGAGCTGGGCAAAGCTGGTGTTAGGGGTGCCAGAAGAAAAGGAAAGAGTATCCATCAAGTGTAAAATGGGAAATTCATTTGTAATATAGAGATACATACCCAAGAAAGAAGAGCAAGTTGCATGTTAGAAAATGTATAAAATAGTGCCAAGCAGACCTGTATTGGGTTTGCATGGCAAGGTTTTGGTAGCAGGGGGGCTACAGGGGTGGCTTCTGTGAGAAGCTGCTAGAAGCTTCTCCTATGTCCCATAGAGCCAATGCCCACCGGCTCCAAGGCAGTCCCGCTGCTGGCCATGGCTGAGCCCATCAGCGACGGTGGTAGCACCTCTGTGATAGCTTATTTAAGAAGGGTAAAAAAACTGCTGCACAACAGCAGCCAGAGGAGAGGCATGACAATATGTGAGAGGAACAACCCTGTAGACACCAAGGTCAGTGAAGAAGGAGGGGGAGGAGGTGCTCCAGGCGCCAGAGCAGAGATTCCCCTGCAGCCCATAGTGAAGACCATGGTGAGGCAGGCTGTCCCCCTGCAGCCCATGGAGGGTAACTGTGGAGCAGATAGCCACCTGCAGCCCGTGGAGGACCCCACGCTGGAGCAGGCAGATGCCTGAAGGAGGCTGTGACCCTGTGGAAAGCCTGTGCTGGAGCAGCTTCCTGGCAGGACCTGTGGCCCCATGGAGAGAGGAGCCCACACTGGAGCAGGTTTGCTGGCAGGACTTGTGACCCCGTGGGGGACCCACGCTGGAGCAGTCTGTTCCTGAAGGACTGCACCCCATGGAAAGGACCCACGCTGGAGCAGTTAGTGAAGAACTGCACACTATGGGAAGGAACACGTTGGAGAAATTCATGGAAGACTGTCTCCCGTGGGAGGGACCCCACGCTGGAGGAGGAAAAGAGCGTGGGGAGTCCTCCCGCTGAGGAGGAAGAAGCGGCAGAGACGATGTGTGATGAACGGACCGCAACTCCCATTGCCTGTCCCCCTGTGCGGCTGGTGGGGGGAGGAGGTAGAGAAAATCAGGAGTGAAGCTGAGCCTGGGAAGAAGGGAGGGGTGGGGGGGAAGATGTTTTAAGGTTTAGTTTTTATTTCTCATTACCCTACTCTGATTTGATTGGCAATAAATTAAGCTAATTTCCCTAAGTCGAGTCTGTTTTGCCCGTGATATTTTCTCTCCCCTGTCCAGCTGAGGAGGGGGAGTAATAGAGTAGCTTGGTGAGCATCTAGCATCCAGCCAGGGTCAACCCACCACAAGACCGTAGGATGAGGAGGAAGAAGTGGGCAATATATTCAACATCAGACCTCTTGTCCACCATCAACAATATATCCTTCCAGCGAAAGAAGGGCCTGGAAGGCCAACAGTTTGCCATAACCCCTTCACAGGCTGAAGCCACCAACCTTGGGAACCAGATGGGCAGTGAAACGGAGAGCATAACACCATAGGAAAGGGCTAAATGCTACAAAGCTTTTGTGTAGCAATTTTAATTTTAGTGACAATTTTAATGACATTCTTAGTGAGACTTCTTCCACACTAAATAGAAAATTTGGACTTGCAGAGAATTTGGCACCTCTAGCTGGCCCAGCACACAGCAGCAGGCCGTGCTTCCACTCCTGCCTTGCTTCTCATGCGTTTCTGTGTGTTCCTCCCTTCTGGGCTTCCTGGCCCTGATGCATCATGGAGCTTTAGCCACCACCAGAAACACCCTGGCCAGTTGAAAGTGAGGTGGAGATCACTCTCTGTCAAATTCACTATGGACTCATGGTTCTTGTCACCTCCAAATTTTCCAGTTCTGGAAAAGCTAGGGAAGATGTGGCTGACGGTTAGAAAAAGCAAGTAAGAGGTCTTGGGAGACACCACCCACAAGACTATACAGGCTGGTTGTGAAAAACAGGCCTTGAGGGAAGTGCTAATAAACTATTTTACCCGGGATGATTGCAGGAAACTATGCTGTGCTTGTGTCAGAGTAGATAAATTTGAAAATACATTCTCTATTTGCTATGTTGTGGGTGGGGTTTGGGTTTGGTTTGGTTTGGTTTTTTTCCTGAGTAACACTCCCCTCTCGGCTTCTGGCAACCTGATTGCCAGGCATTTATTACCTAGTTTACAAAGTGAGCTGCAAATGGCCGCAAATCCAAATGTTCCTTCTCCTTCCCTGCCCTCTGAACGTACTTATCTGGCCTTTTTATTTATTTAAGTCCATCAAACAGAACTGTTAAGGCCTAGCAAAACTAAACCCTCCGAAATCCTGTTTGCCTGGCCTTTATAGTCACTTTCTTCCAGACATCCTCCAGCCTGGTCATCCAGCCTTTTCCTTCAGAAATAATAAACAAGAATGAGCTTTGTTGATGAAAATTCAACAAACTTGTGTTAAAAAGTTTGTTTGTTTGTTTTTTCCTAACAAGAAATTTGTGCATTGTTGCCTGCTCCTGCATTTCTGTGGTGCACTGAAGCAATACAGATTGTTTGTCTTTAAAGCTGGGGAAAAGATATGGGTAGCCGGAGAGTGGAAGGAAGTTTAAGGGGAATCATGACAGTTCCAGCAGTGGGTGAGCCCATGCAATTTTTTTCAATCAGAAACTTGACAATAATTGAATGGGATCAACTCATGACATGATGTAGGCTCACATCATCCCAAAGAAAAAAGCTAACCACATGTCATGGGAAAACCCAGACACAAGCCCAGGCAGAGATAGTTACCAAAATTTATTAACTGGTATTTGGGTAGGTAATCACAGCTTTCCAGAGACATGCTTGCTTACCTGTCTTCTACATGGGAAGAGCCCTCAGACTTCAGGCAGGAAAAAAAGAGACTCAGCCCTTTTATATGGTAGTTCCTTGACCTCTGTAGGGATCTGAGGGACAAAAACATGCTGGTGCTATGTCCATCTGTCCCACTCCTATATGGTGAATGCATCTGTCCTTGGAGGAGGGGTACCTTGAGGTGCTTCTCAAGTATGCTGCTTGTCTGTGAGGCTCTCATGCTACAGCTGTACCTGGGGCAGCCTCAGTTCTCAGGGTAGGAGCCTGTCTCCCACTGTTGTCCCAAAAACTTGGGTCCGTTACCTGGTGTGTGTTGCCCAATTTACACAGAGAGTTGAGGTATTTTCCTTTAATACATAAATGCGCAGATATGGGTGCAAGGTACAAACCTGCACACCGTTGATATAATCTCATTTATTCATTGTGAAATGATTGCTTAAAATTCTTCGCCTACCGTGTAGATAACTACACATGCCGACTATGATTTTTGAGACCTTTACTTCCTTATCCTTTTGGGTCGGCGGGTTTCTTGAGTGGGTGGTCTTTGAGTCATGATCTCCCACTGCCAGAATTACCTTTCCTCTGGTTTCACTTAAACTTGGCAACACTAAACAGTCCTTCACGGGCCATTAACAAAGCAGACTATCATTCACTTTGGGGTTTTTGTTCTGAGGCAGAGATATCCTGTTTCACTATGCCATAGTATTGTTAGGGTAAAGTGAGCCAAGTTAATCTTTATGGATACCAATTCCCCCCTTTGAGACTTATCAAAGTTCTAATCTTTGACAAGTCTCACCTCCATTTTGTACCACCAATACATACGATTGAGACAGTTGTCTAGTGATAAGGGTTTTTAAACACCCAAACATGATACAGACAATTATAATAATAATAAAGAAAATAATCAAGCTTTGCAATACCCTTTATAACCATCCTGTCAGTGAGAATCCGAGGCCATGTAAAATTTTATTAAGCCACCCAGTTTCCATTCCTTGTCTCAAGTCATGTGTCGACTTGGCTACTTGTTGAATAACATCATGTTGTTTCTCTAAATTCTCAGTCACAGTCAGAATGTGGACATAACATTTGTCATCATTTAGTTTCAAATATCCACAGGCACCATGTTCATGTAGAAGCAATAGATCTAAAGCTAGACGATTTTGGAGGGTCATTCTTGAGGTGGTTTGTAATTGTACATTTAGATCATTTAGACCAGATTCTATGATTCTGTGATCATGTAGGCCAATTTTTTGTAGCATTCGCTGATGCCTCAATTTGTCCAGTCAAATTGTGTAACCATATACTATTTCTAAACAAAGTTATCTGGGGGCTAAATGTGGATTCCAGTATCTACCCTACTGTTGTTCCAGTTGATGTGTGTTGCCATGGATCTGCATTGGACCTCTTAATTTTCCCCCATAATTCAGAGGTTAGGTGTCATTTTCTCCACAAAGGACACAAAGATAGTATACCCAATGCCACCTGTTTTCTGGGTCCTTTTAGAGCCAATTGAGTTGCCCAAGATCCATCACTACTTACTGATATCTATAAATGTGAAAATATTCACTTATTTTGAAGAGTTAGAAGCTGTTGTGACCAAAAATTAAACTAGATCCTTGTTGTTTTGGGGAAGTCGGGAAGGCTTCAAGATAAAAGGCTTCTAAACAAATTTACAATCACGACGTTTGGTCTTAGAAAAGCAGATGTACGGAACCATAAAGATAAGGAACTGCAGAGCAAACACTAAACCAGAACAGACTACCCCTCAAGGACGTTATATACGTGATCCCAGAACTGAGTTTGCGCGAAAACAAGGGTTAACTAGCGGACACAGTGAGGAAGAGTATATCCTTCATCCAGAGACCGCTGATGACCACCCAGAGACACTAACAGACATGCGCAAAGGACATTTGCATATGATAATGAGTTCTCGGAAAAGTAATGAATATGCATCTCTTTTCTTGGAAAAGTAATGAATATGTATGTGAAACTTGTATATAAGCTATGCAATTAACCCTGTGTGGCACACACATTAGGAGGAGCAATCCCCTGTGCATCCAGCGCTGCAATAAAGAATACCTGCTTAAGAGTCACCAATACTATTGAGTCCTGATTTCGGCATTTCATGGCTTCATTACCCAGACAGTATGTCCAATGGGGAGAATGGTTTCCCAGTCACACTTCATTACCTTATCCTTAATCATTGTTCCTGTCGAGGTATCCTTTAGGAGTGTTGAATAATTTCGACATAAACATCCTACTCTTAAAGCTCTGGCCAGTGGTCCTATTCTCTGAATCTCCGATATGTTAGTCGAACAATTAGAGACTCGAGTGCAATTCCAATTGTAAGCTTTAGGGATTTCTATTCTACTCTCAGTTAAATTTGAAGGTAAAATTGACTTCCTTATCTTTTCTTTTGTTTGGTCTCCTGTCCAGTCAATACACCAAGGAGTTGGCTACATATAATGCCATTCTCCTTCTTTAGCAGTTTTCCAAACAGAGGGAAACCGCATTCCCCAAGGGAATCGGTAACAGGGTTCAGCTTCTTTAATTATTCCTGGCTGATGTGTTTCACTGATATGCCAACACAAGTTTTTAGATTCGTTTCCCAAAATTTTCCATCTTCCTAATCTGAATATTTTCTCTAAGTTAAACTGTAGTATTCCTGTCCCATTGTTTAACATGGTATCGAAAGTTTCATTTAAGTCAATAGTCAGAGTTCCCCAATCTAAAGGGGAAGCAGCAAGTTTTGCTAATGGTAAACATGCAGTAATCTGGCTAACATTGTGGATTCTCCCAAAAGATTGGACGAGTTGTAAGACCAAATTGCTATGGCAAATGTTCATGCATTGCTGAAT
>WAAD01020043.1:107564-150342 GCA_013389945.1 Fregata magnificens | reverse complement strand
GTTTGCAGATTTATTTTTTAAGTGTATGGGACTTCCCCATCACAAAAGGAGTTGTGCAGAAATAGCCGTATTTTGGAAACCCGAGCCTGTAAATATTCAGGCTTTGAAAAAACGTATCGTTACAGTTTTCAACACATTTTCTGTAGAAACCTTAATTTTCCAGACTCTGCTTAGCAACACTTTAGCTTCTTAAATGATCCAAGGGGAGAGGAGAGAAAGGAAGGAGAAGAAATGTCACTTGTTACACAGTATTATTAGAACAGTTTGGCATTTTGAAGACACATTAACTGGTCTCTACCACAATGAGCCAATGTTCTGCACGACCATGCGCAGACAGCAAAATAGGTTGCGAGATGTG
Source organism: Fregata magnificens (assembly GCA_013389945.1). Lineage (NCBI taxonomy): Eukaryota > Metazoa > Chordata > Aves > Suliformes > Fregatidae > Fregata > Fregata magnificens. The sequence goes on along the minus strand of WAAD01020043.1, from coordinate 149,984 downwards.
CTACAGTAATTTTGGCTTTAATTATTACTTCTCAATCTGTTTTATTCTGTCAGGAGTGCTGACATAACCATGTCACTGTTCATATTTTCCTTTCCCCATCCTTTCAGATATTCATCCCCCAATACTTTCGCTTATCATGGAAAGGCTTGGTATGATATTGTTTCTCCTATTTCTTGGGGTTTCCAGAACATAGTTTTAGATATACAGCTGATTAAATCTTGGGTAAAGTTATCATGAAATATCAGAACTAAATCTGAATTAAATACAGAAGCACTTATGTGATAGAAGGGGCCAAGCTGAATCATAGCTGATGGATCAGAACTTAATGCTGGCAAAACCTCTAAGCATTACTAACTTTTAGTGATCTCATTCAATATCCATCTATACAGATGTGGTAACATTCATCTAAAGTCAGACTTAATGGGGGATGTGAAGCAGGTCAAAACGTGAATGCTCTACAACGTTAACTATATTGTACAAGCATTTCTATTTGGCCAACTTGCTAAGTTCATTAACCTTTCTTAATCTTAACCTTAACCTTCATTTTTCTAAATTTGGATGGTGAACTGGTGCTTTCAGTTTAAGTAAACTGAGTGAAGTTTATGACAGTGTGCAATACAAAATAAGCCAAGTCTCTATTCAAGTATATACAAATATTCATACATTACCCAGAGTTATTTTCAGGGACCATTCGCTGTGGCTCCTACTGAGTCAATAATAGAGAATGTATCTGTGGATGCTATTTGAAGTTGCGTTTATGAAATCAGCTGACAAAAGTATTAACAGAACTTGTGGGTATTGGAAATGGACGTTTGCATTTCTCTTGTATTCTTTCTATTTTAAACATGGGATTACATTGTGCATGTCACTGCCATCTGAAAAGTGGCACTAAGATGAATCTTACCTCTAATAACAAAAAGTTAGAGCATATCTCAGAATCATAGTCATGTAGCTTGTAAGAGACCTCCAGAGGTCATTATTGTCCAGCCTCTTCCTTGTCATATTTGGATAATTATTCCTTTAATAAGACAGGAGTCATTTCATCCACCACTGGAGAGCAACAGCCCTTACTGAACAGCTATATTTCCAAGACTGACCTAAAGACTGTCAGGTATTTGATTTCTTCCGCACACAATAATCAATCACAGAAATAGTCTCTCTGGAAATGGTGTTTTTCAAAATGACACTGATACAAACAAGGAGATATGACAAGAAGCAGGAGTGACTGGAATAAAAATGTGGTTGCTCATAGAGAAGTGCTCCCTAATCACGTAGCCAGTATCTTTTATCACTAGTTTCTGACCATGTACTGCTAATCTCAGGCAGTGAAAAAGCTATTTATTGAGCTAAGCTGCCTTTGGTTTGTAAGCCTTTAGGACATTTTTGCTNNATCCTCTGAACTCATACCTGCTCCTCTTGCTCTGTGTTGGTCATGTGTCATTTTTCATTCTTGCTGTACACCTATTGCTGAAGCCTTTTGCCAGATTTCAGGTTTTGAGGTTTTAACTTGATTAAACTATGATTTTTAGAGCATACTAGTAAGAAGCAACCAACACTGTGAGTTCACTGTGAGTTTTTGAAGAAGGCTTGAAGACAGGCCTATCTGCAACACAGTTCTGGAGAAATACTCTTGTGGTGGCACATACTAGGGCCAGAAATGCCACAGAAGGGAACTAAACTATTTCTGCAATTAGCTGCCCGCCATTGACTGCAGTGTAAATACTGACTTTTAGATATTTTGTGCTCCTAAGACCTCTCTGAGCTCATTTGGTCAGCATGGAGGAAGGGTAATACTAGCACTATCTGCTCCTGTTTCCTGGCCAACGGGCACCCTAGCCCTTTCTGCTCCTGGAGTTCAAGGCCATCCTCGTCTCTCTGGTATTTAGGCAGGAGTTGCAAGAGCGGAAGTTCTTGATCGCATTCCCTCCTCTCCCCTTCCTCAAATTGGAGGAGCAGGACACAGCTGGTACCTCATCTCCCACTGAACTCTCATGCAGGTGAGAAGTTGCTACCTCTAAGTTAAAAAGAGATGCAAAAGCATATAATGGCTTGCAAATGTGAGCAGCACTTAGATGATTCTTTATTTATGAGATACATTTGGAACATTGTGTTTCATAGACACTGATGGAAGAGGTGAGTGCCTTTTGAAGAGCTCAGTACAAGTGTCAAAATAATACATCAGAATATGCAGAAGCTGTTAATGCATCAGTCCTGAAAATCTGAATTGCAAGTCAAATATTCATACTTGCATCCAAAATCTTCCTCAAATACTGACAGGTGTGTATTTCTCAAAATTACTATTCCATGACTCATTCTCCTTTATCTTCTTTCAGGAATGTTACTTCTAATGGAGAGCATCTAATGTGAAGTGATCAGGTGATATTAAAGCCAACACATGTCAAACGCAGGCTATTCCATACATAACAGCAGATATATTCCTAGTATGAATGCCTGCAACTAATATTTGAGGATAATTATGAGAAAGGTTAGCATCATTGAGTTAACTGCCTAGTGACAACATATCCTTAGAATGAAGACCAATTTGTTATACTGGTGTTTCAATACATTTGTCCGTGAAAGTGTGTCCACATATATATGGATATGATGCATCCACACTTGAACATACAGCTGCATTGAGCATCTTCCAAAGGCAAAGCAAAACCTTTGCCAGAATTCAAATCCTGGAGATGCAATTAATTCAAGACAGAAGTCCCACTAGTTCTTAATGTACTGGAAATGCCAGACCTGCATTAGCTAGTGACCAGGACTTTGATTCAGTCTCCATCCAGTGGCTAACACTGCAGCATAATATTTTCTGAAACAAGCTGAAATAAACGATGTAAATTAACCATAAGGTTGTGAGTTCAGGAATATGCATAAATACATCCACATCTTAGTTGTCATTGTTTGACACCTTTGTTTAATGAGGTAGCAAAAATGCAGTAGCAGTCTTTCTGAGGCAAGAATTAATCTCACAATTTAATATCAAAATGACTATGTTCCTCCAACTAATAATACAAACCAATTCACAGAGAGCAGAAGTCTAGAACCACTGTGACACTGGCATAAAGGAACTCATGTCAGAAATTTTAATATTTGCTTTTCCACTTAGGCATGCAGTGTTGACAAGCTTTCTGTCTGAGTTTGTATGGAAAAATATGCCTTTGGGGATAAACACAAAACCAGTATGAAATATGAATAGAAGAACAGAAGGAAAAGCTAAACCACCACCATGTTAGGTTCCAAACTGTCGGCTAGATTACATCACGCTGGGCTGGACCTTGTGAAATGATCAAATCAGACTAAGCATTTGGGACAACCATTTTTTTTCCTCTGACTGGAAAATTCCATTCCTGTTGAATAAATATATAAGGCATCTAATGGCTTTTCCTTATTTAAGATGCTTTTCATTTTATTGTGTTAAAGACCATGTCAAAAGCTGGTTCATCAGCTCAGATACGGTGCCAATCTTCTGTGCATGCAGATGCATTACAAACTTTCAGTCTCTTAAGAACAACTCCCAGAAAGGTCCTTTTACACTCAAGAGAGGAGTTCTTCTGGACTGACTACAGCCAGCTAAATCCCTCTCTTTGTGTTTGTTTTTCATGTTATGAAATCAGTATCCTTTTAGTATTACGATACGCTCATGTCTTATGCCACCTTCTCCTTTTGACAGACAAAAATTATACTGTGCAAATACCTACTTTCAGTACACCAGTTGATTCTCAACCTCTTCAGCCATTACATCCATCATCTCTGTTGAGAGAGATGTCTTGAACTACACTGAAGGTCTTTTTTTTTTTTTCTTTTTTAATCAAGGTCTGCAGTGGCCTAGGCCTTGGGAGTGACAGCTAGTGCCATCTGAAATACTGATCTCAGAGAAGTAGAATTAATTAGAAGTGTGTTTTGTGTAGCATTGTGTATGCTGCACCTCATTGGTGTCGTGGCTACAAAGTGGGGCACCTTTGTTGCCTGAACACTTCTTGAATTCACTGTATGCATCCTATATACATTCACTGTATACTTACTCCTGATTTTTTTGCTATCTTCTCACAGAGATCTAGCTGATGATGTTGAGTGTATTAACTTTGACATTTGTTGCAATGTGCATTTGGCTCATCTGAACATGTCACTTGTTTTAGAAGAATAATTTGCTGCAGACTCCAGAGAGAGTATGTGCATTGCTCAAGCTAAGTACATCTCCACCACAAAACATAACCACCTTTATCTTGTACATAGACAGATAGTGAATTTCAGTATGTTCCATACTACATCAAGGTTCAAGGTAGGTCTGAAAGATAACACAAGCATTCTGACATTTATAGTATATCAAAGACAACTTTGTTGTCATCGTTAGCTCATGAAAAAGAGTTTTGTTTGGTATGATGGGATTTCCTTAGTGAAAGCTTTATTTGACAGCACACAAACATGTGGCATGGAGCCATGCAGTATGGAATTCCAACCATGAAGAACATCCCAAAGGTATCTTCTGCTGGGCCATGAAATCTAGGTGATGTCAGAGTCCAGATCAGACATATCTCTGTGAGACTTTCAGGAAGTGGCTGCCCTGAAATCAGGCACTGGCATTTCTCAGTTTTTAATGAGTGTGGTGCTCCTCTGGGGACTGTACACTTAGGAATTGAGCAAGACTGCCTCAGATGTACTGTGTTGTGAAATATTACCTCCAGCCATTTAAACCTGAATGCTAGCAAGTATTTGATTCCAAAGCTACCCTATCTTATTTTCTTTATGCCAAAATATGCTTGCTTTCACTGCTACTAAATATATAGCTTAGGTACCATACACTTCAATAAAAAAAACTTGGGTTTTGTTTGTTTGGGGTTGGGGGGGAGGAGCTGGTCTTTGGGTTTTTTTAAAGACTCCTCTCATTCTACCCTACTTTTGAAATATGTATGTTCAAATCAAATAAATCATCATTTATGAACCGAGAGTGTTGGGATTCTGGAATTCCTTTTACAAAAATCTTTGCTCCTGATATCAGGAGGATATAGTGTCAGACTGTTGATGTGAGGAGATGATACCTTCCAATATTAATGTCATTCAAACAGTGGAGAGATCCTTTCTTAGAAAACAATGAAGCTGTTGTGTTGAGCAGGCATTATCCCTTTATACCAACACCAAGTTTTTCTACTTGGGAACAGGACATCCTAAACAAATAATTTGTTTTAAAAGTTTTGGGTCATAATTTTAAAAATTATAAAGCAAACAGTCACATGTCAAAAATTTACAAAGAGATTACACCAGATTTATACACAGCTAAGCTGTGTAGAATGCCGTAATAAGGGATAACGCTGATCATTTCAGAGTGAGTCTGTAAAGGACTCATAGAAAAGATGAGATCCTGTAGACATCTCTTAGTTTAGCAACTCATCCAAAACTACTTATTCTATATTTACTCCGAAAGACCTTTTAGGAATGTCTCATGGGATCAGGGGAAGAAGGAGAGGCAACAGAAGGCTGTTTAGAAACCAGTACTTTCAGCATTCTTGGTGGTGGTCTGAATTTCCTTTAGCAGGTGACAGAGGGTTCTTGTAAATTGTTTAAAATGCAGTTTCTTATTCCAGTTATCCAGGACTGGCTGTTGGTCTCAGGTGTTGTAGGTTTTATGTTTTACAAAATAAATCTTAAGCTTAACTACAGTGATTACACTTTCAATTATTATATAGATTTTGAGTACCCTTGAAATAATTGGCTCAAGGAGACTGTACTATTTCATTTTGCTTAGCAAAATGTTCACCACAGCCTGGAAGATGAATGTTATTGTAAAACTTTTCCTTCAGCCATAATTTTTAGCAATCTTGATTTACATTATATGCCAGCCTTGTTGACATTGTGGTTGATACAGCTTGAGAAGACATATCTTGTCCATAGGGGAGCATCTTCCTATGCTGAGCACATTTAAGAAAGTTAGGTTTGGTAGCATAAAATTATGATAACTTATCTTTCTCTCTGTGCAATTACATTATGTAATTTTCCTTTTATCCCTAGGAGAATAATTGCCTTAAAATTGTGATGGTCTGACAGGTTTAGAGTTATACATGTTCTCTATAGTGCACTTTTCCTGATGAATTTATCAGAAAATTACTTTGTTACTGCAGCAACTGTGTAGAGATACTGAAGCAATGAAAGAGAAAAATAGGTTGGCCAAGATACAAGAGAGTAGGAATATTACTGTAATCAGTTAAATTCCTATTAATGTTCTGTATTTTGTGTGTCTATATATAAAAAGGGGATGCCCTCTTTTTTAATAAATATAATAACAAGGATATTAAATGGGATTGTAGAACACCATTTATCTTGGAATTAAGTTTTTCTTGGTTCCACAAAAATTACATATTTTAACACTAAAACTTAATTTCTGAAGAAATTCTAAAGAATATATCTTTCTTTTTTTTTAATTTATTTAAACTTAACCCCATGATTTATCATTTTCTTCTTCTGCCTTTCTCCCTACATTTTATACTTCTGTCTGGTAGCTGGAATTTGTGTAGCTGGTGACTGAGAAGATTAAATTTCATAGCCCCATGACCAGCTCGAAGGGAGCTTATGAAATGCATATGGTGTGTGCACAACCTACCACACACAAAACTGAAACCAAGAATACCTTTGGGGAAGGGTGATGTGTGCAGTCATGGTATGATGTCACTATTAGGCATGTACCATTTTTAGCAGGGAGAGGCTGCTGAAATAATCCTATCTAATCCAGCAGCTAGTAATAGAGACTAATCCTCCACTGGCAAACGTGACATAAGCCTGCTTCAATTAATAGCGAAGGATATTGAAAAAGGATCTCTTGTGCTAAGAAAGCTGGAATTTTTAGCAGAGAATTCAGCTAAATGGGCATGTGCTATGATGTCAAAGGAGGAAACTCATTCTTTGGCACATAGAAAATGCAGTTGACTTTTCTGCACTAGAGACTTTCAAACATGGCAAGCTCTGGATGGTTTTGGCATCCCTTGCATTCAGGGACAGTCGGCCCCAAAGACAGAGTTCGGAGAGTGCTGCCAGCCAGAATGATGCTTTTCCTTGTTGTTGTGAGGGAAGGCAGTAGACCAGCAGTCACCCCTGCAAAGGTGACTTCCACTCACCAAACTTGAAGGTAACTTCAGTCCCAGTGGATCTCCAAGATACACAAAATTAGGAAGGGGCAGGCAGTCCAAAATCCTTGGTCTCTCCAAAAGTTTATTCTGTATCTAGACGCCATTCTGGGAAAAGTTGATGTATACAGATTTCCAAGTCTGATCTGGAATGCTTACCAGGATTTCCTTGAAGAATAAAATACCTCGTGCTGGGTACTTCTACAGAAAAAGTCAGCAAAGAGAAAATCCATTTGCTTTCATTCTGCCTATCCTGTGTAAAAATCATAGAATCATTTAGGTTGGAAAAGACCTTTAAGATCATCGAGTCCATCTGTTAACCTAACACTGTCAACTCCACCACTAAACCATGTCCCTAAGTGTCACATCTACACATCTTCTAAATACCTTCAGGGATGGTGACTCCACCACTTCCCTGGGAAGCCTGTTCCAATGATTGACAACCCTTTTGATAAAGAAATTTTTCCTAATATCCAATCTAAACCTCCCCTGACGCAACTTGAGGCCGTTTCCTCCTGTCCTATCACTTGTTACCTGGGAAAAGAGACCAACACCTACCTCGCTACAACCTCCTTTCAGGTAGTTGTAGAGAGCGATAAGGTCTCCCCTCAGCCTCTTCTTCTCCAAGCTAAACAGCCCCAGCTCCCTCAACCGCTCCTCATAAGACTTGTTCTCCAGACCCTTCACCAGCTTCATTGCTCTTCTTTGGACACGCTCCAGCACCTCAGTGTCCTTCTTGTTCTGAGGGGCCCAAAACTGTACACAATATTTGAGGTGCGGCCTCACCAGTGCCGAGTACAGGGGCACGATCACTTCCCTACTCCTGCTGGCCACACTATTCCTGATACAACCCAGGATGCCGTTGGCCTTCTTGGCCACCTGGGCACACTGCAGGCTCATGTTCAGCCGGCTGTCGACCAGCACCCCCAGGTCCTTTTCTGCCGGGCAGCTTTCCAGCCACTCTTCCCCGAGCCTGTAGCGTTGCATGGGGTTGTTGTGACCCAAGTGCAGGACCTGGCACTTGGCCTTGTTGAATCTCATACAACTGACCTCAGCCCATTGATCATGTGATTTCCTGCTAAGGATCTGAAAACTTCTGGTCCCACAGAGTTAATTTCTACGGGGACCTCAACAGAGTAAGTAATATATATTCTCTGTAGAAGAGAATGTATGCAAGGTGTAAATTTTAAAATATTAATGCAAAATTTGCTTTCTCTTAAAATATGACATCTCCTGAGCCTCCCTGTTTTGACTGTGAAAAGCAGGAAGCTGCTTAAGTTAATGTCATTTTCTCTCCTATCTGCAATTTAAAAAAGGAAAAGAAAAAAACAGAATGTCACTGCTCAGCAGTTGTTTTCTTCACTATTTCAGACATGCTTCCAAATATTGTTTATCTACCATCCTCGGTCAGTATTGCATACAAATATTATAGATAAGATGTGCAGGGAAGACATGTTGGAAGGAGGAGATTTTGTTTTGTTTTGTTTTTTATCAAGCCAAGCAAATCATCCATATAAATTGATATAGCTCTGAGGCTGTTAATGGCAGCACAGCCCAAGGAGCGCTGCAGAGAGAGGAAACGAAGCTCAGAAATAACTTTGTGGCAACTCAAAAGCTGAAGGCTTTCTGAGATCTCAGGACTAGTGCTTCCTTCCTCCAAGGGAGACTTTCACATTTTCTTAACTTTGAAAAAACTTTTTAGCAGGTGGCATCTGTGACCACTGCAATTATAAAGTCCTTCCTGTAAATAATTTGTACCTTACAAGGTAAACTGTTAAACAATGTGGAACAAATTCCACTAACAAGGTAACTTGTCTCCTGACTCGGTAACTGGGTGCCCATTTCAGCTCTGTTTTCCTGTTGGTCTGTGACACTGAATGTTGGAGATTTTGTCCTCACCAGGTTTCCACTTTGTGAACAGGAGGCATCTTTAAATTAAGTCTTTCTTCATACTGAGCTCTGAATTTCCAGTAACAGTCTTAAAATTTTCCAAGAAAGAAGTGTTTTCACTTTCCTGACTATAATGACTATTTTAAGAGTAATCACCAAGCAGCCAAAAAACCACAGCATTTGCTTAGCTTCAACTTCTGCTCATGTGTAAAAGAAAACAAGCACAGGTCTCATTTATTCCTGCTCAGTCTACCCAATTTATTAAACACTGTGCAACTGTCCTAACAAGAGGTCTGCCTACGTTAACATCAGACCTGAGCACCATTTCAGTGAATACCCAGAGCCATCGATTCTGAATAATTATAAACTAAAATTATAATTCAGAAGAGTTGTATCATGGAATTTAGAAACTAGTTCCCAAACATTACCAATGACTGAGGCTTCCGGCTCTCGTGACCTCATATCTAAATACCTCTTGGGCTTGTTGAGATTAGTTTAGTAAAGCAGAAAGGACATTTTCTACAACAAAAGCTGGGGATGAAATTTCAAACTGCCCCTGAGGTACAAGATATGCACAATTTTTATCATTCCTTCACACAGAAGTTTCAGAGCGTTTCCTTGACTTAAAAAAGATTTGTTTTCAAAAAACTTTCATGCAGGAAATACTATGCATGTACATAGTCTGAACCCTGGACATGTTAGAAACTAAGTATATGGCCCTGTAAGAAGGAGTCATGCCATTCAGCATGTTTTTTTATTCTGTGTTATCTTATTTGCAGAGCATTTCCCTGGTAATACATATTAATCCTTTTTTTTTCACCATATGTTTTGTAGCCTCTTCTGATTTAGCTTGTGCTGTTGCATAGCAGGTGTTGCCTGAGTTTACTGCAATGGAAAATGTTTCTTGATCATTGAGGCACCCACTTCATCCTTTGGAAACCCTGGAATGAAAAGGATAAACGGAGAAACTAAATAATTTCACTTTGGACATCATTAGTTTATACAAAATCAAAACAATATGCAACTATATAAATTTAGCAGCACCAGCCCACAACTACCATAAAGGGTCAGGCTATTATGGTCACAGGGCTCCACAGTTATGCTAGCAATAACTCTGAATGAAACACAAGCAAGAGCAGGAGCTTTTGTTGTAGGGCCTGTAACTACACTGACATGCTTGAGGATTGCTCACAAGTTAAACTAAGTTTGGTGTATGCACATTTCTTCTAATAGAGGTGAAGCAGAATTAGTGTTGACATGGCCGCAACACCTACCTGGCTCCACTTTGTTCACTTTATTATACACTTCATCAGTAAAAGATCCTAATTAATATAGCCTACTTTTCCTAACACATAATTTATGTGACCACCAGTGGCTGTGGCTTCCAGAAACTTGAAAAAAGGTGTGAATACAGTGTCCCTTTTACTCATACCCTGGAAAGCATCTGTACTGAAGACAGGAGTATATGAGGCATAGAAATGCCTTTTCTACAACCATGTAACATCACCATTGTGGTGCCTTAGTTATAAACATTTTATGTTGCTCCCTTTTTAAAATGCAATCACTGGAATCACTGCAGAAAAGAGCAGAAATAGGATTATAAAGCTATTTCTATGTTTCTCAAGAGCTAGTGCCATGCACATACACTGTTCAAACAATTCTAAAGAAATACCTAAGAAGATGTACTCCATTCTCCATCAGTGTGATAGCAAACTTAATTTGTCACCTTGTTTACTTCTTTGCCCAATCAGTCTGGTTGGTCTGGCAAATCACCACTAGGATCTTCTTGATAATTTCTCTGGTCAGGACTAGATAATCTCACCAGACTATTTTTTTAAGCTAATTATCAGGTGCCCCCTATTTCATCTCCTATCTGCTGCTCACAGAGAAGAGCAGCAGTCAATCCCTAAAGTAGATGATATCCCAGACAGGCCCCCAAATGAGGGTAGCTTGTTCAGGTGCCTCACTTTTCTCAAGCCTTCCTATTTTGTTCCTTTTACACCTAAAATATGTATGGTCCAGATATCTGTAAATTAAAGCTGAGTACCTGATTCTGGGAACCCAGAGGCCATTGTGCTGGGAAAAAAACAAAGCTCTTTGTTCTGCAGTTGGTGCAACTTTCCAGCAGAAACCAACGCCAGCTGAGATCAGGTCCTACAGAGGGTGGATTCTAGCCTCAGGGAACAGTCCTCAGTAAACCCTCATCTGAAAACCTCAAAGACCTTTCTGTGCCTCTGGAAAGGTGGAGTTATTCCACCAGCTTGAGTATGGCTGGGACCCAAAACCCCAAGGCAATACTATGGCCCAGGGAAGATTGCATCTTACAGTCTGCGGTAATTTGTGATGTGTCCAACATGCAGCTAACTTTAAAGACATCCCTGATGTTGCAGATCAGTGCAGGACAGCTCTAGGTTTAGGGGGTGAATGGCAGTTTGTCTTAGTACTGCGGGATGGAAAAGAAAATACAATTTGTTATCTTCGTAAGTACTGCATGGTGCTAACGTGAAAACCGATGACAAAAAAAAGAGGTTTGGAAAAATCAGCTACAGTGTATATTTCTGCTTACTTTATGTAAGTGCACATGTATGAAAATGAAAGACCTCCTAAAACTTGTATTAAAAAAAAGGATATTTTTCCAGGATAAATTAGAGGTTTTTTCATTATTTAAAGAAGAAAATCGTAACTTATGAAAGATCCATCTTCATATACTTGATTCATTTCACATTTTAAATTCATTGGAACAGCTAAGATGTCTTGGAAAATAGCCAAGGACAAGTGTACTTGCTAAATTCTCCATTATTTAACATAAAATACTAGGCTTTCTGTACATGGGCTTCAACACTTGAAACTCACACTCTTTCCATTAAAAAAAGGACTGTTTGGTTCTCTTTCTAAAGATGATCATTTGATCCTTCAATCTCTAACGAGTTACCTCTTCCCTTCGAAAGTACAGAACCATTGCTGGCAGTTCAGACTGTGCAGTCATAGAGGTAGGACGTGGTGTTCTAGTTTCTGTTTTCTTTCTCCTATTCTTGTACCTTGGGCTTGTCCCACTTTGTGGCAACAGAAGCTGACAGACGGCACTTGAATTCCTATGGGAGGGAGAATATGGTCTTAGCAGGGAAATGCGGTTTTAGTATTTATTCGTTAAATGGCCAAGATGACAGCACTTACAGGAAGTTTTAAGTGAGGTAGGATATTGGCCAAATAAGAGATGGAATAACTTCATTTACCTGCACCTACCCTTCACTCTGTGTCGTGGTTTAACCCCTGCCAGCAACTAAGCACCACACAGCTGCTCATTCACTGCCCTCCCGGTGGGATGGGGGAGAGAATCAGAAGAGTAAAAGTGAGAAAACACATGGGTTGAGATAAAGACATTTTAATGGGTAAAGCAAAAGCCCCTTACACAAGCAAAGCAAAACAAGGAATTCATTCACTACTTCCCATCAGCAGGCAGGTGTTCAGCCACCTCCAGGAAAGCAGGGCTCCATCACACGTAACAGTTACCTGGGAAGACAAACAACATCACTCCAAACGCCCCCCTCTTCCTTCTTCTTCCCCCAGCTTTAGATGCTGAGCATGATGTCATATGGTGTGGAATATCCCTTTGGTCAGTTGGGGTCAGCTGTCCCAGCTGTGTCCCCTCCCAACCTCTCCTGCACCCCCAGCCTACTGGCTGGTGGGGTGGTGCGAGAAGCAGCAAAGGCCTTGGCTCTGTGTAAGCTCTCCTCAGTGATAACGAAAACATCCCAGTGTTATCAACACTGTTTTCAGCACAAATCCAAAACATAGCCCCATCCTAGCTACTATGAAGAAAATTAACTCTATCCCTGCCAAAACCAGCGCACTCTGGAGAAGATGGAAAGTATCTTTGTGTCTTTTCCGCTCAACTTTGCACTTATGTGCCAAGGCTACTAAATTGCACTCCTTGTCCTACATCCTGCTAAACTGAGTAGATGTATTGCCTCAGAAGGAGGGTCACGGCATCCTGCAGGATTCCCTGTGAGGACCTTCGCTGACAAGGAGGAGCATCCTGGTGAGGTTCCCAGTGAGGGAGGAAGCCCCTTTCACTCTCCTTATCACCACGGGTAGCTGCTATACCAGTCTGACTGGGTTTTTTATAAAGATTATTCTTCAGCAGATATTAATTTTCCCTGGTGATTTTGTACCATCATTCATTCTGGGGCTTTTTGCAATGTAACACTTCATTTACTTTTGAAAGGAAGAGTCCACACAGGGAGTGTTCTTAACCAGACCACATCTTTGAAATTAAAGTTGAAGACAATATAACTTCTCTTACTTCATTTTTGAGTAAGTGGCTGCAAATATTTATCAGCTTGAAATGGCTTTCACTGGCTCACTGTAGATTTTATAGATTTAATATCAGCAGCTGGTGCACCATGCTAGTAAGATTCTGCTGAAAATATAGTAGCACAAAATGAAATTAATCCCCCTGGTATAAGGTCTGAAACTAAAAATATTCTCTGTTGATACTGAAAGGCTTTTTAAAATTTGTCTTCTTTCCAAATCTCTCCTAAAACCTAGAGCCAAGGTTTACCCCAACCAATGAAAGGTTAATTCATTGAATTCTTCCTAATCCAGGTATGTGTGAGAGACAAAGACAGAGGAGGAGGAGGAATGCAAACTAGAATGCAAACACATTTAAACTGGACAGGATGGTCTGTCATTCTGTGTGTTTGAAATCACAGCAGAAAAATATAGCTTATGCTTTTATTTGAGTATACTATGCAAAAGACCTTCCTGTTTTCACAACTGCCAGTGCAAAATTAAATGGAAATCTTTGCAATCTGCTAACAAAGCTGCAGCAATATGGTTAAACTCAACCCCTCTGTTTTTATAGTTATAACTTGGGGCAGGGTGACAGGCAGGTTCTTGAAATTGCTAATTGACAATAGAGGCTTTGGCATCGTGAGAAACCATTTGCCACTTGGCAGCTGAGTTTCATCTAAGCCTTTTTGCACCCTGACCTCTGGGTGTGATGCTAGCACAAGGTGTTGGGAGAAAGGGTAGAGTTACCACAAAAGTGCCTGAGAGGAGAAACATGACTGCTCTTTGCTGTGCTTCCTACAGCAGTATGTTCAAGTTCAAAGTAATTGCTAGGCACTCTGCAGGGGGGAAAAGACAAGAATAAGAGCTTTCATAATTAGTAAGTTTAAGTAAAAGGATGAGGTACTTCACAAGCAATCTGGATCCGAAGTCAACAGGGAAGCTGCCTTTAGATCACAGGACCAAGAACTTCCTGATGGTGATTAAACACAAAAAGGCAACTTGGTTTATTCTGTATTCATTAATCAAGTCTGTGTTTGTCAAGGTTTAAGGTTTGCTATAACTGTTAGATCATATGTTTCAACAAATGAGATTCAATTAACATGTAATGAGGCAAGCCCTGCAATGGAGATGCAAAGCTGTTCTAAGCTGATTACATTAAAAGGTGTAGCTCCAAATTGGGCCACTGCTGCATTGAACTGATGAGATCAGACAGGTGTAAGTTCTAGGCACTGGTGAGTATCTGAGCAAGGACAATGCAAATGACAGACAGGCAGTGCCGCCAAGCTCAGCTTTTCAAGGCTAATAGAAATTCTTATTAACACAGTAGATAGCACTCATAGCAATGATGCAGCTGAAACCCAGAGGGAATGAACCAAAAACTAAAAACAATTTTTTAAAAAAAATCTTTTCTATTTGGAAAACAAAAGTCTATATGAAAAACTTTGACTACCTCAAGTGTTCATGGAAAATGTGTATTTTTTTATGCATGCACATAAACAGCAGATCAACTTCTCCATTTGCATGGCTATTGCTCTGCATAGTTATCCTTGGGTCAAAGTAATTTATGCCCTTTCCTGTTTAACTTGTGGTCTGTATTTACATCCTGTGACTGTGATAGGAGTGGCAGCAAGTGATTCAGTGGTTGGTAAGTGGCACTAATGCAGATTTGAAACAGGTGAGTGAACTAAAATGTGCTAGAATATTACTTGGGTAGACCAAAATTTCTGCTGGCAGATGCAGTAACATCATTGACCACAGCAGATTGGGTTTGTGTTTTTTTTTAAATCAGCTGTCTCTAGGCCGCAGGAATAACAGTCTGCACCCCCTTTTTAATCTAATTATCTTGTTGCATGAAATCAACACCACAGGTTTTCATCCTTACTTTGCTGAGCTATATGCTGAGTCAGTCCATAAAAATTCAGAACAAGTTGTCCCATGAGCTTCAGAAGAAAAATATTCAGAGATTCAATTGATCTGTGTTCAGGGCAATACATTACAGGAATGGAAATAGAAATATGAGCGGAGGATGGTTATTTTACTAAGCACAATAATCTTATTTTATAGTTTGCTGGTCGCCTCACCTACTTTTGCCACAATGTCTTATACTCAGGACTAATATTTCCTTCCTAAACAGAAGGAGGGGAAAAAAAAGAGGGAGGGAAGGTAAGGATAGATCTGTACAAGACAGGGAAAAGTGGTATAAGACTCTGTGGGGGAGGAGAGAAATATTTCAATGAACAGAATCAGAAGATATGGAAAATTGATAATTAACACAGCAAGCAAAAGGATCTTGTAAGTCTATTTCATTTTAGAAAAGCAATAAATGAAGTCAGGACTGGAATTTCATCAAAATATTACATGAATATAATACTGCTTTTTAGCACAGCCTGGCCCTTGAATGTCGTCCTCCAGTCACTCAGTAGCATTATTATTTTCCCTATTGCCATTTCTCTCTGAAGTAAAATAAAAAAAATATTTTTGAACATGTCTTGGTGCCTTGGCGTACTGATGTGTTTTGAAGTCAGAAGTCCTAGGACTTGGTGGATCAGGGTTCAGTGCAGGGGCAGGGCAGCAGGCCAATCTTTCCTGGGCCAGAGTAACCATTACATATGCACCGTCACACATTTGTAACTCACTTTTATAAGTCAGATTTTTATTATTTTTCTCTTAACATTCAGCATGTAGAGGGGAAAAATGCATGTAGAGTAGCAGCTGCTCATAACAGTGATGTCTTTTCCAGGGTTTCTTGCTTTTCCTTTTATGATATGGTAGTTGAGGGTCTATGGCTGTGTCCAGCCAGCATGCTGCAATAACCAGTAGCAAATGGAAATTTTGGACAAGCATGTCCCTGGAGAGGCTTGAGGACAGTAGCTGAAATACCTATTTTAAAACATTAAGACATTTTATACCAAATTCTCTCAAGAGTCTGGAGGTTCCCCTGAGTGCCTTCCGGTTACTGCTGACTGCTGTCCATCCTGCAGTACCTAAGCTAGTTGTTGAAGGCTCCGACTTGGTGCCACAGGTGGCAATTATGACAGAAAATTCTTTGTAATAATAGTGGAAAATACCAAGACTAGTAGCTGCATCTAAGTGTGCCGAGGGCATGCCTGGGTCTCAGTAGTTGTCATCCATGCAGTTGTTGCTGTGGTTTCATGGGGGAAGCTGTGTTCCTCTCAAGAAGCCCACAGAGGTTTCAGCAATCTGTGTCTGTCCATGCTGAGCCTTCAGTTCTTGTGTCTCATCTAGTAACGTGAAAGGCCTTAACTAATGGGTCCCTTCACAGGCCAGGTTACCTGTGGCTGGTTGTGAGTGGGATCACCTGGCCAGGGAGATGTGCTCTGCAAGATATGAGCTGTCTGCTTCTGATGCAGCACACGTGCACTTCAGCTTGTTGACTGTGCACCAGTAACTTTTACTCTTCCCACGTCCCTCCATATGTACAGCACTCTTGAGATGGCAGCTTCTGAGAAAAGGGTCATGAACTGTGTTGGAAGAGATCTGGTGCTAAAATGGATCAGTCAGATTCTGCCCAGCTGAGAATAATGCTTGAGTCATGATGCAAGATAACCCTTGAGTTAGGTGGTACCCTGGAAGCCATGGGGATTTATCCAAAGGATATGGTAAGGTTTTCTGACCCAAAGAAGACTTTGCACATCACAAGTTCAAAGAAAGACTTGTTCTCTTTCATGTTCTTAAATTATACTGGTGCCTGTTACCACTCAGATTTGGGATACAGCACGGAATAAAGGAGGCAAAACCTGTTTACTTGGTGTCATTCAAAACCACGTTGTGACACTGTATTAGGAGTAACTTGGAGCAGGGCCCTGTTCCCATAGCACTCAGGGGTCTCCCAGGAGATTTCCGTTCCTGCCTGCCCACCTGATTCTGTGGACCTTCACCACCAGCAGCATGTCTGCAAGCAGAACCCTGTAAAAAATTCATTAACTGCTGAGAGGACCTCAGCTCCAGAAACACGACAGGCATAATTCATTTGGAAAACAGTCAGACTGCTAACGCGTGGTTCAAGTCCTTGCTCAGGCAGGGCAGGATCGCAGTTTCGTTACTTACTCCATGCGTTACAAAGCAGATATGAGGCTCACTGGCAAAGGAATGTATTGGAAAGCCAAAAATAAAGTCTTGTTTTTCTGGAAATACTGCATAGAGTTAATCTGTCTTGAAAACTTAAATGGGCAATAGAGTATATTTTCTAATTTCAGAGGTATTTGATATGTCAGTGTGCAAGGTATATACAAGATATGTACGCTGGGCAGCGCAACACAAAAATGGATGCTTAAACATACACATGGACTTCTTCTAATGATTGCATATATTATAAAAAAGAATGAAATCTTTCAGTTGTTTAATTTAAAGCTGGATGATTTAGATCATCAGAGGAATAATTCATTTGGGAAATACTTAAATATTGCACCAGCAAAAGGAAGCTAGTATTTTTCCATACTTGTCGCAATGACGGCTGGCTTGAAGTGTTTTATTGACTTCCTTATAAATAACTCTGAGCTGTGGAAGAAATACACTGCCACCACAAGCAACGTAAATTTAACTGATTGCCTTCCCAATTCCCTTTGCTTTCTTATGGGTACATTATTCCTATTTCTTCTCTCTTGCATGCATTCAGTCTGCTCTGAATGCTTCCAAAGAGGGAGAGAGGCACATGTAAATGTTGTGTGGTAGGAAAAAATCAGACACTTTATTGTGGTGGCATTTTTTTTTCAAATGTAGAGATTTCTTTGATCACAAGTGAGGGTGAAAGGAGTGAGGAAGCAACAACACTTGGAGGATTTTAGTGAAGGAGAACAAATGTGATGCAGGACTCAGATGTATTAGAAGCAGTGAAAAAAAATTACTTCAATATATGTGGGAAAAAAGTCAGATAAGAAACAGTTGAAATAGTTTGAGAAGAAGAAGAGATGGAATTATGTTCTCAAGGAAACTATAAAAACCTCCCTGCTTATGTCTTTTTAAAGTAAATAGAAAAAAAAAAACACATTAAAAAACATAAATTCTATAGAAAATGATCCTACAGTGCCAGGGAGCTGAAATAAATGAGACATTGTAAATCAACAATTTTTCCTGACTTTTCTGACTCTAACTTTTATAATGGCTGATAGGCTTTTATTTCCAAATTTTTGTTTTCTGTATGGTGCTTCTACATACTTAGTTCTGTCTGCTCTTACAGTGTGCTTGATTTCTTCATCTCATACTGAATAATTTAAAGAGAAATGCAAACTAAAACATTTGCCACAACTTCATCCCATTCTGCTGTAAACACTACAAAGAGAGAACTCCAGGAGAGAAGTGCTGGAGTGACATCAAATACCATGACTGACTTGACTTCTCAAAACTACTTCTCTGAAAATATGATAATGTATGACAGAGGAGATTACTCTAAGTGCCTTATCTGTGCCTGAAGAAAAAGGTCAAAACAAAAGTACTAAAAATTTAGACAAAACTATTTTCTTTGCCAGGCAAATTCATCACAACTCAAAGAAGATGTCTGAAGATGGGCAAGGAATTGAAAAAAAGTTAACTAAAACCTGCTGAGAGTTATAACTGTCAATAACAAGTAGTTTTATAACAGTGTTCTCCTTGATCACTGGAGTTTATCAGACTTCAAGGGTAAAGTGTGAAAACAGGGAGTATGAACTTCAAAGAAAGCCAGGTTGTGGATTATTCATATGACAAGACCTTCAGGATGTGATTAGTCAAACGCCAAAACACATAGGTAGGAAAAGCGCAGCCTTTTCCAGAGCAGCTCGGTAGTGATAAAGGAGGACGTATTTTATTGGGCTCCTTTGGCCTGTTCCCTCATGAATCTTCATCTGCTTTGCCTCACTTGACTGGCCCCCTACGATGCTGATCCATAGCCTGGCCTTTCTGGTGGTATTGGCTCTTCTGCTTTGGTGCCCATCAGTTGATCATCATGTAAACTGACTGATCTCATTCAGTATCTCCAGAGAAAAGTCATCCTTGTCGCTCCAGGGATATTTTTCCCATTCAGTGCTGGCTGGATGCTTTCCTGCCCCATCTCTGGTAACTTTTTTATTCAGCCAGGCACAGGAGTGCGATGTTGCAGATCCATAATTTGAGACAAAAAGACTTTGTTGGTCTCCAGTCTTATGGACTTTACTGCCCACTATCTGGAATGAGTAGCACTTGCCATATCCCATGGAGCTCCAGTATTTCCTCACAGGGAACATGTCTTCCTCCACGTCTCTGCCCTTCCCTCCTCCTCTTCTCCCCAGCAAATCTGTCACCCATGCAATAAAAGCTCTTGTGGCTGTGTGACTTCTCAAAGTTTCTGCCTCGTGAAAGTTTAGAGTGCTCTGGGTTTATGACACAAGCAATGTTTATTTCATTGATTCTGTAGTCTAGGGAGTTTTCAGGCATGCTGGATTTCACACAGTGGTGCTGTGGATCTGCTTGTCAGATCAGACTGAGGCCACAGGCTGTGGACATAATCTTCACCTGCAAGTGCAGTAGGTTGTCAAGATGTACAAGCCATTGCCATAAACATCTGGGGTCAAAGATCTGGGATTTAACTGCAGGTTGTTAAGCTGTCAGTTGTTTCTTTATTATTGTTGATATAAAAAATATCCAAATAGTATCTGTTGATTTTTCTTTTTTTTTCTAAAAACTTACCTCTGAAATCTCTCAAAAATAGTGAAATAAATGTGTGCAGCATAGTCCCTCAAGAAGAATTTTCAGAAAATATTAATGTGAAAATAAGTTGGATCCCTTTGGAGAACTGAGAATTTGGGGCGACAAATCTCACTGTTAAAAGCAACAAGAGAAGCCACCATCACTCACTGATTCCCAGTGCTCCAGTCAAGCTTCCTGATTTTAGCTACTTTCTGCATTACTCCTGATTAAATGCTTAAATCTTTGTAGCTCAGAACAGGAAGATAATCCACATGATGTCTCTGTAGCTAAGGCCTCTCTCTTGGGGATCTCACTGGGTCAGTGTCCTGAAGGAGGGTTCACATGAACTTTGTGAAGATAGAGATCAATTTTCAGCTGAAGCACAGAAGGCAAATACAGATTTATCTTCCTCAGTAAAGAAAAAAATCTTCTCCTTTCATAGCTAGAAGACTCGACTATGAATCAACTACATAAATCACTAGTTTTAAACCTCAGTTATACTCTAAATCAAAGGAACACTTGACATGTTTATCTCCTTAATAGATACTGAGAGCCTTTGGTTTTAAAATGGTTATATTAATTTTTTTCAGACTACATCTAGAGTGGTAAATCCACTGAAAACGAAGCTCCAGTTCTGTTGGAAGTGGAAGAGGAAACTTCTCTATCCATGCTTAAAACACTTTCAGTTAATATATTGGGTTTGCACTTTTCTTTGGCAACTGCCATAAAATAGTTATTACATTTTGATCTCTGAGGAGCTTTTACTACCTGGAAATTTTCAAACATAGAAAGAGGATAAAAAAGACTTCATAAAACTGATTATATACTGGCTTGGCTTTATTGTTTATATTTTATTATCACAGTCTTGAAGAATGCCTTCTCCTATAGAATAGGTTACAGGCTTCCAGATGTACAAATGAAAAATGTCTGCTGTATTTTGGGGGTTGTTTGCTGGTTTTAGATGATAATAATCTTATAGATTTCACCTAGTGCATGTTTTTTATTAAGAAAATAATGATTTTTTTCCCCATATTTAACTGCATATCAAATCTACATCCTTATTTATGCTTTTTCCAAGAGGGCTTATTGCTTTGGCATTTTCCATTTGTTTTACTAAGAAATACCAGAACTTGTAGGTTGCTTGCAGCTTCTACTGAGATGTCATATATCCTGTTGCACTGAGGTGAAAATTGCTGGAGTGTTTTGTTTTCTTCTAATGTAAATGGAAAGGAAGAAAGCTTGGAAAGCAATGCTGTGCTCGAGGTGGGTCGGTTCAGTTTGGTAGGACCAGCTGCCAAAGTAACAACAACTACTCTTGAATTGTTTCTTTTGAAAACAAGTTCTGCTTCTTCATTTCCTCAGACCTCTTGTTAGGGACCGCATTAGCTATGCTTATCGTAGTGCATGGCTCTTCCTCCTCTTTCTTGCCAACTCAGGCTGCTATGCAGAAATATCTGCCTTTCGTGAGGGATGGGAATGAACCAGCCCTGCTGTTCCCTGCCAGCCCAAATCTTCTTTGGTTACTGGCCCTGGGAGCAGGCAGATGCCCCCTTGGCATCACACTCCTGGTTATTAGAAAAGCCATTCAAATATTTGGCTGTTGGCTGGGTATACAGCTACATGGAGTCTGAGGAGAGGAAGAGGAAGGGGAGGAATAACAGTCCCCTGAAGCCCAGCGCCTGTGGGAGAGTGAAGTGAGAGGAGCAGCCCCGGAGCAGAGCACAGTGTAGAATGAAAGTGCAGCTGCAGGACAGCTGCGTACAACAATGAATAATCAGTCACATGCATCAAGCAACGGTGCTCCTGGCTGGGCTTTTCGAAAGCTCCTCAGTGATTTAAGAGCACGAGTCTCATTGACTTCCAGTTGGGCTTTAAGCACTTTCCAAAATTTACCCTTAACACATCAAGCTGTTACTTGATGTTCTTTGTGCTTCATTCTGTTTTAGCCTTGTTCTTTTTTTGATTTGGCTGCCTTGGAAACCTACTGTCAGTTTCCATGGAGCAGTGCACTACACTCTCTATATATATTATTATGGCTTTACCTTTATATTCGCAGCTCCTACAGCATGGCAATGGTCATTCTCAAATCTCTGAGGACCTGAAAGACAGCCCTATCCTGGGAAAGGGATGTGAACCATGGAAACATTTGCATGTCAATGAAAGCACTCTCCTTTCACTATTGTCTTGTGTCATCCAGCACCACAGTGATGTCATAGCTGAGCCCATGAGTTTCTGAGCAGTGCTAGGAACCCCACTGGCACCAGCAGATGACCATGGTTCATGCCAGTAATGGCTCTTGCACTAATACAGTGTCAGGGCTCAGCCTCAGAGCTACGCTAGGAGACATCAGCAGTCACAAAGCTGAGCACTGTGTACACGGAATTAGGAACTGAAAGTGGGTGCATGGCACTGAAAAGACAGTCTCAGCTCAGAGTAGATCACAGCTGCTGATTGTGCCAGCTCTAAAACTGACTCTCCTTTGATTAATCACAGAAATAAAATGGGAAATTTTGCACAGGTTGGCATCAGTATTACTGACAAAATTACAGGACTTCAGCACTGCTCACTGGTCCAAAACAAAAGCTGTTCCCACTTGAAGTAATATCAGAGAACTGGATTTGGTCTGGGTGAACTCAGAGACAAAGGCAGCTGCAGCACCCAAGTGTATTGAATGATAGTGGGGAACAGAGTGTCACTGGTGCTTGGTGGAAGTAGGGCCAGGCTTAGCTTTTTCTAGCACATAGAGGCATAAAATGTTACTTAAATTTCTTCTATTTGTGGGCTGAAAATTACCAGGCTGATTTTAGTGGATGAATTCAACTATTAGTTCTAACCAGCCACTCGCCAGAAGAGCTGTCACCACAGTTCAAAAGTAATCACCATGAACCATGAAAGGGAAAAGATCATTCAGTATTTTAGTCCAGTTAGTACAGCAGTGTTGTAGTACTGGAGACAATGGAGACTCTTAAACACCTATGATTACAGTGCTTTGGAGGGAACTAATTGCCTTCAACACTCTCCTGCCATTTTGAGACATATGGCCATGGTGGACCATAGAATAATAGGATTTTATCTGAGCGCTGGTGACTTTGGGTATGGCAGGGAAGCTTGAGAGCAGCCTCTGAGTGGTCAGAGTGGAGAGCTCATTATAGCTGTAAAAACAAACTGCTGATGCTTCCAGGAAATATTTGCAAGCTTAGCAACTGAGGGTTATATTCAGCATTACCACACTACTGCACAGTATATTGGTGTGAAAGCACCTGGAGTAAGCATGTCCCTGGGCAGCACATCTCTTCCTATTTCTCCTTGAAGAGGTGAAGGCAATACTCTTAGTTTCAAAAGCATTCTTTGTTGCATCTAGGAGTTTCACAAATAAAAGGAAAATCCAATTGAAACACTCTTTTCTGTGGGGCAGGGGAACACAAACATATCCAGAGTAATTTCAGAATTTTAGGTGTCTTGGGTTTTGTTTGGGGGTTTGGAGTTTTTTCCACAACTTTCTATTCTTCTCATGTCCTCCCTTCTCACTGTGATTCACAGAAATTTCACTGTATTTTAAACAAACAAAAAATCCTAGAATATGTGGTCTGAGATAACTGCATTTATTTGTATTTAATTCCCTTTTGGAATTCCCTGTTGGTAATGGATTCTATCTGTATCTAGCCCCTGTTTATACAGGGAAGAAATATAGCCTGTCCAGCAACCTGTACAACTGTAATTCAGAATCTGAACATGTTCTGATCTACAGCTTTGATGGGTAGTGCAGTTCCCGCCCCTCATCAATATCTTGTTGATTTTCTTGAATTCAGCATAACAGTGAACGCTTATCCTTTGAAAGGGAGATATCCTACTTTTAGTGAACTGAGGTTCAAGTCATGTCTGAGTTGCTTGTATTGCTGCAGAATTGCTGGGGTTGCCAGGGATCTCTGGAGACCGTCTAGTCCAACCGCCCTGCTCAAAGCAAGGTCAGCTAGACCACATATCGTTCAAGGCCATGTGTAGTCAGGTTTTGAATAGCTCCAAGGATGGAGACTCCACAATCTCTTTGAAAAACCTGCTCCAGTGTTTGGCCAACCTCATAGTAAAAATGTTTTTTCTTATGTTTAAACCGAGTTTTCTGTATTTCAGATTTTGCCCATTTCCCTGGGCACCAGTGAGGAGAGTCTGGCTCTGTCCTCTTTACTCCCCCCCAATCAGGTATTTATGGAAATGGATAAGATCCCCCTGAGCCTTCTCCAGGCTGAACAGTCCCAGCTCTCTCAGCCTCCCCTTGTATGAGAGATGCTCCAAACCCTAAACCACCTTCACGGCCCTTGGCAGGACTTGCTCCAGTATGCCCACATCCCTCTTGTACTGAGGAGCGCAGCACTGGACCCAGGCCTCCAGATGTGGTCACACTAGCACTGAGCAGAGGGGAAGGATCACCTCCCTTGATCTGCTGGCAATGTTCTTGTTATTGCTATCGTTCATCAGAAGCCTGTATGAGGAGAATTAGGTTTTTTTCCTATCAAAATATTTTATGGCCCTTGAGCAGCTATTGTAATCGGATAAAATAGGACTGTGAACTCCAATACAAAATTGGCCTCAGTGAGTTTCCATCTTGTCTGACAGCGAGAGAAAAATACATATACAATATTCATGCTTCATTTGAGGTAGTTATACACTATTGCTTCTATTTAGTGTTCTCAAATTCTCATTTATTCCCACATTAATTTGACAGTGTATTTAGCATCAGGTCCATAAAGAAAGAAGTTTATATATGCATTTAAAGAGCAAGTGCTTTTTATTTAGACTATAAAGTTCATGTGTCATTTCTTTGAGAAATTAGAAAGTGTTTTTGCACAAGAAAAAATCCACAAGGTGATAATTTTTAAGCACTGAAAATGCAAAATTACACAATTTAATCTGTGTAGTGACTTTAAATGTTCTAGTGACATTGATTAAAAGGAAATGGTTGGGTTTCTTTCTTTAAAAAAAGTGACTACAGGTTGCAGAACTCTAGTAACCGGAAGATTTGTACACTGAAATTCATTACGACGCCATGAATTATCTTAATTTTTCAATATAATGTTTTTTAAAATGTGAGAGAGGTAGATTTAGGTATTGTAGATAGGTATTGTAGAGAATGAACACAAAGTTGCCGTTAGTGTTCAGTAAGGAATAATTGGGTTGGAAACAGGTATAACACTTTAAAGCCACGTTCTATCACATTTTTCAATGCGTTCCCATCCTGATGAATTTCTTGCAGGGAGAGGTGCAGTGTTCAATAGGTCTTGCATGGTTTCTATATTTGTTAGCTCTGATGAGCAACTCATAGTGGTGGTAGTGATGTCTGATATACCAGAACTGATTCATGGGAAGCAGTCTAGGGTAGAAGGACAACTCTAATGAGAATTTGCTGAAAGGCCAGGTACTGAACAGAGTCAATGTCTGTCCCAATAGGCACATTTTATTTTCACAGCAGAAGTTTTCTTTGGAAAATTTTAATAGCATGGTGATTTGCTAGCAACAAAAACTTTGGCCTCCTGGGCAAAGCAGCAGTTAAGGACAGAAAGATGAGGACTGACTTCAAATATGTCACAAAAGTATTATATCTTTATTATTAGAAATGCTTGGAAAATATATTGCACGTTAACTTACCAGACCCAGATGACATCTGAGAGGTATCCATATTTTCTTTGCCCAAAAGTAAAGCACAGAACTCAAAAAGCTTGCTATTTTATTACCATCTGCTGGATCTCCCAAAACCACACAAGTCTTTCACTTCAAGGGAATATTTTATAATCATAGACTCATAGAATCACAGAATGGTTTGGGTTGGAAGGGACCTTTAAAGATCACCTAGTCCAACCCACCTGCCATGGACAGGGACACCTTTCCCTAGATCAGGTTGCCCAAAGCCCCATCCAACCTGGCCTTGAACGCTTCCAGGGATGGGGCACCCACAACTTCTTTGGGCAACCTGTTCCTGTGTCTCATCACCCTCACAGTAAAGAATTTCTTCCTTATAGCTAATCTAAATCTACCCTCTTTTAGCTTAAACCATTATCCCTTGTCCTATCACTACAGGCCCTGGTAAAAAGTCTCTCTTGATCTTTCTTATAAGCCCAGTTTTAGTATTGAAAGGCTGCAGTAAGTTATCCCCAAAGTCTTCTCCAGGCTAAACAACCCCAACTTCTTCAGTCTTTCTTCACAGGAGAGGTGTTCCAGCCCTCTGATCATTTTTTTGGCCCTCTTCTGGACCTGCTATAAAAGGTCTATGTCTTTCTTGTGCTGGGGGCCCCAGAGCTGGATGCAGTAGCCATAATTTTTTCCTTAGCCATAATTCGTAACCTTCAGCAGACCGTGTTATTCAAATAGTGGTTTTCAAATACCTGCAACTTAAACAACAACATACGATTCTCTCTCTTCTGATTCCTCTGTAAATTCTGACAATAAAATTTAAAGTGTGGCAAAACCTATTGTAAAATACTGCTGTTAGCATACAACAGTCTTATAGTCTGACAACAGAACTTTGTGATCCACAGTCAGAAGAAACCTTTGGCATGTAATGGCCAGTAGTTTGAACACATGTTTCAATAGACCTAAATGCTCTGACAGCAGTATGGTTGCTGCATGTGTTGCTTGGCTTTGAAAGGGTCAGACTGTCACAGGCTATCAAGAGTTTGTATGTATGCTTTCTCTTCTGCCCAAGGGTAAAGGCAAGACATCACATTTCTATTAATATTTGGAGTGGATAGCCTGGTTTAGCCTCTAGCTTATTCCGAGTGGTATTTGGACTGATGCTTTTTGGCTTGCCTGTTGACTGCCAATTTATGGTAAGCAAAACTTAATAAATGATGATTCATTTGATAATATACGTACCTGTCTGTGCCTGTAGCTACTTGTGCCTGTAAACACTTGAGCCCAATATTCAGCTGCCTCTGCCTTTTTCAGAAATATTGGTCAATCCCAGCAAAAGCCAGTTTTTCAACATTCCTTAATCTCCCTCAACTCTGATATCATCTCCGTCTTCCCCACTTGCCCGTCTGGCTAATCGACAGCATCAAGACCTGGCTCAGGTGAAGGCTGCAACATGGGATCCACCTGGCAGAGGCAAGGGAAGCAGGCAGCAAGGCAGTGCTCTCTGTGGGGTTTTGTGGCTAGTCACAAGAAAGGCAATGGAGAAGTTGCAGAGAAAGCTCACTTGCCGCATTAATGGATCCTACTCAGATGTTATTTTAGTGTCTATGTCCAGTCGATTCTCTGACTGCTGAGAATAGTTCAGTATCTCCCCAAAAAATGCAGTAGAGGAGTACCTGCTTCTTTTTTCACTGCTCCGGGATCCTTTGCCAAAATGATACCTGCGCTAGAGTGTAACCAAGCAGTCAGATCAGCCTCTGATCCATCCTGATACATATCAGCCTTACTGGATGTATATGCAGCTGTGCCCCCAGCAACGCAATGGTATGTACCACCTGTTATCAAGAGCTCATTGATCTGTTGGAGAGATGTACTGGGAGTCTTGGGAACATAGAGATGGCAGTTGCCATCTCCAGCTCTTTCATTTCAAAGTTTTTACAGATTCACGGGCTCTTTGTTCTGACCATGTTTCATAGTTTGAGGCTGGTATTACTCAACTTATTTCAGCTTTTCCTCCTTTTACTGTTACCTTCCTCTCTGCATCTTTGCAAAGACATTTTCTTAAGATTTCCCTATCTACCTCTGTTTTCGTTAGAGTCTTAAATGACACACAACTTCTGATTTTCTTTTTTTTGGAGGAGGAAAAGTGTTCCAGTTAGGTTACTTATTGCTCACTTATTTGTGACAATTGCAAGCTGCCTGCAGTCTCAGCTGAACTAGAGTAACTCCTGTGTTGCCCAACCAACAGCCCACTTTCAAGTGGCAAATGACAACCAGAGAGCCCCAGATTTAGCCTTAGACTGTTTTGCTTGGTCAGGGAGACAGTATGTGTGTTAGTAAGAAACTGACAATATTGTTTTGATATTCTTGATTCAACCACAGTTAGGTATATAACCTTAGAAATGTGGCCAGAATCCCAGAGAATCGCCCAACATATGGGTCACATTTTCTATATGACTTCTTGGGCTTTCTCCAGCTCCCTCCCCACTCTGCCTGAGCATCCTGTGAACACAGTTTGCTCAGTTTTTCCTCTTGAATGCAAGTTTCCATAATGCTGCTGCTATTCCATGTCTCCACATTTACCCGATACTGTAGCTGGGTTCACGTTCTGCAGTCTTTCTCAACCGTAATAACAATAATTGCCTACACTCTGAAAAGAAATCATATTGAGTCCTATCAGTTATCTCCAAGAAGGTATCGATACTGAACTCTATCTGCCCAGCAAGTGGCTCGCGATGACAAATAACATGCTCCTTAGTTTGATAGTCATGAGACAGCCAAATACAGACAAACCCTCTATTGATACTTCTCTGTTCTTCTTCATCCTGAATGACTTTTATCAAATGCAGTCCTGACTAGGACAACTTATATCCTGTCCTATGTTCCTAACAAGCACATCTTCTAGACTAGACCAGATATAAGGAAGAAATTTTTTACAATAAGGGTGGTGAAAGACTGGAACAGGTTGCTCAGAGAGGTGGTAGATGCCCCATCCCTGGAAACATTCAAGGTCAGGTTGGACAGGGCTCTGAGCAACCTGATCTAGTTGAAGATTTCCCTGCTCATTGCAGGTGGGTTGAAGTAGATGACCTTTAAAGGTCCCTTCCAACCCACATTATTCCATGATTCTATGATTCTCAGAATCAGACTTATTTTTCCCATGTAATGCCCAGCATATCCACTTGTGACTGGGATACGTATTTCTGCTTATCTAAAAGAAATGCGTCTGGGGTCACTCCTCAGATGAAGTCCTTAGATGTGTTAGCCAAGTTGTGCACACAATTGGCACAAGATGTGACTGAATAGGTTTATGCTGAAACGGCTCTTCTTCTATGTTGTCCTGTTGTACCACAAAGATCTGATTTTGAGATCAGTTCCAACTCTCTGTTTTGCTAGTCTCTTTTTAGCCAAAATGACATTTGTATGAGTGCAAAAACATTCGACTCTGGTAGCCTTTGACAGTGTCAAAAACTACAGACTTTGTGGAGTCATTTATTTTTATTTATTTTTAACTCTATATGCAAAAACCAGTGCTTACTAGACAGAACTTGCTCTCTAGTTCTTCCTGTCATCTCAGTCACTCTACGACACTTTGTTCTCCAAGGAAACCTGCTATACGGAGATATTGTGTGGAGCCACATGTTGGCACAGAGTGTCACAGAGTTCTCTCAGTCAAAAATTGTGTATGTTTGTTTCCTCTTCTGCAATGTTTTAATATAGGATGATAGAAAAGCCTATGCAAGCCTTTTGCATAATAATTTCTCTCAGCGTAAAACATATACCTATACAACATTGTATTATTGAATGTCTGTGTCCTTTCTTTAAAGAACTGATGTTTGTATTATGCAACATCCAGGCTTGCATCATTATTTTCTTTTTAATCTGTTTTATTCTTAGAGTTGAGTCTAGTTTTAGAGTGCCCTTATTTGTTTACATTTTGGCTATATTGCCTTTTTCATAAGAGACAAAAACGTAGTTTTTATTCTGAAAAAAGGTTGAATATCCTGTGCCAGAATGTAATTTTAAAAAGCAAGCTAACATCACTTTTGGGTTTAAGAAAAGCTGTTTAAAAGAACAGGCTAGTATTTAAGTTAAATAAATAATGAGTCTTTATTGCTATTATAATTCAACTCCTAGGTCCTAGCCTGAAAACAAACAATTCGTCTGACAGGAGGAAGTAGGTGAAACAGTTCTACAAATGAGAGCTGAAATTCAAGAAGTCTCAGTATAGTCTTGCTATACATTTCAATTTACTTAAAAAATAATGCAGGCAGGATACCAGTCACTCCAACTTTCTGCTCAGTGTTTGGGGGAAAGCAAGGGTAAAGTGTGTGCACAGGAGTACCCCTATACTGAATCTAGCACGTGGGAGAAGGGGTCATTGCAGTAGAGCAATCCAAATGCAAGCAGTTTGTGCTGTGCTTGTAACGTAGGGGGAGCATGAACCTCTAAAGGGGAGGGCTGGTGAAAAAACAACCCTTCTTTTTCTGAAGTGAATTATTAATGGTCGTATATTTAGATTCTTGCTCCTCTGTGTGACAGAATTGATAGGACAGACTTTAAGATGCATCCTTGGCTGACATCCCTTGTCAGAGGCACAGGGTCAAATAAGCATCCATCAGTTTTTGCCCTACCATATGTCCCAGCACGGAGCTCTCTCAAATCCCGCTGTTTTTTTGGAACCAAAGCTTTTCATGAGTCCTCAGGGTTCACACTGCGTCACCTCATCAGGCTGGACTGAAATAAAATTTTTGCTTGATACTTATCCTGAATTTCCCAAGCAGCACAGACAGGAATTTAAAGTACTCAGGCGTTTACCCAGAACATGACTGTGATTCCAGATGATTCTTTACTAGGTTTAGCATGAATTAAAGTGAATCTACAAGTGGATTTTGTAAGTCCTGGTTAGCAAAGACTGTTAGCGTGTGAATTTCTTAATTCTTAAAGGATGGCCCTTGTCCCTAAGATCCAGCAGAAGGGCTCTACTAGTTTTTCTGTATCTGTTTACTCTGTTTTCAGAGAATTATCTACAATGACTCTTAACTGGCATTATCTCATTTCAAGCTTATCATCATCTGTTTGTGTATAAAGTTAGGACTGTGTTTGCCCCATGTGCATGACTTTGCATTTATTGAATTGAAATTTCATCAGCTGCTTTATGTTCCAATCACTCAATATCACAAGAGCCTTCTGCAACTCTCTGCAGTCAATTTAGTTTTGACAAGTTTGAATAATGTTATATCATTAGCAATCCTTGTTATCTTATGCATCTCTCCGCTTTCCAGATTTTTCATGAGGATGCTGAAAAACAACAATATAAGAGCAATTCTCCCTATCGTAATTCCTCTCTATTGTGAGAACTGAACAATTATTCCTAGCTTTTGCTTCCTACCTTTAACTGTTGATAATTGGTACTATCTGTGACAAAAAGCTCCCTCTTTATCTCTCTGTCATTTAGGTGGTTCATACATGTCCTCCAAACTGTTTCAGAGTTTTGACTACCGTCTTTCCCCTTGACCGCCTTTATACCGTGTGCTTTCAGA
Source organism: Fregata magnificens (assembly GCA_013389945.1). NCBI lineage: Eukaryota > Metazoa > Chordata > Aves > Suliformes > Fregatidae > Fregata > Fregata magnificens. The sequence goes on along the minus strand of WAAD01020043.1, from coordinate 118,858 downwards.
CTTCTTCAAAGAACTCTAACAGACTTATGAGACACAACTTTCCTCCACAACTCTCCTACTAACACGTGATCAACACATCACATTTATTTTTATGCTTACTACTATGTCAACTACTATGTTTACCTTCCTTTTATTTTTGTAACGCAACTCAGTTTTTGGTCACTGGCACCAAGCTTGTGATGATACAAACAATAAAGGGCAGTAAGGTCTTTAGTCATTTGCATCTTTCTAAGCATAAAGCAGACAGTGGTGCACCTATACCAGCAGACAGGTGTAGTCTGCTGTGGTAATTGTAGCTGAGCATTAGCCTGAAATAATTCTACCTTAGCTCATGATATCTATAAATAGAAAGCAGGATTAATTTGGACTTAAATTTTATCTAGTTTGAAACAACATATTTCTGTTGTACTTTTAATTAAAGCTGTCCTACAAGCTTGTGCTCACACAGCTGATGAGAAGTAACACATGACACTTAGCTCTCTAGAGCAAGATTTGAGGAGGTCACAGGAGCTCTTGGGGTTCTTATAACCTTATGTGTTAGATGTGTGCCAGGTGCCAGCTAAAAGACTTCATGGTGCAGGTCACAAGCAGGGTGTGCATCATGCCACGCAGTGCTGAGCTATAATGCTGGTGTAACCATGAAGTATCTGTCCCAAAAGCAGAGCTGCTGATGAACAGATAGGGAAATGAGCATGTGCTGAAACAGCTACATTTGACATAACAGAAATATTGACGTAAGAATAGAAGATCCCATTTTAAAGCTTGTGACAATGTTATTGGTACTAATTTTAGCAAGCGCAATAATTTCTGTCTGATTTTACTTCTTTTCGTGGCTATATTTTCACAACCTTCTCTGTGAGATCTGTGAAGATTCCTTTTAATACTTTTACTCTTTTTAAGTCTTTTACTGTTTTTAGGGTATCTTCTCTGAAGTTTTATTTTGCTTCTAAATTTTACCTACCATGATTTCACTAAGGAAAAATAAATTGTTTTTGAAAAGGATCTCCATCTGTGTCCTAGCCTGAGAACGTGCACTCGGGCTTAGATTCACTGACCAGTGCATTAGTCACGTCTCTTTGAAATAGCCTATAAATCAGCCTGCAATATGGATCACATACAATCAAAGTAAGTGGTGTAATGAGATTATCCGCGGTCTTAAAAACTAAAGTAAAACAATTCAAAGAATAAAATTTCCAGATCTGATCCAGAGTTTGACAGATCTGACTCAGTGCTGAATAACTGTGGTTGGCAGATACATCTTCTGCTAATGCTTTTCTTCTTTAACTGGATGACTGCAGAAGCATTTTTGGTCTGGATAACCAGGCAAATGTAAATGCAATGCCTGTTATTGCTTCACCTGTTCTGCTTTGAAATTAGGAGCCTCCACATATTTGCTGTAGTGGAATTTAGCCTCTCAAATGCCCACAGAATAAATTAGTCTGGCCAAGGTGTGTTGGGAGCATGAAGAAAAGAGTCCTACAAATCTAAGCATTGACATTATTTTTGAAGTGTTGCATGAATTAAAATATAGGAAATTGGCCACCTCCAAGCTGCTGTTTTCAGGGTTAGATTTCCCAAACTGCAAAAGGACTCAATATATTGGATTTGTCCACGTGAGAAGAAATTTTTTTAGTCATCTGTACAACCAAGGTTTCCACCTGTTCCTACTGTAATATAGATGCGTCTGTCACACATCAGTCATACACATTGATTGTGTATGTACTCCAAAAAGCCCAAGTATAAATTGCCAACAGAGCCAAGGCACCTCCAAAGCAGTTGTACCATGGTCTCCCAATTACACAATAGCGAATTAGTTATGCTCCTTTTCACCACCACTCCTTTAACCAGCCCACATAACATGTTTGCATAATCTTCTAAAAAATGCTAGACTGGTAGAAAACCTGTGGTTACCCTCCCATATGTGACCTTACCCATCCCAAGGCCAAGGATTTCCCACCCACTGGAGTAGGCCCACTGGTTCAAACGAAGGCACCACTGAGCCCAGTAACCTGCCTGTAATAAAGGTACACACAGGGCAGTGGCATGTGTATTTGCACAGCATGCTTCACAGGGCTTGTGATTTTTTTGTGGTGAGGAGACCTTTGCATGCTCAGGCACTGAGGGTACCAGGCTGCTTCTCCTCTAGCCCCGCCAGATCCTCTTCCTGAGTTTCTGGCTGCACTCTTCTCCTCATCTTTTCATTTTCACCTACACCATTCCCATCCAAGGTCTCACTGGGTCATGGTACCTCTTTTGTCAAACTCCTCTTTGCCTGCCCAAGGTAGTCTTTAATACCACCAGTAGGAGGAAGTTTGGCTGGTGAATACTGGGGAAAGTCCTGGCAGCTGTGGGTCATATTTCTGTTCATCACCACGCAGGGCAGAGCAGACAATATCTTCAGGCGGCTTGGATGCCTTCAGGGAGAAGTCAATACTGTCAGGAGGGCTATTCCCACTGTCCCCCTCCAGTTCTCAGTCCATACTTTATTATTATTATTGTTGTTGTTATTATTATTATTATTATTATTATTCATTAGCCTTTTACACTCCTCCCTTTTTTCATCAGTTACCTCTTAACTGACCTGTTTTTTTCTTTGTCCCTTTTCTTTTTGGAGAAGAAAGAGAGGCAGAAGGAGAGTACTTTCTTTTTGTTAGTAACAGACAGCAGGGGCAGAACCAGTGGGAACAGCAGCCATTAGCTAATACCTGAAGAGCAGGGTAAGCATATTTGATACTGGCCCTAATACTCTCCCAGCCGCTAAGTAACAGCTCCAGGGACTTCTTGGCCCTAATGCAGTTTATCTATTTAGTCTATCCTGCAATGCATCTTCCACGTGTTTATCCAGTCTCTCTTAATGGATCTCCACTTCTGATGTTCCTCATAAAACAAATTATTTTAAACTTGGTTATGTTGTAATGTATAATGACCTTAAGTCACTTAAAAATGGAGAGACGTCTATTTTAAATCACACAATTAAAGGGGACACAGTTATATTAGTCAGGAAAAAAAGACTACAAATATGCAATTTGAGTTCATGGCAAATTTAAGTCATTGTAAAGGATATGCACAGTTTTCAGTTTTTTGTAAAGAAACGACATAAAGTGTGTCTACATATGAATATGTGCCAACCATAATACAAGCTCTTCTGCATAGGAAATTTGACTTAATTCTGTGTGAGGAGACAGCTTGCGTCTGTAATTATACTACCATTTGCTATTGTATAAAACTCCACTCCATACTAATTACACTTAGCAAATACAGCGCTTAACATTAATTATACTGGGAGATCTACAAAGCAAAACCATTTTTTCTACTTTCTTGGTAAACTGTATTCTAAAAGTAGTGAAAAATCATTTAGTATCTGAATCATACTGTAAATCAAATTGTTTAATGCTGATTAGGTGTCTTATGTGCATCTTCTAGTTTTCAGATTCAGTCAAACACAATTGTATTTCCTGACATTTGTTTTCAGCCCTGTTTTTATGGTAATGTTGTTTTCCTTGCCATTTTAGTTCTGTTTTACAAAAGCACATTATGACCTAAATACTACAAAAGAGCATCATGGCTAGTTTTTGATTTATGACATGTATCATTCAAGTTATGAATAAGCATCTTATTTTTTCTCTGATCTTGTTCATGATAATATTGATAGAATTGAGTACTCAAGGGAATCATTATGTAGTTTATTGAGAAGTTTATTCAGAACTATGTTGCTTCATCTTTCACTTCGTAGGATAACTATCTGAATTTATTAAGAATAATATATACAAATTTTCTCAACATGTCAACAAGTCCAGATTGTTGAGAGATCAAATACCAGTCACAACATGAATAATTTGAGGACATTGGGTATTTTTATAAAACTGCTATATTTATGTTTCTTCCCTATTTCCCAAATTATTTCACTAAAAAAGCAGTACCTGAAATGATTTCTTCTCACCTTGCATGGTCTGCTTAACTCTCCAAAGCCTGTAATTTTTTGCAAATGTTGAAGTCATGAGGGTATGTCATGGTTTAACCCCAGCTGGCAACTAAGCACCACACAGCGGCTCACTCACTCCCTCCTGGTGGGATGGGGGAGTAAAAGTAAGAAAACTCATGGGTTGAGATAAAGACATTGTAACGGGTAAAGCAAAAGCCCCTCACACAAGCAAAGCAAAACAAGGAATTCATTCACTACTTCTCATTGGCAGGCAGGTGTTCAGCCACCTCCAGGAAAGCAGGGCTCCATCACACGTAACAGTTACCTGGGAAGACAAACAACATCACTCCAAACGCCCCCCTCTTCCTTCTTCTTCCCCCAGCTTTAGATGCTGAGCATGATGTCATATGGTGTGGAATATCCCTTTGGTCAGTTGGGGTCAGCTGTCCCAGCTGTGTCCCCTCCCAACCTCTCCTGCACCCCCAGCCTACTGGCTGGTGGGGTGGTGCGAGAAGCAGCAAAGGCCTTGGCTCTGTGTAAGCTCTCCTCAGTGATAACGAAAACATCCCAGTGTTATCAACACTGTTTTCAGCACAAATCCAAAACATAGCCCCATCCTAGCTACTATGAAGAAAATTAACTCTATCCCAGCCAAAACCAGCACAGGTTAATTCTCATTTTGACTTCTGCTACAGATTTTCCACCTGTTCTGGTGGTTACTGTGAGATATCTGAATAAGATCACTCATTCAACTGTGGCTGATTATGTACATTATCATTATCTTTTGTTTTCCTGCACTGCCCTCCATTCTATAGATACAGCATTGCCCATTCTTGTTGCTGGATCCTTGTTTGAGCATGAGACCATATTTTTTCTGTTATCACCTCTGAAGTTGTTACCTTGGCAACATCAAGATCAATCCAAGACCATCTCTAAGAAAAGTATTTTGCCTAGGGTAAGGCCAGATGCTCCAATAAATTACTGCCTCGTCTCTCATTCCTTCCTCCACGTCACTTCTTTCTTCTTCCTGCATAACTGATTATTCAAGGCTATGTAGTTACCATGAGTCCAACAAGTCCTGCCCCTGGACTGTGACTGGTTGTGACTAAATTCCACTGACTCTCTTTTTGGCAGAATCTGATGCAACTGCTACAAGTTTATATGCTGATTGACTTAGTCTCCTGCTCTAGTATAGAGAAAGGCTGAGTAATTTCAGCAAAGTTAGAATAAAAAGTTTAATTGAAACTTTTTAAAAGACTCTGAACTCCATTTCACTAGCAGGTGCAGAGGAAAAGAATTTCTTCAAAATTCATTCCCATACTTAAGGAGATCTCAATGTTTTTAGTCTGTCACAGGGCTTTAAACTTGCTTCACTCTGTGAGGACTTCACCTTTTTGATGTTTCATTGTGTTCTTCTTCATCTCTGGAGAATTCAGGGTCTCTTCTGCTTAACATAAGCCATTAAGCTAGGGGTGAGTGGGGATGAGGATTGTGCTAAAAGGGGTGGAAGTCTTGTGGAGCTGAATGACAATAGGTGAGAGAATTTATTCTAATTCTGCAGGGCCATAAGAATAAGTCAGAAAGCATTTATTAATTTGTTTCCCTTTGTGATTTTATATTTAGGGAAGATATCCCTTCTCTAATGAGCCAATCTCACGATCCTTTTCCATGAATTTTTTTTGTACTTGCCATTATTGTATTTCTTAATGATAGCTTTTTCAAATTTTGAGGTTTCTTTTCTCCCTTGTCTCTTCCTAGTCTCCTCTAATTGCAGATGACAGCCCTGTCCTATTATAATTCTTTTAATGACACTTTTCTTGTATGCACAATGGTTAGTCATGTATAAAATACTATGTTAAGTGTTCAGGCAGTATGAATACTGTCTTGTTTCTTAATCCTTGCAATAGTCCAGCTAACAGCATTTATTTTAAAAAGCATATGGTCATGGCTAACTCCAGAGAAAGTTAATTGATAATATTCCTACAGTCACACTTCATGAAGCTTTAGCTTAAGCTTGCTAACCTACGTTTTTTCTTCTCCACTTAGGGTTTTGGCTAAACACAGTCCTGCTTAGGATTTCAAGACAGACTGAAGTTCAGACAACCTACTGGCTCCAGCAAGCAACACTTTGTGGTCCAGCAGTTTACAAGGACTTTCCCTGCCTATTGAATAATCCCTTTCTTTAAAGGAGGCCAAAGGATTGAACAGTTGTTCATCTTTGTTTATGAAGTTGTTTACAGTTTTCTCCAGGTGCCACGTGCTATTGCTTCCTCTTGATTATGACTGTCACAGGATTTTTATGGGCATGTTACTGTACCTACTGGAGGTGGCAGGAGAAAGGGGACACAAGCATTTCCCGTTGTTGGATCTAGGTGGAGAATGTCATCTTCAGACCAGTGCTGTAGGGGATAAAAGTCTCTCTCAACTTTGCCATAATACTCCTCAGGATATGATGCTGATGAGTAAAGTAGTTCTGTTTTGTACGGTGAAATGTGGTGAACACATCCTCCACACTCACTTTACTACAGAATAAAATGTCCTTGCACTTGCACTAACCTCAGAGTTATTTGATTTAAAAGTGTAAATGATATTTAAGCTGCACATCTGAGGGCATCTGAGAACCTGATGTTTCTGTTAACATCTTTGTTTTTCTGCTTTCTGACATCTGACAGACTCTAAGCGGGCAGCACCCTTTAGCCAGTATTCAGGTAGCTCTTCCCCTGGAAAATTTGTAACCTCTCAAAGAGAAAACCCATAAAATCTCACAAGTAAAGAGCTCACAATGGGGCCATATTGCCATTTCTGTTGCCTGGTTCAAAGCTTTTGTACACAGGTCTAAACATGCTGTAGTGCACAAGGTGTAGGTGGATGACTCTGTCCCCAGCACGTTCCTCTTGATTCTTCCCTCCTTTGCCATGAAACCGGATATCTTCTTCAGAAAGCTGGTATCTGGAACAGAGTCTGGTAGATAGACTTTCTGACCTTGCCTGTTTCCACACATACTACCTCCTACTGTCACCTCACAGGGGACTTGCAAATGTTTGACATCTCCCTGTCTCTCTCACACTACTGTAACAGGTATCAGCCTTCCCCGTAAATATGAATTCAAGGGTCAGCACTTATCCTGACATTTTAGATTAGATTGCGAGGTGGTTTCCACAGAGTTCTCATGATCTTCCTTTGTTCCTGTTATCAAGAAATATTTCTTGGGACCTATAAACATCGTCTTATACCTGTTCATTAACAGGAAATGCATCATGTGATACAAAACAAATTTTGCCAATTCAATTCCACTTAATGTACCCAAGTGTTTGTTACTAACCTAGCAGTCACCTCTGGCAAGACCCCAAACCAGAACCCTTCTGCAACACAGCTACAACAAAGTCTGGATATACAGGCTGGCTGGTTCACATCTTCTTCAGTATCACTTTGTTCACATTTGGGATCCTCAGTCTCAGTGTCACCTGAACTGCTGATTATCAATGCACAACCCGAATTTCCCTGCCTCAGCTGGCTCCTCTTCACTCCAACAGCTGCTCTAACAAACCCCTTTCAGCTTTGCTGTTCCTGTTGTTTGAGTTCCCTGGTAAGAAACTCAGAGTAAGAAAAATGAAATGGGGCATCAGAAAGGAGGTTGGGGTTTTCTGCTAGGAATCTCTGATATTGGCTGATGCTGAGGGATTGGCCAGGAAAGAATAAGAGGGAGAGTGGAGCCCCAACCAGTGCAGACTAGTACAGGAGCAATGGTGAGGCCACTTTTCTTTGAAGGAGAGAAAAGGTTCTTCACAAGTTGACTTTCTAGAAAAGGGACCAAACCAATGAATAAGGTGCCATTATGCTTCCCACTGTCACTGCTATATGAGATGGCATCTTTCGGTCTTGGACGTGCAGTCTTAAGAAAGCACACAGAAACTAAAACCTGTTTTTCACAAAGCTGTGCAGGAGAGTCTCAGCATAGCTCCTCATTTAAAGTTGTGGCTGGTAAGGTTGCTGGCTGGAGTGGTTGAGAACTCTGTAGAGGACTGCCTGGAGACATTCTCTGGAAAGATGTAACTGCAATCAGTGGGAAGAGAGCAAGAGGCAAGCTGCAAACAGTGCCAGCTCCTGTTAGAAAAGAAACTAAAAGAGATTAAAACCTAGCCAGGTCCTGTTTTGTTTATCACAAAACATGTCCAGACTCATAAACAGGTATCTTTTGTCTATGACAGAACTTCAAGCAGGTGAAATTGTCCGTAATGCTTCAGTTCAGTTTCAGCTAGGCAAGACGATGCCTTGGCCATGCACATTAGTCACTGTGTAAACCCAAAGTCTTTATAGACTGTTTACTGTTTTATATGCTTTTCACTTACTACTTCAGTTTTCAGCTCTGTCACTTGTGCTTCATCCAATCCTGAAACCTGCTTGCTCTTCTGCAAGTAATGACTCTATTTGAGACTTCAGCTCATTTAGCAGTGTGTGATTAATTAGGTTATGAATTCATTTGATGGCATAATAGCTTTTGCAATACAAAACGTACATTTTTTAGGCATTGGGATCTTTAGAAGATTGAGCACAAAGACTTGCCGACCTCCCCAGTTGCTGGTGGACACTGTTAGAAAAGCTTGGAAAGTGTGTTTTTATGAAGTGCTTTTATGGTGTATGTAGATAGCTACTTTTTAATAGTTTTTGCAGTCTTCCAGTGCATTGTTTCCTCTTGCCACTTTTACCAATTTCAATTTTTTAAGTAAGTTTTCAACTGCTTCTCAGTGTGAGCTAATTTTCCTCTGTTGTTCACTCACTGTTCTGCTGATGTTTTTAAGGACCAGCATACAGACAGTGCTTGTACAAATCCTCATAGTGACCCCGTCAGTTGCCTGCAAGTGTTTGACCTCAGGAACAAATGACTTCTCTGTCTTGGTGTTGGCTTTTTCCAGTTCTTTAATGAGGATTTTTTTCTAGTGACAAGGATAATTTTCCTAATTCTCTGCTTCTCTTTCTCTACTGTGACATGTAGACTATGTTTTTCTTTTCTGGTTACTTAAAACAAAGCTGTCTTTGTTTTCCCAGTACTTGGGAACAACTTTTGTTTAGATATGGCATGAAACATCCTCCATCATCAAGAGAGTGTCAAATCTTCCTGGTAGTTTTGATTTAGCATCACTTGTTTTCCAGGCATTTCTGGATGTAGGTTTCTGCTTAATGTTGGTTTGAATAATCCTAGGGCTGCATTCAGTTGCCTAAACATAGTGCCACTGGAGTCATCCATGAGTATCCAAGTTATCTGTACATGGTTGACAAGCCTGGCAGATATGACAGCCCAGATAGATAGATAGAATATTACTATAGGTGTAAAAAAAGTAGTGTAGTTTATATTCTTTTTATAAGTAGATTGAAAGGTTCAGGGAAAAGGAGATAAAACATGGAATTCTTACAGTATTTAAAACTTTACATAACCGTCCTCTATGAAAACCACTTAAATAATAACACAAAAATATAGACAAGAGGGAATCAGAGCTGGGAAAATAATTCTAATTACAACATGGAAACTTTGATCTCTTTGTAAGTTTGACTTTCATAAATTACGTCATCACTGATAAGAACAAACATTTTTAAACCAAAAAAGTCTTTTTCAGAGAAGTTATTACTTCACCTGTTGCCATCTTTTTTAATAGCGATATGCATATCCTAGGAAATTTACATCTGTTCCATGCTAATACTTATTAACATCCAGCAGAACATCTGGTGTTGCCAGTCTTAATAGTTTCATTCTACAGAAGCCAACTCATTGAAAGAGGAATTTGGATTGGGCCAGACCTGGAATAACAAAGTAACATACAACTGATAAAAAGTTAATATTTTTGTCCAACATGCCCTGCTTTGAAAAGGACTCTCAGTCCTTTTCATTTTTAAGATCTGTCCAGGTGCTCATTAGAGACAATACTCTTTTGATTGGCAGCTTTGTGCCATACTAGGAGACAGCAGGCCAAAATTATGCAGCTGAAGGGGGAAAAACCCTACTTTATGTAAAATTGCTGTTCTGACTCCAGTGGAGCTTATCCTGTCCTGATAGCAGTGGAAATGTTGAAGTATGCATCAGGAGGAAGAAAAACTGGAGTCTGCAGACTTCTTATGAACCCAGCACATGGGATCCTATGTCAGCCAGTGAACATTCATAGGTGTTTGTTTGCAGGTCAAAGCTCCCCTGCTGCAGACAGCAAGTACATTGATGTGCCTTGCAGCTATTTTTACTGCTCATCATGCCCCTTCTTCCCCCTCACTCAGCCATGTGCTTTGATCTCAGTCCAGCCAAACGCAAAACTAGAACTATGTAGGGGATGATTTATTATGACAAGATGCATGACTTCACACCATGTTTTGCTTTGACAGTAGTTATGTGCCAGCAATTTTGCTGCAAAGAAAATAAACTTTTTTAGCTTTCCTTTTTTTCCAAAGGGACTGAAGAAGCTGTTACTAACACTTTAAATAATCATATTATTTGCAAAGAGAACATTTTATAATGGAATTCTGCTCTGACAAAGAAGAATCTGGGCAGCAGACACCCTAGATGCTTGCTAAGTGCATAACAGGACTTTGCACTCAGATTCTCTTCTTGTACATGGGGTTACGTCTTGCAGACAGAGCACCCTGTCTGGATCCCCAAAAGTCCATGCTTCCTACAGTCCGTAACAAAATGAAGCAGAAGTCAGCACAAACTCAAAGAAAAACTCTCTTCCATAGGCAAGTCTTGCACGCAAGTCAGAGGGTAAGGTTATTCCTAGACACAAAATACTGTGCAAAAATCAGAGTAGTTCCCTGAGGTGGTCTGAGATTCCTGTCTTCTGCAGAGACTGAGCACTGGAACATGGTCTGCCACCAACCACTCTTTGCTTTTCCCTTTTAAGGACCTCCATTATAAATCTAAGTACTATATGTAGGAGAAAGATTTGAGCCACAACAGCTTAATAACTCTGCATCAGCCAGCATGGGTTTGACAAAGTCCAATACCCTAGCTAGGGATGGAGCTAATGGATATTTCATTCAGACTTCCAAAACTAAAATGTTAAATCCTGGAAACTGAAAATGAGACATCACATCTAATATTCTTACTGAAACCAATGGAGAAAAGTACTCTCCACTAGGGGGAATGGAGGAAATGCAAGCTTTNAGATCATGAATACAAGATGTTTAAGTGTATTATATTGAGCATTATGTTTTACCATCTGATAGGCCAGCTGGTACGAATTAAACTCGTGTCACTGTTTGTAAATATTATGCTACCATTTGTAAATATATGGATATATTTATATTTCTATAATTTTATTGTATTGTATTACATAAATATAGGATTTAATAGACCTATTTATATATTTATATAAATTATATATTTCTATAT